>CAWUFW010002307.1:1830635-2292457 GCA_963921515.1 Calotriton arnoldi | reverse complement strand
AGGACGCTGCAGTTGTCGGTCGTTCGGCTTGCGCTCCGTGCGACTCGGTCTGTTTTTCCACGCATTGCATCGTACTGCGCGGGTCGGAGTTCGCGGGTACGTTTCGCTCGGGTTGATTCCTGGTGCGTGTCGGTCGGTTCTATTCGCGTGGTTTCCCGGCCGGATAGCTTGTTTCCGTCCGGTTCGGTCGTTCGGCTTGAGTTCCGTACGAGTCGGTCGTGATTCACATGCATTTCATCGTACTTCCCAGGTCGTGCAACGCCGGTACGTGTCGGTCGGACTATATTCCCGTACCGAGTCAGTCGGTATGTTTTCCGGCCCGAATCGGAATCGGCCCCTTAGAGTATATAAGCCTAACACTTGTTAGTGCTGACCTGGTAGAAAATCTAGTGGCCTTTGACATCCGGACTTCTCATTTAACCTCCACAAAAATCAGGATGAAATATAACCCTCCAGATTCACTAACGAAACACGCCACCCAAGAATCTGCACCCAATCTCACAGAGGGGTCTCCTCTATGTGAAATAGATTGATGGTTACGGAGACCTCTCTATCAGTTACACCAGGTTTAAGTATTTGAGTCGGTAAACAGACAAAAGATTGAGTTTCAATTATCGACCTACCTGAATATCGATGTTGAAATATCGTCATGACAGAATATCAACAGTCAGAATATCGTCGACAAGAATATCGAGTTGAAGGTAAGTAATATCGTTTTTTTAAATATCGATGTTAAAAATATCGTTTTTTTAGTGTTATGTATGTTAGTATTTAATTTAAATGTATGTGTTCTATTTTTTTGTGTAACTATTGCTTTTGTATTTTAATATATGTGTTAAATTTTGATAAGTTATTAATTTTTTTTAACAACATTTTGGGGCCGATTCCGATTCGGGCCGGAAATCTCCCCGACTGAGCCGGACCCGGAGAGATTTCCGACCGAATCGGACCCTAGCAGCCCGACCGAACGAGTACGATGCGCACGTATGCTATCGAACTCGATTCGTTTGGACTCCCATTGAAGTCAATGGGAGCCAGTCGTACGACGCGTACACAGGCTCCCATTGACTCAATGGGCACGACGTGAACAAGGGCGCCCCCTACAGCGTGTGCGCGTCGATGCGGGTCGCGCCGTACATGCACTTGTAGGGGGGACCCATGTGTCCCCCCTGTGTGCGACTCACACGGCTACGCGTACAGGGGGTCCGACACGGACCCCCAAAGTCCGGCTCCGACTGCTCTTTCGAGCCGGAGTGCGCGGCTCGGTCGGACTGCTCGCGGCGCGCATCGTACTTACCCGGCCGGGGAACGTCTCCATTGCGCGGTGCGAGTCGAGTCCGAGCGAGTTGGTTGGTGCGGTTAGACCCGGGAACGAGTCGGTCATAGCGGTCGGGACGCCCGGACGAGTCGGTCGGCGATTTCGCATCGTACTCGCTCGCCCGGATGCGCGTACGAATCGGTCGGGAAATAGGGCTCCGAATCGGATCCGGTTAAGCCGAATCCGATTCGGAGCCCTACCGGCCGAGATCGGAATCGGCCCCTTTGTGTTTTAGTTCCGTAGCGGGTTGTGGGTTTATAGGGGAATAGGGTGGGAAGTAATTTAATTATAATACATTTATTAATAATTTTTAGAAGTTATTATTTTTTAATAAAATTTTGTGTTTTAGTTCCATAGCGGGTTGTGGGATTATAGGGGAATAGGGTGGGAAGTAATTTAATTATTATTAATTAATTAATAATGTTTATTAATTCAAATTAATGATGTATTAATTGGTTATTAATAATTATTAATACATTTTTAAATATGTTAATTTTCTCATTTTTTAGGAGTGGGTTGTGGGTTTATATTGGAGTGGGGTGGGAAGTAATTTATTTATAATTAATTAATTTATGTTTTTATTAATTAATATTTATGTTTTATATTGTTAAATGTGGTTATTGATTTATTGTTAAATATTTATTATTTGGATATTAATAATTATTAATTAATTAATAATGATGTTAATTGTGTCTTTTTTTAAGAGTGTGTTGTGCGTTGATAGGGGAGTATGGTGGGAAGTAATTTAATTTTAATAAAAGTTTTATTTTTTTCTATAATATTTATTTAAAGAAAGTTATTTTATAGTGTTAATTGTGTGAACTAATTTATTAGTGATTGTTTTTAATTTGCTTGTTAATTGTTATTAGTTAATTAATAAAGTGTCAATTAATTATGTTAATTTTGTAATGTTTTACAATATTGGTGGTGTCGTTTATAGGGGAATATGGTGGGAGGTAAATTATTTTTGAATAATTAATTATTTGTTAATTAGTGTTAATTATTTTGCTGGAGTGGGAATACTAAATTATTCCCTCCGCTATCCAACATTTTCCCTACTGTTGCATTTGCTGGAGTGGGAATAGTAAATTATTCCCCTCCGCTATCCAACACTTTCCCTATAGTTGCACTCGCTGGAGTGGGAATAGTAATTTTTACCCCCCGCTATTTAACACTTTCCCTACTGTTGCTCTTACTGGAGTGGGAATAGTAATTTTTACCCCCCGCAATCCAACACTTTCCCTATAGTTGCACTCGCTGGAGTGGGAATAGTAATTTTAACCCTGCGCTATTTAACACTTTCCCTACTGTTGCACTTACTGGAGTGGGAATAGTAATTTTTACCCCCCGCTATTCAACACTTTCCCTACTGTTGCACTCGCTGGAGTGGGAATAGTAATTTTTACCTACCCGCTATCCAACACTTTCTCTACTGTACCACTCACTGGAGGGTGAATAGTAATTTTTACCCCCCCCCCGCTATCCAACAGTTTCCCTACTGTTGCACATTCTGGAGTGGGACTAGTAATTTTTACCCCTCCGCTATCCAACACTTTCCCTACTGTTACAGTTGTTGGAGTGGGAATAGTAATTTTTACCCACTTGCTATCCAACACTTTCCCTACTGTTGCACTCACTGGAGTGGGAATAGTAATTTTTACTCTCCCGCTATCCAACACTTACCCTACTGTTGCACTTACTTGAGTGGGAAAAGTAATTTTAACCCTTGCGCTATCCAACACTTTCCCTATTGTTACACTAGTTGGAGTGGGAATAGTAATTTTTACCTCCCCGCTATCCAACACTTTCCCTACTGTTGCACTCACTGGAGTGGGAATAGTAATTTTTACCCCTCCGCTATCCAACAGTTTTCCTACTTTTGTACTAAATTATTATTTAAAATGTAATTAATATTTTATATATTAAAATTATAATATATATTTTTTTATTTATAATACTTATGTTACAGGTGTTTGTGTATATATATTTAATTGTATTTTTTTATATATTTCTAATATGTTATAATTAAATAAAAATATTATTTATTAACTATTTTAAAGTAAATATATATATTAAATTGTAAATATGTATGTTTATTTTTTTTAAATTAAATTTAATATTTATAACTTTTTACATTTACAAATACATTTAAATAATTTATTTTTAAGTTAATAGTATTTTTTTTATTTTACAATATTTCTTTAACATTAAAAAAAACCCAATGGGCCTGATTCACAGAACTAACTTACGTCAAAATCCTAAACTTACAACAATTTTGGTATTCACAGAATTAACTTACACATTTGGGTATTCACAGAATGAACTTACACATTTGGGTATTCACAGAATGAACTTACAACAATTTTGGTATTCACAGAATGAACTTACACATTTGGGTATTCACAGAATGAACTTACAACAATTTTGGTATTCACAGAATGAACTTACACATTTGGGTATTCACAGAATGAACTTACAACAATTTTGGTATTCACAGAATTAACTTACTCATTTTGGAATTCACAGAAGGCACTTACTCATCAATGAGTAAGTGCCTTCTGTGAATACCAAAATGTGTAAGTTACACAAAATGTGTAAGTTACACAAAATGTGTAAGTTACACAAAATGAGTAAGTTACACAAAATGTGTAAGTTACACAAAATGTGTAAGTGTCTTCTGTGAATACCAAAATGAGTAAGTTTATTCTGTGAATACCAAAATGAGTAAGTTAATTCTGTGAATACCAAAATGGTAGTAAGTTTAGGATTTTGTCGTAAGTTAGTTCTGTGAATCGGGCCCAATATATTTAACTTCGATATTTTAAAGAAGGATATTTTTTTTCGATATTTTTGCACTTACCATGTTGTAGGTAGGATGTCGATATTCTGGACATCGATATTCTTGACATGATAATCTGGTAGGTCGATATTGTTCTCGTCGATATTATGTCAGTGATCCATTTGAGTCCAATGGAGAGGCCCCCCGCCGCCAACCAACCTCACGTACCAGAGATACACTCGAACATATTACCTCTCACGTGAACATAGGCAGTAAGGATAGCAACCCTCGAGAACCGAATGGGTTCATTGAGCCACCATGCCCTCCGGAGTCAACAAAGATCGCATATCTTTCATGGAACATTGCGGGCCTGGGGTCAAAGATAGATTACTTGGACTGGTCTGGTCTAATAGACGCCCAGGACATTTGTCTATTCCAAGAAACATTGTCTACAGACCCAATCTATCGCTTAGGCTATCTTAATTTTTATAATCTGGCAACTCAAGGACAGAAGGGTAGACCATCAGGTGGTTTGACACTCTGGATTAAGCAGGAAATAGGATTTAGGTTCCAGGAACTTCGTATTGATAGCCCGGACATCATGGCCATTTGTATGCAGATTAACCCCCAGACACATATAACAATTCTTAATGTTTATGCAAGAGAATTTAAAGGTGGAATACTGTCCAATACAATTTCCTTCCTAGATGACTTTCTGGATAGAAACCCCGAAATTGTCAATCTTGTTATAGCAGGGGACTTCTACACTACCTTTGAGCCCCTTGACCATGAAGAAAGCAACCTGACTGAAGAGGAAGATGCACAATGGAACATCACCTCCCTAGAGTTACCCCCATCAAAAGATGGACAGAGGCAGCATTACAGCTAAAAGCACTGTGCATGGAAAGGGGCATCAGGGCTGCTAATGCGAGAACCCCATCTGACAGACTAGGCTCAAACACATTTAACAATGGCCACAGTATAAGCCGCATTGATTACATTTTCATCAACCTGGAACAGTGGTCTGCCCTCATCGATATAGAGGTGCTGGAAAGAGTAGAAAGCGATCATAACCCTTTGGTACTAACAATAAAATCATTAAGACCCAGTACGGCCCCAATGCAGACAATGTGGAGCACGACAAAAAACACCTTCCTCTGTAATGACATGAGGCGGGTTAAATGGGATAAGATCATTGAAAACCAACAAATAGTCTTATCAATTAAGGCAGATGTTACCAAAACCCTGCAAGAGCTGCAAACTGCCTATACTCAGGTACAATTGAACAAAATAATAACTAGGGCACATGATAACCTTTTTGATAAAATAAAGACACATTTCCTAAAGCCTCTTAGACAGGCTTGCAAATCTATAGCGAACCATGATAACTGGTACAACAAGGACTGCAGACAAGTATACAAGTTCCTAGGGGCAGCAATTAAATCAAAAGATTTGACCACTATCAAACAAACAAGGAAGCTGTACAAAGCAAAGCAGATGAGAGCTAAAAATGACTAGGACGAACAGAGATGGCAAGATCTCTATCGGGTCAGTATAGGGATAAACCTCCAAACTTTCTGGCAGCTGGTAAAATGGGGCCGAGGTGGGCAAGCCCCATCCCCACAAAATCATGTTGCCCCAGAAGCATGGGTTGCACACTTTTCAAAACAATTTGCAGCAGAAGAAGAGGGGGAAGCTGAAGAGTCTTTCCAAATCCCACCACACAAGTCTGTCTTGCATTTCGATATATATCTGATGTTGGAGCAGCGCTGGGGACAGCAACGGGAGGCAGAGCCCCGGGTATAGATAGTATCCCGGCAGACCTATTTTTGTACGACAGGGATATCTGGCAAAGATATATACAGATGCTAGCAAACGCAATAGTCAGTGGAGCTCCTATTCCCGAATCCTGGCGAGGTGCTGAGATTCTACCAATTTATAAAAAAGGTGACCGATCTAGTCCTAGTAACTATAGGCCAATAAGCCTAATCGATTTGATACAAAAGATTGTGGCAAAGATTAGTGCTGGCAAGAATCCAGGACTGGATCTCAGATAATGACATACTAACACCTTTACAGGCAGGTTTTCGTGCCCACGTTAGCACCATCAACCAGGTATTTTGTTTTGTTTTATTATATTGGCGCACTATAGTGATTGCGGAAGGCACAATTTACGCTGCCTTTGTGGATTAAAAATCTGCATTTGATTTGGTCTCTCGAAAAAACTCTGGTTGGTCCTAATGGACCCAGGGACGCCATTAGATCTATTATCTATAGTCATGAGACTACACGAGGGCAACTTTGCACAGGTTCGATGGGGCGCACAGGGTAACATCACAAACCGATTTCCTGTATCTAAAGCTGTTCGCCAAGGGTGTGTTATGGCCCCAACATTATTTTTGCTATTTATGAATGGGGATGTTAATTTCTTCTCCTCTCACCCAACTGATGCACCGACACTTGCAGGCACCAAAATACCCATACTTATGTTTGCAGATGACACGGTTGTCATCTCGAAAACACAAAGCGGTTTACAGCGAGCACTCACGGGCTTTGACGATTTTTTCAAGGCCCGTGGTCTTGTGATAAATGCGAGCAAAACTAAATTTATGGTCCTACACAAGCATCGGGCAATCAAAGGCAGCGTATTTTTAAACAATGAGTCCCTTGAACAGAATGGCGTTTTTAATCATTTAGGGGTCACCCTTGCAAAAAAACTAGACTGGAAACCTCAGATTGATACCATGGCCTTAAAACATCACCAACTGGCAGGAGCATTGGCGAGAGAACATAAAACATCACTAACCAAGCCCATAAGCCCTGCCCTGAAGATCTATAACACCAAAGTTATGGCCTCAATACTCTATGGCTCAGAACTATGGGGTTTTGAAAAACTGACACCATTCGTTTTAGCCCAAAATAGATTTTTAAGAGGCATCACTGGTCTCCCGCAAAATACCCCTTTAAGGCCCCTATACCATGATTTAGGATGTAGTCCATTGGATGAGGTTGCAAGGTTCCGCCCGATAGAATACTGGCGCAGACTGTGGACCACCCGGAGCTAATACATTATGCTGCAGCACTCAAGGATGTCTGGGAAGCTGACACCACACATAAGATGAGTTGGTTACAAAAAGTTAAAAGCTCACTGGTCAATATGGATTTGAGACACCTATGGGAAGACCCTATGGGCCAACAGTTCCCCTCTAAAAGGGAAATGAAAGAGCTTTACTGGTCCATGACTGTAACCAACACCACAAGAACTACTGAGCACTCATCACTAACAGGCAGATTCCTAGAGATCAAGCCTTGCCCCCTGTATGAACCATATTGGGATTTTATCCCCAAGCCTATAGACAGAAGACTATACTTTCAATTTTGGGTGGGCACTCTGCCACTAAAATCTTTTACCCATAAATGGTACAATACAGATGACAGTAGATGCAACCTGTGCGTAGACCAAGTGGAGACCTACTCACATATCCTTCTTGTCTGCCCTGTCTATGAGGCCCCTCGGAAAAAATGGCTAAAACCTCTATGTAAAAATGTGGGCACCAGGAGCAGCACTACTGCTTTAAGAATACTGCATTCAAACACAAGGGAGTTGTGTGTAATATCAATTGCAAAATTTCTGAGCTGGGTGTGGATAATATGCAGCAAAATGCAGTTCATGCCCGTGGCCACACAAACTACTACCCAACAAAGCGACCAGGATGGCGCTCAACCAGTTGGGTTATTATTGCCTAGTTAGTAATGATTAACACCACTCCATTTACTTTTACAATTACGTGTGGAAGTAATGGATGTACATAGATAATCTGCACAGTAACGCGCATCCGTGCTATGTGGTAGCCTACGACTAGTAAGAATTACACCATGTAGCCCACTCTGCGCCTTATTGGACAAATCATAACCCATTATCAGCCAATCCCTCGGACTAAAATATGACATTCCTTAAACTGGACATGTTCTAATTTAAAAAAAATTATAATAATTGAGTAAAGACACAGTTCAATCGATTATTTAACACTTTTATCAAATAACACTGATCCTGGAATAGTCGATCATCATATTGTATATATGTACAAACGCTTAGTTTTATGGACAATAATTGGTGCTTTCTTTTGAACAAAATGTCTTATGTATTTATGCGAATGCTCTTTTATGATCTTGTTGATCGAAATTAAGATTATGAACTGAACTGAACTGAACTAGGCTCACATGCCACATTTATTCCTCTCTCTTTCCTTCTCATCTGCTTCTCTCTCTTTTTTACTCTCCTCTTCCCTCATTTCCCCTCACACCTATCGCTTCTCACTTTTCATCTCCAATCTATCTCCTTTTTAGTTCTCTTTGCTACCACTTCCTTAATACAAAACCCATCTCACATCCCACATCTGCCTTTCCTTCAATTCTAACGCCAGTCTTCAATTTCTGACTTCTCTTCTATTTTATTTATCCTTCTTCTTCACTCACACGTTTTCCTATATCTTCTAATCTCTCTAATCTCATTAACTTCATCCACTTTCCTAATTTTTTTATGCAATATCTCAACTAATCCAACCAAAATCTTGACTAATCAAACCTCTGGTTTACCTCAATAGCCACTTCAGCTCCAGTTGCCCGCCTCTACTTGCCCCTTTACTTCAAAGCCTCCTGTTCCACCTAATTGCCCTTGCCCTCTCGCTTCACACGTCACTCAGCTCACAGAAATGATCTCTAACTCCACCTACCATCCTCACCTCTCCCTCTAAACTGGCTCTTCCCTATTCCCCGCATGCCTCCCACTGTTTCTTCACTTACCTCGTCCAACCCACAAATTCCCGCTGCCGGCTGCGCTTTGGAACCTAACACCATGAGCCCTTTTCCCACTTCAAACTTTGCTAATCTCAAACTTGCAATCTCCCATTTAGCCATGCCCCTTACAACCAGCATCTCACCCATTTCCACCACTAAGCAGCCACAACTGTCACACCTCATAGTTCACTTCAGCCCTCCTGCCACGCCCATCCTTCTCCTCTCAGGTATGCATCACACTGTAAATATGTAATATATAATTGTCCAAGCCTAATCGCTGTTAAATGTAATCCTGAGTGAATTTGCAATTTGTATATATATATAACTCAAACCACTAGTATATGTAGTAGACCTTTGTACTTACTACCATTCCTATGTGATTTCAGAGTTTATCTGTTTGTTTCTCTTCCTTGAGTGACTTTACAACTTGTACATTTGCAATTTTTTCTGTTTGTATCTCTTATGTAACTCATGTAATCCAAAGTCCTTATGTAATGCAACTGGTTCTTTTGTAAAGCGCTCTGACACCTTTGGGCAATGTTTGCGCTATATAAAATCGCATTAAATAAATAAATAAATAAACACGTTCTCTCAGTTCACACCGACAGTACACTAGAGGCTACCCCTTTCCCCACTGCCTGACTGCACAGATGTAGGTCCCCGCCACAAACCTACTCTCCTATCCTGCCTCAACTGTGATCACTACCTTTGACCTCTGGGCCTCCCTTCTATTGCTCATTACCTGCTTTACCCCTAGTATTTCTCTTCCTTCTCACCACTAGTCTCATCCACCAGCGTTCATCGCTTGGACTATCATCATTCCACCCTTCAGTATCAAACCCACCACTTTTATACCCACCCACAAGACCTTCTCCACGTGGGCTTCAATGAGTGTGTCATCAAACATGTGTGCTGTACTGGTGAAAACGATGCATAGATAGGAAATAAATGCATTTTAACAACCTCTTAGCAAAATATAGAAATAATTAGATGACATTGTCTTATGTATAGTTATTACTAAGATATTTTGATTGCCATTTTTTTGCATATGCAAACGACAGACCATTGTCTGTTTTTCTTCCCAGAACCAAATATATTTTGGCCACAACCTAAACCTTCCCCTTTGACTGGGGCTGAAAACAAAAAAGCAAATCCAAAATAAATGTTCCAGGTCGTTGACATAAATGAAAAGGGAACCCTTGGTCCCTATATTTCCTGCTACCATCGTAGGTAAACTAAAGATATTGAAGCGGCCTATTATTTTATGAACTTGAGCACTTGAAGTTATGATTAGTTTGGTGATAACTTTAAAAAAAAAAAAAGTTGCCAGGTGTTAAACAGCTTATAAAGCCGTGTTGTTCTTTCTGATTGATTATAGCATCTCAAAAAGGATGTTTCTGCCCATCGCAGCATTTACTAGTTAATAAAATGTGTATTTTTCGTCATATTGGTTGCCAAGAAATGTATTTGGATGTCCGGCCTAGCTAATCCCCATTTTTTTTTTCATTCCTTCCATTGTCTTGTCAGTTATTGAAATAAATACTCAAGGGTTTATATATTGTCACTGATACATTGGGTAATCATTGTGCTTAGTGTTCAAAATTAATTTTTAGCAACATAAACCAATAAGTGCTGAAAAAGAAAAATTCGTTTTGCAGAACTGTCATCTTGAACAAACTTTTCATCTAAGTCTGTTAGCGGTAAACGTTATTTTTATTGGACAAGTCCTTCCCAGAAATATAAATAAAAATGTTCGGACTTTTTATTTTTTGATATTTTGCCAAACAGTTCTTTAATGAAAAAGATGTGCATTACAACCAAAGAATGCACATGAAAATGGAAGAATTTCTCGTAAAGAAGGGTATCTCACACAAAAAAAATGTTCAGTATATTATCCTGAAGCCAATGTTATGAATGAGAGACAGAATGTTGAAAGAAGCCATGTAGATTGCCACGATGAATTGGAAGGACTGAAGAGAACAATTATTGATGAAAGGGAAAATGTACAGACAACCACCACATTATACGACAGTACTTTTCAAGTTATTTAGGGAAGGGAGCCAAACACACAGTTGAGTCCAGCATGGGTGAATGGCATGTGGGAAACGTTGACTCAGTTGTTTCGAGTGTGAATAAGAAGAAAAGAGGAAGGTAGAAGAGAAGTAAGGGTGGTTTGATGAAAGGAGGGTGACCAAACCCACAGAAGTGTGAGTTGGCGATATTGTACAGGTGTCCATTCTAAATTCTTGGAACCAATGAGGTGGATCAAGTTATCCACTAATGCAAAAAAGGCAGAGGACTCCAGAATATGGAATCAGAATAGGGTAGTGGTGTCCAGAAGGGTGATTGTGGTCTGAGTATGATTGTTACTCCTGGAGGAAATAGAGGAGTGGTGTGGTGCGTGAGAGGAGGTTGAGTAAATTGTCTTTGATGATATGTATAGCAGGGATGTTTGTAGTATTGTGTCTTAGTGGAAATGCAGTGTATTGCACAAAAAGTGGATTATTAGTCGGGGTGGCTGTGAGGCTTCACCAAATAAAAATGTCACTATTTAGTATCAGGTCCAGTTAGGTTACTTCACTTTAAATCTTAGCTAAGTCCTGGGTAACTGTGGCAGAGAGCAGTCAGGCATAAGTCAAAGGAAACAATGGAGCTGCCCGCTTTCCCCCCTCAGTGCCTTGAGACCCTCACGGGTGAGTAGTTGCGCTTTACCAACCCTGGTTGATTGATTGAGGGTCCAGGGCAAAGTCAATCTTTCAGGTCAACAGCGATGGAAGTCATGGTTGAATCCTGACGGCTGGTTGGTCCCGGTCAAGATTTTACCTTCCATTTAAAATCTTTTCTGGTTCTTTTTCTCGATCACAGACAGTGGGGTCCTTTGCATCTGGATTCCGGCCTTGGATTCAAAGTTGGTAAATTGGTGAAGTCCTTCGTTTTCAGAGGGGTTCAAGGCTACTTACAATTCAGCAAGTGGGAGTAGTCTATGAGCCTCAGACTCTGTGCTTCAAAGCCATTATCTTTTTCTTTAAGTTGGCAAGTTGCAGTACTGTGGTGAGAAAGAGTACACTACATCACTGGCCAAGGGTCCAGGACCTGAGAAGGACCTCTTGTGGGCTAGAACTCAATCTCTCAGGCTAGACCAGCAGAGACCAGGGAGAGTCCAGTGCAAACTGGTAAGCTGGGAAGCTTAACAGGAGGCTAGCCAACTAGCCCTTGGAGTCCACTCACTGGCACTTTGCAAAGGTGGGAGCAGGTCCATCCTTTGGGGGTCTCTCTCCAATGGTTCAGCAGCAGGAGCAGCCCTTCTCTTTCTGAATTCTTGTCTTGGTTAATTAGGTGCAGCAGGTACAGTCTTCTTGGTGCAACCGTTCTTTCTGAGATCCACAGGTTCAGCAGGTTCAGTCCTTCTTCTGTTCTTTCAGAGTCCGGCAGTGTTCTGAGGCTGGAGGCCAGGGGTGCCACTTTTATGCCAATTTTGAGTTTGTGGATGGGGAGGACTCACTAGCCAATAAGGCTGCAATTCCAACGAGGCAACCCTACCCACTTTGACAACATTTTCTGTGGGGTAGGCACTGAACAATCTCACAGTAGATTTCTCTGCCCAAATCATAATGTTGGGACCCTTCTTCCCTGGGACAGAGCCCTGGGCACACCCCTGAGGTGTGTCCAGCATAATGAGCCACCCCTCCTGGAAAACCGGTCTGCAACAGGTTTCCCCTCTGGAAAAGATGCCAGCCTGTCTACCTTCACAAAGGAGCGAGCAAGCTAAGGTGTGACTCAGATTTGCCTCACAGAGACGGTAGGGCCATTTGTGGCAAATAACCCTGGAGCCATACTCGCAGGAGAAGGACACACCTCCTCTATCCAGCAGGCCCTATGTTCCCCTTCCTCGGAGCACTTCACACCTCTTAGCAGGAAGGCAACAGACTGCCTCAGGTCACAATTGCTGAAGTTAATCAGAAGTGGCTATTAGAAGCTTAGGCAAGAAAGTGGTGACTTTCGAAAGTCACTTTGGTATTAAAAGTTGCTTTAAATGCTTGAGACCCTCGCGGGTATGTAGTGCGCTTTATAAGTGACATGATTGATTGATTGATTAAATCCAATCTTTAATGCAACAATTAATTTGATCATTTAGAGTACTAGGTTTGGTGATCGTAAGTGGAAGTTAGCACTTAGAGCGCGGGCTAGTGACACAGCCCATTAGCTAAGTGAGCTACCAGCCTCTCCACATGAAAAACAACAAGTTTGTGTTTTCACTGTCAGGACATGTAAATTATAAATGAAACAAGTTGTTCTCTTTAACATTTAGTACCTTGCCTTGTAAGCTACCCTTCCCTAGAGCTGACATACATTTTAAAAAGGACCATTTGGACCTGGCAAAAAGGTATATTTTTCCATGTGGGGTTGAGAGTTGGAATGCTGCCTGACTAGGCTGCAGTGGCAAACCTAGAGCCATGTCTTCACCTTCTCACTGTAGTGGTGGCACAGTAGGTGCTGCAGTCCACTACTCAAATTTAACTTACTATAGCCCTGGGTACACTTTGTACCATATACTAGGGACCTATGGGTAAGTCAATTATGCCAATCAGGTATTAGCCAATTTCACACACACTTTGAGGGGTCAGGGCACATGCACTGTGGTCTCGTATGCAGGGTCTAGTGCACTTGAGAGTAAAAATAAAACAGCAGCATCGGTCCAAACATTTGTGGGGTGATCATGCAAAAAGATGCACTTTCTTACATGTATAAAGTAATTCTTGAACAGTATCTAGTATATGCTGCTGCATTGTCATAGAATGTTCTGTGAGCATCTTTCCAAAGTGAAAGAAAATATGAGAGTGCAGTAGGCAGATGTATAGGTGGTGGCTGAAGTGTTTTATCTGAAGGCTAAACTGCAATCAAATGTTCCATTCTGTATTGGTCTGGCAATTTCACACAAGTCATGGAGGTAAATACAAATATGAATGCAGCAAGAAGCATGCAAGAAATTATCACTATCATTATCTTAATGAGAAGGATATATAACTACAACTTTCGACAGTATTAAAACACTTCAAATATTAAAACTTAGTTTGAGGTGCTGTCCCATGAAAGGTGGATGGTCTGTCCCTCTAACTCAGGGGTATCATATCAGAGTCAGATACAGTCCTTGACCAGAAGTTAATAGTCCCCAAATGTATTTGAAAATATGTAGCTAGGCTTTCACAATATGCTTGAGTTGTTTTAGGATGCCTTTGGCGTCCATTCTGAACACTAGCAGGCATTTTTTGGGGAACCTTGTGTTTTTCATCACCTGGGGATACATGGCATTGCAATGGCTAAGGGGTTATCCATCATCACCAGTTTATGGCAATGCTGGTGATCCAGCGGTGTACTAGCAGCAGATACTCCACTACCATATACTCACCTGGGCCCATATAACTACTTCCACTAAATAGCAAGTAGACCGCTGGAACTTAGTTTATGATTTTCATACTTCAAGATCTAGTTATTTCTTCCCCTAACTAAACCTTTCACTGATCAATTAGTTCTTTCCTCTGGTCAATGGACCATTAGTTGGAACTAGTTGATGGTGATAATTAACATAACTTATTAAACATTTCTCGATTAAAATGAAATAATCACAGACTCTGGAAGTATTAAAATCTTTATCTAAATTAATTGAGTGTGAACCATCTAAACGTTTCAGTACAAACACCCTCATTCGCAAGAGTGTCAATTCAATCAATTCTCAATAAGCAATAGCAATTCAGATCCACACCATATTATGCTCAGAAAGAAGAGGACAGAGAGAGAAGAACATCTATCAATACGATGAATTTATAATTACCAAGTATGGTGTGAAGACCAACCCCCTGGCCAAAGGGCTGGTAAGGGTCCCCCGGGATAGATCAGGAGACAAAGACTTCAGGACAGAAATCAGGACAGGATGTTTCACCTCTCTAAATACCGACGACTGCATCGCACCCCTCTCTGACACTCTCTTCCTCCTCGTGGTTCTTCCGCGATCTTCTTTCTAACCCAATTAAGTCAAAATAGATGGTTCTGCATTCGATTTCTTCATCAGCATCTCACTGCATCAGCACCACCCCCAGCACCGACAGCATCCCAAGCTCTGCTTCTGTGCTCCAGTTAAGCTCCGTGTCAGCTCTGCTCATCATCAGCTTCCCTAACTAACTAAAACTACCTCAATTATACCTTTCCATAACCATGTACCAACCATTAATGTTTCAATTTCACAAAATACTAATTCTGATTGGACAGGCGAGGGGGATGATCGTCACACCATGCTTACATTTCACTTATTTCATTAAACCATTGTTTCAAACCCTCCCCTCAAACTTTTATTAAATCATTTCCTTTCCCATACATCTCCAAACTTTATTAATACAAAATGTTGCAATGTCATGAATAAAGCTCCTTCATATGAACTTTTCACCCTCATATTCCCAAGGCACATCTTCGCTGGCCTTGGACGTGGGACAAGTCCTTACTCATCTTTCCTTATTTTCTCTCTGGTGCGCATGCGTGGGGTCAAGTCAGTCAGCTCAATTCAGACAAGTGTGGAGGGCCCAAATGCGCACTAATAATAAAGTCAAAAGAAGAAATTTTATTCTCAAAAATAAATGGTTTTACTGTACACCACCAACCTCTACTCTAACCCACTCTAATTATTATTACCCTTTCTGCATTTGCGTTAGTATAAAACTTATTTTCTATTTCAGTCAAGCAGGTGCCATGCATGTGAGCTTTTAAGCGGCCATTTTATTATCTGTTGCGCAGGCGCAAGATTTTCCCTCCAAGCATTAGTACGTCATACTACGTAGATGTAGTAGACACATGCGCAGTAAAGATCCCTTGTTAAAGTGCGTTTTAGTCCTTCGTTCATGTTATTGCAGTTAGTAAACACACAGGCAAGCTTCACTGTCCCGCGTGTCTTTTTCTAAATGCTAAATATTAATTACAAACACGTTGTTAGTAATTCGTTAATGAGTTAAAACGAAAGGATTGCTTCAAAGCAAGTCTCATTTACGAGTCCTTGCTCCATCAATCCCCTCTCTGATGGCATCTTAAGCCATCACAATATTACCCATCCCATCCCAGATACCAACTTTAGCACCTCTCAATTTTCTCCTCTCAAATTTCCATCAATCAACTCGTTTCCTTCTAAATCCTTCATTTTCTTGTATATTTTGCCTTTCATTTCTTCCAGCTGTATTTCATCATAGTATCTTTTTCGTTTCTGTCCCTTTCCTTTTCTTTCAAAATATATTTTCTCCTTCCTTCCTCTTCTACAACACTTATATGTAATCATTATTATCATCACTACTGTTATTATCATAACTAATGGTATTATTATTTGACCTAGAAAACCTTTCCCGAAATCAACAAACCATTTCCATATAGATGTTGTACTTTTTGTTAGTCTTCCCCACACACTGTCAACCTCCAGTTGGGTCAAGTCTTTATGCATTCTTGTAATGTTTTCAATATATCCTTTAATTTCTCTGCTTTTGTCCGGAATATAAGTGCAGCAATGTTGAGTTTTCAACATGTCACAGACTCCACCTTCTTTTGCTAACAATATATCAAGAGCAAGACGGTTCTGTAAAACCATAGACCTGATTGCAACCATTTCTGTGTTAATCATTAAGAATCCTCCTGCAGTGTCTGTAGAAAGACGATCAACTATGGTTGATAACTTACAAATTTTCTGTGAATTAAGAATGACTCCAACTGAGGGTATCAATACACTAAAAATATCTCCTACTATTTCAGAAAAACTAGCTCTTCTTCTACTTCCATTAGAATTTCCATTGGTTCCACTGATTTTATCTACATGATAGATAGATTTTTGGAAAAACTATTCCAAAGTGGCAGCTCCCGTACCATCTTGCAGGTAACCTATAATAGGCGTTGTTCCCACAAACATAATACACTCCTGGAAATACAGGATCAGTTCCCCCTTTTAGTCCCCACCCTCCTAGAATTAGGAAGTTGTGTTCACATTCACTGGAACCAATGTAATTATTGTTATACTCTGTCTTTAATCTATGGAGGCAGAATTTTCCCCTTTTCACAAAATCCAGGGACATCGCAGCATGAGCCTTGCCACTTGCATAGATTCCTCCTTCCCAACCCATGGAGGTACATGGGTTTTCTGTTCAGTTGCCTTCTTTATTAAATCCTGTCTCCTTTCTTCTACTAAATTCAAAAATTATTTTTCTTCTTTTCTTAATGTACATGTTAGATTATCTTTATGTGCCTGAACTAAATCTATTGGACTCATTGTTAAGAAAAATTCACCCATAAACTGTGCATTTTTACTACTAACTACTGGATTCATATTCTTTCTAATAGGTAATTCTGAAAATACTACATCTATGTCTGAATAAAAATATTGAAGTCTCCCTGTAGCATAAAATAAACTTGATAAAATACTACATGACGCACCATACGTTAAAGGTATATGGTGATACGTCATTCCTTCTGATACTGATGAGGGTATCTTCATACACACGTAGCAGTTATTAATCTCCATAGTACTAACATATTGAAATAACAATTTAATAAACACATTAGAGGACGTACTATAGTCTGATTCATTATGATAGTTTGCTTCATCTTCTACCCCTATTTCTATTTCAGTTTCTTTTATTCTATCCACCTTAACATTAGTATCTGTATTATTCTTGTCACTTGTTTTCATTAACAAAGGTTCTCCTACTGTTAGGAATAACCATACTAATGCTACTAATATAATACTACAAAAACAAAATCTAAAACACTTTCTTTTAAATCCACGTTTTGGTTTCCCGTTAACTTCAATTTGTGCCATTTTACTCCTGAGAAAATTTCTTTTCTCTTATCTTTTCTTTGTCAGTTTGACTTTCCTTTTCGTTTTTAAGGAGGCCTCAATTTGCTTTCATCAATCGGAACAATATGAATTTCTTCTGTTTCATCAGTCAGATCTAGGGATTCAAATTCCTCGAGTATGACGTAAGTCCATTCAGGAGCCTTGTATCTCCTGTTTAAATTTCTCAATCTTGGACTTCTTCGAGTTATTTTTGCCAAGGTTTGTTGTGATTGTGTTTGACTTGTGACTTCATTTACTTGTTCTGGTTTCTTTTCAGATTTTCTCAAGTGATATTTTAGTTTCTTTTCTCCGGTTGGCCAATTGTCTCCCTTTCTGATTCTTTTGATTTGCACTGCGTTTTCACCTTCTTTATCTCCTTGTAAAGTTCGTTTTATTTCATTTATTCTAGGCACAATCTGTTCTAATTCTCTGATTTCTGTGCTTGTACCTTCTTTTGCTTCCACCTGCTCAGGTCTTACCGTATTTTGTTCTTCTTCTTCCTGAGCTTGTTCTTCTAATTCTATCTTACCTTGTTCGGGTCTTACTTCAAACTTTTCTTCTTCTGCCTGAACCTGTTCTTCTAACTATATCTGATCCTGTCCAGGTCTTAATTCAAACTTTTCTTCTTCTGCCTGAACGTGTTCTTCTATTTTTCCCTCCTCAGGTTCGTGAAAGTTTTTTTTAATTTCCACCTGAGTGTGTTCTTCTTCCCCTGTCTCTTCCTGACTACTTTCCTGTCTTTTCAGTTCTGTTCTTCTTCTTGTTTCAATAACATTATCAATTATTTCAATCACTGGTATCCACTCTTCCTGACTTGTACTTGGCTGTTCGTCATATGGTTGTCTTTCAGAATCTATTACTCTAGATTCTTCAATCTCACAGCTTACAACTCCTGACGCTTCAGCCTGTTCAGTCAGTGGTTGCTCTTCTTGCTCTGATGGGCTCGGAACTCTTCTGGTATGGCTGGCATGAATCCAATTGGGCAAACCTGCACACTTCACTGCTGTGGTAGTGACTAGTATGACTTGCCGCGTTTTGTCCCACCTTAGTGCTAGGCACGACTTTCTTGCGTGTTTCTTTACTAGTGTAGAAATAAAAACCTTCTTAGGGGTTCACTGATACATCTGGTCCTTAAGACCAACAAGGAAGAGATTGGCACAGAAGCTGTAATATCAAAAAACATGTTTTATTAACCTCAGATGAGGGAGATTGCATCTTACGGTACCCGCAGGCCACTGTAGGAGGCATTCTAATGAGTGCAGAGAACAGGGTCCTTATATATGTATTTGTTACATAGTCAGCATAAAATCAAGGGGAGGTCCTAGCACATACAAGCATGCTTATTGACTAATATGGGTATACAAAATTTGCTTGCTCCACAAAGTGGGAGGGGAGACTAAACTGCTTACATGAGTAAGAATAGCCTGACAGTTCTATACTAGGAGCAGGTGCATTCTACCAGCTAGGCCTCTCTGAGCATGTGCAAGACTCTGGAAGAGGGAGAAAGCACATGGCGAGCACATGGCTAACTAAAATGGCTGCCAAGTACAAAATGGCTTTCAGCTCATGCTAACAGCGATTCCTGCAATCTTTAACAGATGATCCTTTTAGCATGAGCTAAAGACATTCCCATGATCTAGTAGAGACATAGAAAATATTTTGCACATTTTCTTCTCATAAATTCATCAATATCCTATGCTAGGTGGGCATTTATATTCTAAACATTTCATTAAGCAGGTATATACAAGGTATAAGCAGGAGTACAAAGTGAACAGAGCATTGGGTCATACAGGTAGCAAGAGAGAATAATGACTATTATCTCAAACAGAAATCTCAATATTTTCCAATCCTAAGCAGAAAGCAAATACCAAAACCATCTAGTCTAATTTTAAGTTTCAGGGCTCTGATGTATTTCAGTGACTATTTATGTCAATTTCAAAATAGCCAACAGCACATACCTAATAAAAACATTTTCAATAGACTTTCTCAGTATTTTTTATGAGGGCTAAATTATCAATTAATATACTTAAGGAAAGAGTAAAGTAACATGCTCAGATGAACTTTTCTCGTGCAGAATAAACATTACTCTTAAAAAATATTAAAGCAATCAGACATATTATTACAAAAACAATCCTGGCTCCGGGGGACCAGGAGGACCACACAGGGCCATAGGAATTAGGACAAGGAGCCGCAAAGGGCTGCTCCTCCCAAAAAAATGGGACGACCAAAGGGGTACATTACTAACAAAAAAAAGAGTCCTTGGGAAATTCTAGAACCAACCAGCCAGAGGGGAGTCTTCTCCCTGTGTCCATTTGAGCCTCACAGGCAGGCTCTTGTTGTTCCCACGGTGGAGCTGCACAACTCGCAACTCAAGAATCACGGAGAAGGAAAAGTCTTTCTTTCAGGATAGGGCAATCACCCCCCCAGGGCAAATACCCTCAATGATCCTGTCCAGTGTCTCAGGCAGTGCACCAGTTTTCTTCACTTTAATCTAACAGGCACCAAGGGCACAGCACCTGTACCCTAAACTCAAGTCCTTCCCTAACTCCTGTATTGCACCTCTGGCGCACTGCTCTTTTGTTAGGGCCACAAATTGTACCCAGTGTGCTCGGGCATCTCTTGATCAACAAACAAAGGCGTAGACTTGCATTCACTTGGGACCAGGACTCAAAGGCCTGAAGCAACCCTTGTTTCAAAGGGGGTCACCTCAAGCAAAAGCCTCCTTGCCGTCCTTGTCGTTCTGTGACTCTCTCAGCTGGGCATCAAAAACTGGATCCACACAAAGATTTCTCCATCCTGATTTGTAACCCCGTCTTTCGCCCAAGACAGTGGCAGGGGTACACACTTCACGTCCCAGTGCTTCCGCCTTCACTGAGGTCCTAGTTGCCAGCAAGGCCTATGCTGGTTCCTTTCGTTTTGACTGTAGGCTGGACTGGTGCTGACTCCCAGGCTGGATCTGATGTCCGGGCCCCTCTGGCAATGGTTGTAAGGCAGCAAATATCTATTGGTGGACAGAACAAGAGGTCTTTAGACAAGGCACAGAAATAATCTAACAACAGAGAGGATAGTCTCAGAATACTTCCTTAGTCTCGGGGCGCCCCATACATTAGCAAGGCACCCAAGAGCCACTTCATCTATCTGAGAGTAGAAAACCCTGGACCTATTGGCAAGTATAAAAGGAACGTTTTGGTGAACTGACAAGAGTAATACATCACCCAATCCCAAACAGCCAAGGAAGTCTGTGTTCATTTACTAAATTCTGAGGAAAAGAGAAAAACAATACAGACATACTCCAAATACTTACATTGGTGTATTCCTATATTACCAATCTGAAGAACCCTCAAGAAAAAGGAAATGTTCTACACTTTTACTCATAGATTTTACATTACTTGTACAGGACTGCAGACACTTGTAAAATAATTTCTCTTACATGTTATGCTTAGGACCATGCTCTCATGTTATAGGCGCAGCAGGAAAATCTAAAACTGCTAATTTAACAGGGATTCTTATTGCAAAAAGAACTAAACTTCAACATAGTGAGTACATTTTCTCCAGCAGAACATGTTATGACAAACAAACTCCTATAAAACAATATTTTCCTTCAAAATGTTTGCTAAGGATCACATGAGCGTCTTTCCTGCATTGTACTTTTCACGATCTGGACTATGCAACATCATTTTCAAAAGGAAAAAAACCCTATCTCCAGCTCTAATAAGGGCTGTCAGCTTATTGACAGAGACTAGCTAATAAAAAACTAGCAATGCCCTTGCAAAACTGTATAGAACATGAGAATAACATAAACAATAATAGTGTTGCCACCTGAGATTTTTGAACAGAAACCGCCACTATACAGTTCTCCTTAAAGATCAAATAAGGGAACATCAATCTGTTCTACTCATTCTTTCATACAGGATGGGCAGTAACATAGCTTATGTGTTTCATCTTTTTATTAATTCTAACAATTTTAAAACAGTATTACAGAATAGCCAATAACTATCACATGGCCATTTCCTAGACAGCTTAGACAGACTCAAAAAAAAGTGAGAAAAAGAAGAGAGAAAACATAATTTTGCCTACCCTTAATTTGTAGAGGAGCTAGCCTCCTTCCCCCATTTTGACAGTAGGAAAACCTGAAACAGGTTTTACTTCTGTCAACACTTTCAACCCCTATTTGTAGCAACTGGGCACAAACAAACCAATGTATCAATTTCTTGAGCAATTGTACTAGATTAACATGAGGGCGCATGAATGCAAACTAAAATCCATTTCCTCCTTATCGTAGCCCCTACACAGTATTCTTTAAACTAAAACCATTATTTTGATATACATGGCAGATCAATGCTCAACTGAGGGTTGTCTTCCTTCGTTTCATATGACTGCGCAAAATGTGTGTTTGCCAAAAATAGGAAGCAAAGCTTCTCTTCCTCTCTTTGCGCTATCATCTCGTCTTTCAAAAACTTTTCGAAGGTCGAAGTGTCCCAGCAAACATTACCCTTCACCCTGCTAAGTTGCTAAATGCAGAACTCCGACCTTTGACCCGTTCAGCAGCTGTTCATTTTGTTTGTGCAAGGCTTGCCATGCGGTTTTCGTAATGCAAAGCAACTCTGGAGAATCACAGCTAAAAGGCAGTCCTGTCCGGTGTGTTTGCCAGCAATTTAAAGGTAGGATAATAACGTCTGCTGGTTTCTGTATACTTATTTTCATTTATGTACAGTGTGTGGTGTGCAATCTAGTAATACAGAGGTCAGCTGTTTGTTTTATACTTGCATATACTTTATGGAAGCCTGAGAGCACGTTAAAACTGCCTTGAGTGGTAGAACTGCTTGTAAAATTGTGAATTTAGCTCAATTTCGACTTTGGTGGTAGGGGCACTTAAAAATGAATATCCTACAATATTTTTGCATAATAGGAACCCCCAGAGTGTTCTCTAGATAGCCCAGGAATGGGAAATCAGAAATGTATAAGATATACCCTTATAAAAATGAGTTTTGTACGGCTGGGTAAAGTGACATTTCACATTTAAGTTCCCTTCTTATTGCGGTACAGCACTGCTTAAATTCAACTTTGATACTAGGAATTCACAGTATGATGATTAGGCTTTATAAAGATGAAAAAACGAATTTAAAGCATTTATGTTTAACAATATATTTTTTTTCATATAATTAATTTTATTTATTTTTTTAATCAAAACCAACCATTTTGATGATTCCACATTGGAAAAGCAAGCTTCATTCGTAGCCTATCATATTTAAACGCATTCATTCATAACCCTAAGCACAGAAGCCTTTACTTGAAACAGGAAAAGTCTGCGCCACTTTTTAAAAGGACAGTTATCATTTAACATCAGAACCACAGATGTACTTATGTAAAAAAGGCATTAAGAAAGGAAATCCCTACTTTCAATTTTGTTCTCTGTTATCCAAAATAATGAAACTGGTTTTTTGAAACTTTTAAAATAATGCAGGCCCTTATACCAGTTTTACACTGACTTAAAATTTCGCTGACTCAGCATTCCTGTCTGTGGCCGTGATCAGGAATAGCCATATGCTATTTATGCAGCTGTTGTTTGTCAGCAGGCGTCGAATTTTCACGCCTTTCTCAGGAAAAAACCCCTTTATTATTTGAAATACCCTGACAGAGTTAAATCCCCATTTGCTGTGTCAAACAGTTTCTTTTCAGTTAGTCAGTTTAAACACAGCTGTTGGAAAGCTTTTTCTCGGGTGCTGAAAGAAAAGCATGTCACAGTCTATTTAAAAACTGAGGCATTTCAATGCAGTCAAATCTATCTTTCTATAATGTGTATTTAGTTCAGCAACGACCAAATTCACTCATATGATGTGCATGCCTTTTAATGTCTAATACAATGTATTTAAGGAAAATGCTGTAACGTGTATTTTAGTCTATTGATTACAAAACACACAATTTCGTTTTTATTCCTCTGTATGAGGCCTATTTTAATCCTATTGAATATGAATTCTAATTTTATCTTTAGCATTGTGGCAATTTGCACACATGTACAGTGTCGTACTCTGTCAATTTAATAGTAACATGCAGCTGTTTAGCGTATGTTATATAATTCATTTCTGGATTTTTATTTAATATTTAAGTAACTAAATGACATTTTGCATAACAGAATGATGACAGCAAAAAACATAAACAAACTCATTGAGCTCATTCAGACATTTACAGAAGGGGGGTCATATACTCAGAGGACACAACACAGCGCGCTTAAAGCTAGCCATTCTTACACAAAGAGTGCAATCGCTATTTACTCACACAAGTATTACCAATGTCAAACCACAAACCCCACATAGACATTGAAACACATATTTAACTCACAAATCAATACTTAGGACTTTAAGACAGCTTACAAACTGTACGCAAGACCAACCTATTTGTAAATACTAATTGTAAGTTATATTTACAAGAAGAGCTCTCAAAAGTAGCCCAAAAAACTGTTCCATGGTCAAGAAGCCAAAATACACCAAATTCGCTAGTTTTGGCTGGTAGAACACTCAAAAAGCGCTCTGCATATCACCACTTATGAATGTTACTAAGTGCGCAGATCCGGATCCTGTTTTATGTACATATTTAGTTCCATGGGGTACTTAGTCACCAAGGAAGAAATATCTTTTTACTATACGTAAACCTATTTAGGTATCCCCTCTGAGGGGAGTCAGCTGAGTACTTACTAAATCCCTATTGGTACCTCCAAAACAGCAACACTTTCTGCGAAGTGTGCTAGAAACAGGCATGTCAAGAATATTATAGCATATATAATATTATACTCCAAGTGACACTTAACACAATGTGTGCCGTTCAAGTTTTCAAAGTTAGAGAAAAATCTCCTCATTACCTGCCTATATGAATTGCAATGCATATATAACTTACAAAACAAATTCCAAAATTGGCCAATCATACAAACAAAGCCACAGTAAGTGTTACTAAAACTACCTTACCAATCAAAGGCATCAAACCAACAGCAAGTGCCGCAAAACGGCTCTTACCAATCAAATGGTGTCCAGGTTCCAACTGCCAAGTTCTGAGTGACCTAACGGTCGTTTTAAAATACTCACGCCAAAGAAGTTCTCAGTCGGGAGCGGCAAACACTTGGAGGATCAGATCAGGAAGACCAGAAATATACTGGGCTGGAAGACAAACAATCTCCGTGCGCAGGGTACCTCCTCAGTAGATTCCTGTCCTGTACTCCTCAGTAGATTCCTGTCTCCCTTCAAGACCACTCCCTTGGATAGCCGCTGCACCGATGAGGTCCACTTTCGGGCGCCATTTGTAGAAATAAAAACCTTCTTAGGGGTTCACTGATACATCTGGTCCTTAAGACCAACAAGGAAGAGATTGGCACAGAAGCTGTAATATCAAAAAACATGTTTTATTAACCTCAGATGAGGGAGATTGCATCTTACGGTACCCGCAGGCCACTGTAGGAGGCATTCTAATGAGTGCAGAGAACAGGGTCCTTATATATGTATTTGTTACATAGTCAGCATAAAATCAAGGGGAGGTCCTAGCACATACAAGCATGCTTATTGACTAATATGGGTATACAAAATTTGCTTGCTCCACAAAGTGGGAGGGGAGACTAAACTGCTTACATGAGTAAGAATAGCCTGCCAGTTCTATACTAGGAGCAGGTGCATTCTACCAGCTAGGCCTCTCTGAGCATGTGCAAGACTCTGGAAGAGGGAGAAAGCACATGGCGAGCACATGGCTAACTAAAATGGCTGCCAAGTACAAAATGGCTTTCAGCTCATGCTAACAGCGATTCCTGCAATCTTTAACACTAGCACCCAATCTCCAGGATTCAAATCATGCGCTTGGTCTGGCTGTCTTTCAACTGCGTCTTCTCCAACCTGGTGAGAGACAGAATGCATCATTTCAGCCAATCCTTTGGAATAGTCCAATACCAGATCATCAGTTATACTCATTAGTTTATTTCCAGGAATAAAGGCCTGTCTCATGGCTCTTCCCATGAGAATCTCATCTGGGCTAATTCCTGTTTTTCTGTCTGGAATACTTCTGAGACCCATCAATACAAGAGGTAATGCATCTGGCCATTTCAGCATTGTGGATGCACACACCTTCCCCAATCTTGACTTGATTGTGCCATTCATTTGCTCAACAATTCCAGAAGCCTCTGGACAATAAGCACAGTGCAGTTTTTGTTCAATGTTAAATGCAGCACAGATTAATCAAATTATTTCATTATTAAAATGAGGGCCTCTATCTGATTCCAAAGTGCCTGGAAAACCAAATCGTGGAACTAACTCCCTCAACAACAATTTTGCAACTGTAAGATTGTCATTTCTTCGAGTGGGATAGGCTTCCACCCATCTTGAGAAAAGGCATACTATGACAAGTATATATTTCAGTCCATTGCATGGGGGCAATTCAATAAAATCCAACTGTAATCTAGTGAAGGGTCCTTCTGCCTTTCCAATTTTTCCCCAGCTTACCACTGTCTTTCTACCTGGATTTTGCTGCTGACAGGTTAAGCATCTTTGGCAAAGGCTCTCTGCGACTACTCTGAATTTCGTATTGTACCAACTCTGGGGCAGATTCCGATTCGGGCCGGAAAACATACCGACCGACTCGGTACGGGAATGTTGTCCGACCGACACGTACCGGCGCTGCCCGACCCGCGTAGTACGATGAAATGCATGTGAATCACGACCGACTCGTACGGAACACAAGCCGAATGACCGAACCTCACGGAAACAAGCTATCCGGCCGGGAAACTACGCAAATCTAACCGACCGACACGCACCAGGAATGAACCCGACCGAAACGTACCCGCGAACTCCGACCCGCGCAGTACGATGCAATGCGTGGAAAACCAGACCGAGTCGCACGGAGCCCAAGCCGTACGACCGACACGCATACAAAACCCAGCCGAAGCAACCCAATACTCCGCGACCGACGCGTACGCCGCACATGAAACCCAGCAGGAACCCAGCTTGAAAGACTAGGAGAAGCCCGCATGAGCCAACTGCAGCGTCCTACTCGGTCAGTAGAACGTCTCCTACATGCCTAAAAAACTCAAAGGAAAAAATCCAAAAACAAGGGCCAAACAAGCAATGACAAAGTCAATAAATACAGGGGGAAAAAAAATGGAACAAGGACACACCCACAACTCCAACCATATAAAGGCCACAAATCCCTACCATGATCCTTTTCAAATTCAACTGACCTGCCAGCACAGAACACCATCAGACAGCAACCACAGACACACTCACAACTCATCCATCACACAAGCCACACACCATTAGCACCTCCCAAATAGCACCCTCACATACACCCAGAAAAACCTACACTCACCCACCCTCACTTGCACACTCACACACACATCAATCCCCACCACCACCCATCACTATGCCCCCAAAGAAGAATCCAAAGTTCCTAGACAGTGAATTGGAAGTCCTGGTAGATGAGATCCTCAGGGTAGAGCCACAGTTGTTTTGTACATTGGTCCAACAGACCCCCATGTCGCAGAAAACCAAGATGTGGGAGAGAATCGTCGACAGGGTGAACGCACAATCACCATGTTTGCGCACAAAGGAAGACATCCAGAACAGGTGGTATGATGTGCGCAAGAGGGTCAAGGACCTACTCAAGAAGGATTACACCATGAGTCAGCGCACCGGCAGTGGCCCTCCTGCCAAACCACTATACCTCAGGCCCTGGGAGGAGAAGGTGCGGGCCATCCTACCACCAGTGAGCGTATATGGACTATCAAACATCTCAGAGCCTGGTGAGTACACAACCAATATACACAATATTGTGTGACAATACACACACATCACTGTCAAGGGGATAGTCAAACCATGCACCCTTAGCAAATCCACAGCAACCAAAAGATAATCATCCTAAGATGTGTATGTTAGTCAGATAAACACAATACATGCCATCTCATAGTGACATGTAACTGTGTCATGACATGTACAAACCTAACAACAAATAGAGCAAGGCAGTGGCACAAATATAACCAACAAACACAGTCAGATATTTTGCCACCACTAGAACACCACCTCACAGGGAAGCTCACTGAAAGGAAGGAATTCTGTGTATGCTGGTGAAGTGAGTGTAGGCAATAGCATGATGGGGGTTGTAGTCACAGATATTGGTCACCCTCACAATTGGCCCATCAACACCACTCTGAACCATGCTCACATCACAGGGAGTGGAAAAGAACTGACAAGATGGCTGACACTGGGTACTGCTGTGGGGAGCACAAGGCCCTGCTGGGAACTGTGCAACAACCAACAGCAGGACACCACTGACTGACATCCTGAAAGCCAACTTGCACTCCCTGCAATGGAAGCACGTTCCATGGTGGGATATCTGGCTGGGTGGGACGGAGGACTGACAGCTCTGACCATAGTTACCAGCAGCTTTTCTCACACACCCCCTTAACACAAACTCCACACAACTCGCCTGGGAGAATGCAATGCCTCACACTCTAATTAAATATCCCACAAAGAACAACCACACTGGGTTATGCTGTGTGAAGCACAGGGACACTTTTGGGACTTGTAGCCAAACAAACGCCAGGACAACACTGTCAGCCATCCTGTCAGCACAGGCACACTACCCCACAGGGAAGCAGAGTCAAAAGGTAGGAAGTATGGGCATGCTGGGAAGGGGGGTGTAGGCAATAGCATGATGGGAGTGGTAGTCACAGCTCAACATCCCCCACCCACATGGCCCAGCAAGCTCACACTGAAGCATGCACACCTCACAGGGAGTGAAAAGCCACTTCAAAGATGTCTGACAATGGTGCTCTGTTGTGGGGAGCACAAGGCCCTGCTGGGAACTGTGCACCAACCAACAGCAGGACACCACTGAATGACATCCTGAAAGCCAACTTGCACTCCCTGCAATGGAAGCACGTTCCATGGTGGATATCTGGCTGGGTGGGAAGGAGGACTGACAGCTCTGACCATAGTTACCAGCAGCTTTTCTCACACACCCCCTTAACACAAACTCCACACAACTCACCTGGGAGAATACATTGCCTCACACTCTAATTAAATATTCCACAAAGAACTACCACACTGGGTTATGCTGTGTGAAGCATAGGGACACTTTTGGGACTTGTAGCCAAACAAACGCCAGGACAACACTGTCAGCCATCCTGTCAGTACAGGCACACTACCCCACAGGGAAGCAGAGTCAAAAGGAAGGAAGTATGGGCATGCTGGGAAGGGGGTGTAGGCAATAGCATGATGGGAGTGGTAGTCACAGCTCAACATCCCCCACCCACATGGCCCAGCAAGCTCACCCTGAAGCATGCACACCTCACAGGGAGTGAAAAGCCACTTCAAAGATGTCTGACACTGCCCTCAGCTGTGGGGAGCACAAGGCCCTGCTGGGAACTGTGCACCAACAAACAACAAGACCACACTGTCAGCCATCTTGCCATTGCTGTCACACTCACACACAGTGAAGTCCACTCAAAAGGAAGGAAGTATGGGCATGCTGGGAAGGGGGTGTAGGCAATAGCATGATGGGAGTGGTAGTCACAGCTCAACAGTCCCCCACCCACATTGGCCCAGCAACGCTCACACTGAAGCATGCACACCTCACAGGGAGTGAAAAGCCACTGCACAAGATGTCTAACAATGGTGCTCTGTTGTGGGGAGTACCAGTCCCTGCTGGGAACTGTGCACCAACCAACAGCAGGACACCACTGACTGACATCCTGAAAGCCAACTTGCACTCCCTGCAATGGAAGCACGTTCCATGGTGGGATATCTGGCTGGGTGGGAAGGAGGACTGACAGCTCTGACCATAGTTACCAGCAGCTTTACTCACACACCCCCTTAACACAAACTCCACACAACTCACCTGGGAGAATGCAATGCCTCACACTCGAATTAAATATCCCACAAAGAACAACCACACTGGGTTATGCTGTGTGAAGCACAGGGACACTTTTGGGACTTGTAGCCAAACAAACGCCAGGACAACACTGTCAGCCATCCTGTCAGCACAGGCACACCACCCCACAGGGAAGCAGAGTCAAAAGGAAGGAAGTATGTGCATGCTGGGAAGGGGGATGTAGGCAATAGCATGATGGGAGTGGTAGTCACAGCTCAACATCCCCCACCCACATGGCCCAGCAAGCTCACACTGAAGCATGCACACCTCACAGGGAGTGAAAAGCCACTTCAAAGATGTCTAACAATGGTGCTCTGTTGTGGGGAGTACCAGTCCCTGCTGGGAACTGGGCACCAACCAACAGCAGGACACCACTGACTGACATCCTGAGAGTCAACCTGCACCCACTGCAAGGGTGGCATGCTTCATGGTGGGATAACTAGGCTGGGGGGAGAAGGAGGTCCGGATGTCAACCAAATACCACCAATGCTGGTCATGCACACACCTCAACATCCACATTGAAATGCATCAGGTTGGCAGGACAATGAGCCACACCAATATGAACCTCTGACTGTGACAACTTAGGACAATGCAATGTACAGGGCCGCATCCAGAGGTACAGTCACAACTGTCATGTGTTTGAACCATTGATGCCTGCAGAAACATAACATACATTGTGTGTCTCTTCCAAAAACAGGTGATGATGGGGAAACAGCAGCAGATGAGGAGGAGTCCCTGTCCCAGGCTCCGGGGGACCCTGAGCTCTCTGGTGTGGAACTGCCTCTGCCCTCATCGGATGGCGAAGACCAACCTGGCACCTCCGGTGTGAGTCATCATGCAGCACCAGCAGGACCACCATCTGCACCCCCTGCACCCACTCCTCCAACATCTGCCAACACACAGACCACCCCCGCCGACACAGACAGACCAAGGACACTGAATGACAACAGCACAGGGACCACAGCCCACCATGAAGCAACGGACAACAACCCCAGTACCAACCCCCAAGGGGGCCGAGGGTCACCTGTGCGTGCCACGGCAGCTCCCGCACGTGTGGCCAGGGGTGGTGGGAGGGGTGGTAGGCAGAGGTCGCTGTTTGCAGAGGGGTCTGGACTGCATGATGACCCACAACTGGCACGCATTGCTGATGCGTACCAGAATAGCACTGTAGAGGTCAGCCAGGTAGTGGGGATCCTCAAGGACATTCAACAGCAGCAAGCTGCCCATCATGCCCGCTTGGACTCCCACATGTCCCGTGTGGAGACACACATGTCCCGTGTGGAGACACACATGTCTGGCATGGAGTCCAAGTGGTACGCATTGGAAGAACTGACAGCGGTGCAGAGGGACATATTGACATGCCTCCGCCAGATTAGCACCAACATGTCCACACCTCCCTGTGTGCCCACAACATCTGGTGCCGCAACAACTGCAACTGCCACAGGGAGGGAGGATGACTCTGGTGGAGAGTCCTCTGCACCGCAGCGGCCTGCACGTGAGGGTCCCCCAGAAAGAAGAGGGGTCGTCCGAGGAAGGACAACTGAGAGGCCGATGGCCATGTACATCCCCCAGGAACCCAACACCTGTTCTGGAAATTCTCCTTTGTGTGCAAACTGTTCACCCTGTCGAATGCAACCCAACTCTCCCACATGACATGGGGAGTTTAAGTTGGACTAATGTATCAGATGACTGTGGACTTTACTCAGCACATTTCTGCTACCAACACTTCCAACTCATCTGGAAACTTTGGATTCCAATACCAATGTACAGCACCCACCATCCTGTGCACTATCCTCACACATGTATGTAAATAAACTCACTAATACACCATACTTGCCTCTGTTGTTATTCCAACGTTGTTTTTGTCATGGAGATGATGATCTGCTAAATGACACTGTGCATGCTACTGCCACAGCAAGTTCAACACCGTCATGATCATGGCGACGTGACACATATGAGGGAGACACACCACTAGGGCTACACAACACATAGACACCAGGGCCATCTGACTCATCGCCTACACTGATGTTGCCAGGAAATACAGTGGAATGCACAGACACCACACCTATTCAGAGTCTGTGTTAACTAGCCCACAGGTGCAGTAAGCAAATGTCAGTCAGATGTGTGACCACAGACAACGCACATCCCAAAGTGAAGCACAGGTTTATTACACATTTGTAACATGTTGTTTCCACTACAAATGCAAGGTAATCCCACGTGGCAGTGGCCACACAGTCAACAAGTATAGAAGAAATAAAGTCCAGGGGTGTGTGGCACATCACCTGTAGGGAAACGACTGCTGCACCCTGAAAGCTGAATCATGGTGTCGGGGGATCCGAGTTGACCAAACAACTCTGAAAGCACCCTGTGAAGGACAGACATGACACACAGTCAAAAGCACTGAAGAACAGGACAGAACTGCAATACTCATGCCCAATACATGTCACAAGATACCTACACAAAACCAAGTTAGCATGTCAACACTGTTGGGGAGTACAGACTACCTGTAAGGACACATCGCTGCACGCATACAGTCAAGTAGCACATGGCCACACTCAAACAGCACCAGAGCACCACCCACACATATCATGCAAACTCACATCATTGACATGACATCTCTGGATACTCACATTCAGCTGAAGAAGTTGGTGATGAGCTGTGTGCGGACATCACCCTCATCATCTTCATCATCATCACTGGCATCGTGGCCCAGGCCAGGATCCTCCACAGGTGGCGGATGTTGGTCATCGTCATCCAGGATGAGAGGCAACTCCTTCCGCACTGCCAGGTGTTGTAGCATGCAGCAGACGATGACAATCTTGCACACCTTTGCTGGGGCATATGGGAGGGCCCCTCCTGTCTTGTCTAGGCAGCGGAAGCGGCTCTTCAGGAGACCAAATGTCTGCTTGATCACTCTCCTGGTCCGACCATGTGCCTCATTGTAGCGCATCTGGGCTGGTGTCACAGGGTTCCTGAGGGGTGTCAGCAACCACGGCATGTTGGGGTATCCGGAGTCACCTACATACAGACAATTGCACATTAGCTGAGTTGGAAAAGAGGGCGGAATACAACATAGCAGAACACACACAATGGTACAAAGTCAGTACACACCGACAAGCCAGGCATGCTGGATCTGCATCTGTGACATCATCCTCGGGATGCGACTACTCCTCATCACGTAGGCATTGTGTGCTGAACCGGGGAAACGGGCACACACATGTGAGATGCTCATATCTGCAAGACATACCACCAGAGCATTGATCGAATGATAATGTTTCCTGTTCCTGTATGCCTGCTCATGTGCCTGTGGTGGTACCAAAGCCACATGTGTCCCATCAATGGAGCCAATGACATGTGGCATCCTCCCCAGGGCATAGAAGTCACTCTTGACATCAGTGAGTTGTTGACGTTTAGGGAAATAGATGTACTGGTTCAGGTATCTCAACATTGCCTCCAAAACATCGCGTAGCTCATGGCTGAACATGGTCTGTGACATCCCACCAGCAGACGCCACAGTGTGTTGAAAGGTACCGGTGGCAAAGAAGTGTAGGGCTGCCATCACCTTCACCTTGGGGGTCAGCACTGTAGGGTATGGCCGGCCAGGTTGCACATGTGGGGCCAACCGCACCGCCAATTCCTCAGTCACATTCCACCATCGTTGCAAGGTCAGGGAATGGTCTATGGACAGCTGGTGCCCTGCAGTGCATAGGTGAAGAAAGAAAGATTGTCAGTCACCCCACATATGTGCCATTGACCATACTCAATATCACATGATACATCATTACGAGACACAAGTACCTGATGTGTGTGCCGTTCTGTATGGACATATATGGCACCTACATGGCCAACATCTAACATCACAGTTCAACATGTGTTGACAACAAGTTTCAGGTTGTGCTACGGGAAATCATTAGGCTGTGTCACAGTACCCATTTACTGCTGTCACGTTCCAAACACACACCACAGTGACATGTCAGGACAGATGTGCCACAGGCATCATAGCTCATTGACAGGTAGATTCCCAGGGACCCTGTATTGCCACATGGCCACTGGCATGACATGGCGTATCATGTACACGTCAGCAAAACAACCATGACTCCCACAGGTAGTGGCCCCTGTTGCCTCTGCAGGACAGACATGGACGTCTGTGACACACACCCGCACAACATCAAAGTCCATGCACAAACAACATGGATGTGGAGACTGTCTCCCATTGTGCACATGGAATCAGAGACATCGGAAACACAACATGCACACAGACTGTGGAGGGCCATCACTATTGTGGCAATGGGTCACCCTGTGACGTACATACCTTCCCACATGGGACTCAGGGGTATGTGACATGACATACACATACACAACCTGGAAATGTGACCATGCCACATGCTCTGAAATGAACATTTGCACATCACAGTGGTCATGTGCACAACACACAAAGGATTCTGTCCCCATGAACACGTGCACAGCCTGGGAGTGGCTGCCCCCAAGTGCGACCCACATGTTGACCCCCATACACAGAAAAGGTAATGCAGCCTTACATGCCTTAGGATACAGTGTGGACAGGCTGTGGTGTTGTAGGTGTGCCCCTGAGTCCCTGGCAAGTAAATGTGGCTGGCATACGTTCACCAGTGACAAGCATGGTGACATATGCGAGTGACTTGTCCAGGGACGCGTCATACAGCAATGGACCGATCCGTGTGCACGCATTGGCCATTGCATATGATGTGAGCGGATACGCATTGTACAGCAATGGACCGATCGGTGTGCACGCATTGGACATTGCATATGATGTGAGCGGATACGCGTTGTACAGCAATGGACCGATCGGTGCGCACGCATTGGCCATTGCTTATGATGTGAGCGGATACGCGTTGTACAGCAATGGACCGATCGGTGCGCACGCATTGGACATTGCATACGATGTGAGCGGATACGCGTTGTACAGCAATGGACCGATCGGTGCGCACGCATTGGCCATTGCATATGATGTGAGCGGATACGCGTTGTACAGCAATGGACCGATCGGTGCGCACGCATTGGACATTGCATATGATGTGAGCGGATACGCGTTGTACAGCAATGGACCGATCGGTGCGCACGCATTGGACATTGCATATGATGTGAGCGGATACACGTTGTACAGCAATGGACCGATTGGTGCGCACGCATTGGACATTGCATATGATGTGAACGGATACGTGTTGTTTTTCGAAATACGCGTTGTTCAGCAATGGACCGATCGGTGCGCACGCATTGGCTATGGCCTGACATGGTAACGGACGCGTTTTCGAAGCTTTAACGAGTCGGATGCAGTTAATTCAGTTGGCCACCCACAACAATGTTGCAAATTAATGGGTGTCATGAAGTTGAACTTTTGAAGGATGCTGTGGGCGTGTATAAGTGGTGCAATTCCATGGATTGGCCAGATTCAGAAGATGCAAACGACTTGGACCTGTCACTTTGGACACATGGGACAGTATCTGCCTCTGCAGCACACATATAATGCTGGCTGTTCCCCTGAGAGCTCACTTGCCTGCACTACATGCTCCAGGACGACATCTGCCACTACCACTGCTGCTGTCTCTGTATCCTCTGGCTACTGCAATGGCACGTACTGTGGATAGAGCCCCAGCCTTCAGCACTGAGGAGAACCAGGCCCTGCTGGACAGCCTCCTTCCACAGTACAGCAAGCTGTATGGGAAACCAGGGGAGCAGGTGAGTGTGCTGTCCACTGCCTTACTAATTGTGCATGTTGTCTGACTAGCAAGACGTACACTGTGTACACCAGTGGCTAGCATGCTCACTGAGTAGTTGTCACCCCCCAAAGTGTGTAGTCACAGGCACTGAACAGGTATAGTGCAGTAACAGTGCATTCCAACAAGGTTTTACTTCCCAGGCAATGATACCATTTAGTAACTGCTTGCAAACTGTTCATAGCCATAGTTGCACTACCTGTGTAGATCATATGCCCCTGTGATTGAGACATGTATATCCAACTGTGTGATGCACGGAAATGTTGCATGTGTAGTAATGGCCTTTTCACTTTGTCATCCTCACAGGTTGATGCCCACCAGAAGCAGGAGATCTGGCTGTCCATCATCCGGGCAGTACGATCTGTGGGGGTCTACAGGCGCAGGATCCGCAACTGCCAGAAGAGGATGCAGGACCTTCGGGGCTGGACCCGGAGGATCGCGAGGGTCCAGCTGAAGCTGTCGCCTCCTCACAGGAGGGGCGGACACCGGACCCTGACCCCCCACATGCTCCGGATACTGGCGGTGGTCTTCCCTGACCTGGATGGGCAGCTGAAGGCCAGACAGCAGCAAGGAGGGGATAAGTGCTAGCCTCAACTGTGTACTATGACTGACATGCTCTATGCACTTCTTTAGCCTGGTTCCACTTCCACAGTACAACTGTCATGTCGTCCTGGACTCATGTCCCTCACTTGTGTCATGCCCCCTCCTCATCTGATACACATGTGTGGCCCTTACAGTCTGTGACTTAGGTCACTTGGGTACTGTGTACTTGCAGTTACCTGTGGTTCAAGTTGGGGACAGCATCAGTTACTGGAACTTTGTGGTGGGCTGCATGGGTGGTTCAATTGCTCAGATTGCCTGTGATCTGACATGTACTCTGGGTATGGCTTTAATATGTGTTCCAATTGCTGCTCTGACTCACCACATGTCTGGGGTATGTGCCACACACCCATGCTGCTGCAGAGACCAAGGTAGGGGCCTCAGAAGTATGTACATCATGTGTGTGACACATGCATAGCCACCTGTCTAGTGTTCACGGTAATACCATGTTGCACATGGACCAGGACTGTAATGCCTACTCCATACATCGAAGGCACTCTGTTCTCCCACTCCCGTGTGTCAGCATACATATTGGGCATTGTGAAGAGTGCACTCAGGTGTGTGCCTCTGTGTCACCGTGGTGTGGCCTTGCTATTTGGACTCCTCGAGTGTTTAACAATTTGGGGTGACCAGCCATCTGAGTTATGACTATGGGATCTGCACATAGGTCAATGCATAGGTCTCTGATCCCTTGACTGTGCACAATGTTGTATGAAACATTGAGGTGCCGGCAGCTTTGGTTCATTCTCATCAGACGGTGAAGTGCTCATGTGTATGGATTTGTGTTTGCAGTCACTCAAATGTCTCATTTGATTGACGTGGGATCATCTCAGTCCTCATGATGTGGGTGGCCAGGGGTGCACATGTGCACCTGTTAGCTACAGGGCTTACATTTCTAAAACTCCCCTGATTGTGACACAGTGCAGACTGGTGTTGTGTGTATGCACTGCCCCTGTGACAGGAGACAGTTATGACTGACTTGCCAGACAGGCCTGTGCCATGACATTCCAATCGCAAAGGGTGATCCAGCAGTGGTGTGATATGTCCTGCTTGCACACCATTGTTGCATTGTCTATCAGTTTATAGATAAAAAAAATATGCTATCCCTTAATGTATGCTTAGGAACAAATAGTATCATAGAAATACAAGCCTATTATTCCACTCTATGTCTGAAAATATCTGTGATACAACTCCAAATATGTGACAAGTAGTATTTTTATTTAAAACATTAGTATCCAATTTACATAGCTTTAAAAATCTCACAAATCATGTGACACACTCTATTCATTAAAAAACACAATATACCTAAAATGCAATAAAAACCACATCATACAAAATACATTTTCATAGAAAAGATAAAAGGGAGAAAAAAGGAAAAGGATTATGACAGTACAGTTTGTCATTAATGTTGCATATCGATTGAGACAATTAATCACTGGGCCTTGATGCACTTAATTTGACCACATCTACAAAGCCAAATATTCCCCTGGATTATGCAGTAAATTTTGCGTTGACGCGTTTCGATGGCTTCTATTTATAATCCATCTTTATCAAGACCAAAATATATTCAACTCAACAAACAGGCAATTAGAAAGATTGGATCATTTACACCTTTCCCTAATGGGGCGCTGCAATGTTTTAAAAATGCTAATTCTACCTAAGTTTTTGTATCTATTTCGGACAATACCCCTAGAATTCTCATCCTCTTACTTTTTAAACATTGATAGGATGTGTACTAGATTTCTTTGGGGTTACCGGAGACCAAGAAAAGCAGGTAAATGGTTGATGCTTCCCAGTCAGAGAGGGGGTTTGTCTGTTCCTAATTTTCTATTATATTACTGGGGAGCATTACTCCAACATATGACAATACTTCTTGTTGGCTCTGGAGCAGACATATCGCTGGCATGTAGCCCATCTATATATGAATTAAGTCTGGGGAAACAAGCAGTGGGCTGCCTGGCAGCGATTTTTGAACCCAGCTATTATAAAAAGACACGGTTTAAGATCTTGAAGGCAGCCTATAAGGTTTGGAAACAGGTCCAACGGAGGCTAAAGATTCCAAATCTAAATGTCTATTCCTCGCTGGTGAACACATTAACTCTACCTCCAATTTTTCGTGATCAGGTTACATACAACTGGGGGAATAAAGGCCTCCTAGTAATAGGAGATCTATATAGGCATGGTCAACCGGCACCCTTTTCTACTTTGCAAGATAAATATGGGTTGGGTAGAGGAGACTTTTTTAAATATCTTCAAATACGTAGTTATTTGGAGAAAGAAAATCAGAGGCTACCTTTTAACACCGATAAAATTCCTTTGATAGAACTAATGATTAAAAAAAGCCGATTAGGGAAATTATATACAATCTTGCTTGAATGTTTCCCTGATGATTTGGTGGCTCAATCAAGTAAGTGGGCTAACAAAATGGGGGGATAGGAATAGATTTGGAAGATTCTTTGTCACTAGCTAACCAGGTTTTAATCACAGGTAGTTTAAAAAGTCAACATTATATGTCAATATTTGATTTGTACTACACTCCGGCCAAGATTGCAAAATGGGGGTGTTAGAGGAGGGAAATGTAATAGATGTAACCTCATCGCCTCAGATACAGTACATATGTTTTTTGCATGCCCAAAACTAAAGGATTTCATCCAGGGCATAGAAACTTTCTTTTATTATCTCTTGGGATTCCGGTTGTAATTCATCCAGCTCTTATTATCTCTGGAATAAGTAGCAACGTGTCAAACAATTGGACTAGGTCAACTGTAGAATTTGTGTTTATTGCAATGGCTATTGCCCGCCTGTGTATAACATCTGAATGGATCTGTGTCGATCCTCCTACAGTTTCTAATTGGCGTGCGCGACTTTTTGCAGCTTACAATATTGAAGCTGCGATCTATAATTTAAAGGGTCGTAAGAAAAAGGTAGGGGGCTACGGATGTGGGCACCAATATCTAATCTTATGGACTGAATTAAGTTAGCCATGTTTTACGTTTAATTTTTATACTTTCTGTGTATATGTTTCTAGAAATTTTTGTTTTCTGTATAAAGTGGATATAAAAGATATTCATGTAAATTGTTAATACCTTATATAAAAACAAAACAATAAAAAAAAAAAAAAAAAAAACGCAAACTTGCACAAAAAGAAAGAAAAAAAAAAAAAAAAAAGACCAAAATATATTCTAATCTCTCTGTGCCCTTCTTTTTGTGGCCATTGAAAGTATCCTGTTCTTTAATTCAACTCTATGGAAGACCAAAGCTTTAGCTCTTCTTTGTGCTGTAATATATTTCTAAAATTCAAAGCACCTCTCTTTCTGATTAATGCTTGCAACTAACTTTCGCATTCTTCTTCGCAAATATTTTAGTTCTAAGTAAAACTCGCCTATTTACGTAATCTCCCGGCTCCTTACTGCTTCATGATTCTTTGCTTAAGATTCAATATGGAAACTTCAATCAATATGCTCCCAATCCGTTTGTATACAGAGGCTGTGGGACCACGCGCTGCAAGGTTCCTCACAATTGTAGTCACGGTCAACTTCAAATAAAATATTGCTAGGGCCTCGTACGTCCTTCCTGTCATTCGACACGACAGGAAGGACGTACGAGGCCCTAGCAATATTTTATCTGTATACAAACGGATTGGGAGCATATTGATTGAAGTTTCCATATTGAATCTTAAGCATCCAGGCCCCCATGAGTAGGGGTGGTGTTAGTGGTAGGCATCCATCCCCCTATGAGTGGGGATGGTAGTAGTGACAGGCATCCAGGCCCCCCTGAGTAGGGGTGGTGGTAGTGGTAGGCATCCAGGCCCCCCTGAGTAGGGGTGGTGTTAGTGGTAGGCATCCATCCCCCTATGAGTGGGGATGGTAGTAGTGACAGGCATCCAGGCCCCCCTGAGTAGGGGTGGTGGTAGTGTTAGGCATCCAGGCCCCCATGAGTAGGGGTGGTGGTAGTGGTAGGCATCCATCCCCCTATGAGTGGGGATGGTAGTAGTGACAGGCATCCAGGCCCCCCTGAGTAGGGGTGGTGTTAGTGGTAGGCATCCATCCCCCTATGAGTGGGGATGGTAGTAGTGACAGGCATCCAGGCCCCCTGAGTAGGGGTGGTGGTAGTGGTAGGCATACATGCCCCCATGAGTAGGGGTGGTGGTAGTGGTAGGCATCCATCCCCCTATGAGTGGGGATGGTAGTAGTGACAGGCATCCAGGCCCGCATGAGTAGGGGTGGTGGTAGTGGTAGGCATCCATCCCCCTATGAGTGGGGATGGTAGTAGTGACAGGCATCCAGGCCCCCCTGAGTAGGGGTGGTGTTAGTGGTAGGCATCCATCCCCCTATGAGTGGGGATGGTAGTAGTGACAGGCATCCAGGCCCCCATGAGTAGGGGTGGTGTTAGTGGTAGGCATCCATCCCCCTATGAGTGGGGATGGTAGTAGTGACAGGCATCCAGGCCCCCCTGAGTAGGGGTGGTGGTAGTGGTGGGCATCCATCCCCCTATGGGTGTGTATGGCATTGGTGATAGCCATCCCGCCCCTATGGTTCTGCTGTTGCTAGTGTACGTCATTTCTGCATCCCTATGTGTGTGTGACATATTTCGGGTACGTGTCGTTTGTTTGTGTTGTGGGTGTTTGACTTACCGTCTGCGCCGTACGCGTCCGTACCGGTCCCGGTAATAGATGTGGAGTATTGGTAGGACCTGCGCGATGGGATTCATGGTTGGGTCGTCTTGTTCGGGTTTCTCGTGGCTTCGACTCGTACTCGTCGCTGGCTTGTTCGTCTCGTCGCCGTGGATCGTCTTGTGGCGCGAATCGGAGCTTATGTACAGCTCTCCCGGATGCTCTGACGTGCCGGACGTAGCGACGGGTTCGGCGCGTACGGAAGGCGCATCGTACTAGTCCGGCCGGAAGGTGCTGTGTATTTGCTTCCGTGCAACTCGATTCGGCGTTTACGGATCCGGCTCGGGTGGGGAACAGGAGCTGGAATGGGTAAGTACGGCTCGCTCGGAATCTGTGCTGTTATGCGCATCGTACTTCCTCGTTCGGACGACTGTTCGAATCGGTCGGGAAACACGCGTTCGGCTTGGTTTTTTTCCGGCCGAATACTGTTAGGTGCGCTTCCGGCCGAGATCGGAATCGACCCCTCTGTCTGAATAGCATGATCATTGAGTCTCTCCCTGTTAGAAATGGGATCTCTGGTTGGCTAAGGCTTGCGCCAAAGCCAGGCAGAAACCACCACTCTAGTCAGGGCGAGGGAGTTACACGCCGACGATAACCCCTGCTCACCCCCTTGGTAGCTTGGCACGAGCAGTCAGGCTTATCCCGGAGGCAATGTGTAAAGCGTTTGCGCAACACACACTCCGCAGCAACAAACTAGGCACACCACAAAAGAAACTCCACACAAGGTTATATAAAAATAGCCTTTGTATTGTCATAAACACATTAGAAACAGTAATCACATATTTACACTGTGCCACCTGGCACTAGGCAATATTCACAGGGGACTATTTACAGCTGACAGGGCCAATCGGGCCACTGCCAGAACCATCAGATCAGGTAAGTAAATGCAAATATAAAACACAACCAGTAACTACTGGTGCAATACTGACCTAAGCATTACCCCTTTGGGCATAAACCATGTTAGGTCCAAACCTCATTAGCATAAGACCCCCCTCCTAAGCATAAACACCTTACGCACTAGGACATCAGCAGCCCAAACACATCCGGCACTAATCACGGGGGCATAAATCACATTAGGCATAAAACCTATTATGTAATAACCTCCAAATCCTGAATCACGCTAGGGGCATAAGTCACAGTAGAAAGTAACCTCATCACATAGACCACAGTAGAGGTATAAACCAGGGTGCATAAATCACAGTTCCTGCGCACCACATAAATCCCATGTAGAGCCTGGCGCCCTAACAACCTAGCGCAGCCCCCTGGCCAACTGGCCTTCTCAGAGGGCTCCAATGCCCTATGTCCCAATAGTCAGGGCGTAGCTGCCAATGCAGCAGAACCCCAAAAGTGCGCAATTGCGCAGGCCTAAACGTAGCAGCTGCCGCTAATTGCGGTGCAGCTGTGCAGGCAAAAATGTGGGCACTGACACTCACAGTACCCTCTGGGCCCCTCTGGGATTCTCTAAATAATTATGCACAGCGTTGCAGCTGCCCACTGTCAGGTGGGGCAGCTGGGGGAAATGCCTTGGCACTACGGTGCCCTGGGAACCCTCAATCGGGTTCTACAATTGCGCCCCAAACGTTGCAGCTGCCCACTGTCATGCGGGGCAGCTGTGGCAGCAACGGGCACCGACTGTGCCTAACTGGGACTCTAACATAAAAAAAATGGCCCTCAACGTGGCAGCTGCCCGCTTCTGCGGCGCAGCTGAGAAAATGCCACAAGCACCGACAATGTGCCTCGAGCGGCACCAACACTGTGGTGCCTTCAGCCCCCCTCACTCACGGGGGCGCACCAGCAGATTTCTCTGGGTCCCTGCAGGAGGGGGCAGGCACCGACAACGTGCCTCGGCTCTCTCTCACCCCCGGGCCCCTCCTCACCTGTTCAGGCGGTCTCCTTCTGGTCACAGGAGCGCGGGGTAGGCTCCCGTCTGCTTCCTGCTTCTTTGGCCACACGCGGGGCTCTCTCCTCCTCACGGGAGCCCCGCTCTGTCCCAGGCCGCTGCTTCTTCTCGCCAGTGCGGGGTGGGCTCCCGCCTGGTTTCCTTCGCCGCACCGGACCTCGCCGCACTTCACCCGGGCCCCCTCCTGGGACCCGGGACTTCTCACCGGAGCCTGCGAGGCTCCGGACTTCCGTTCTCGGGCCGCGCTACGATTGGGCGGCCTTGGCAACTTCCTGTCCTTGGCCCGCCCACCACCAGGCAATGGTGCCTGTCTTCCGGGTCGCACTTGCAGCGGCCCGGCGGCACCCTCCTCTCGTGGCGGCACAATGCGGGGTGGGCACCCGCCAAATCAGCACTCAAGCGGGGTAGGCTCCTGCTAGTCAGCGCGAAATGCGGGGTGGGCACCCGCCTCCAGAATACCATAAGCGGGGTGGGCTCCCGCCTCTCTTCTGAGCACGGGGGAATCCCCACGATGTGCAGCACAGTGCTGCGGAGCACGCACACTCCTCTTCTTCTGGGAAACAACAAAGTAAAGCGCTCACGAGGCGCTAGGAGCCCCAGCTCCAGCAGCAAAGTTCTTAGGGGCACCAGGCTGGGCCCAGGCAGGCCAGCTCACAGGGCCCTCCAGCAGGGAGGCAGTCCCTTGTGGCGGTTCCTCCTGGAGCCCAGGAGCAGCAGCCCCCAGCACAGGAACAAGCACAACAGAACAGAACCGAACATGAACTATCAGGGGGTCACAGCCCCCTCTTTTATACACCCTTTTCCTTTGTCACATAGCACAGGGCTGGGGAAAACCAGGTGCAACTGGTTTTGGGGGAGCTTTGGAGCACTTTGTTTTGCTCAGCTCCTCTCTCCTTTCACAGGACAGGCTAGGGACATCAGACGCACCACAGGGGGTGGAGCCAGCATTGTGGAGGGAAGGCACAGCCCTATTCAGGTCCCAGGTGCAACTCCTCCCTCCCATCTAGATGCAGATCTCCCTATTCAGCCCTGCGCTGACTCACCCTGCCCCTCCTGGAGCCACACACACCTCCCAGCCCCTGTCACTCACAAAGCCAGACATGCAATTCACATCAGGCAGGCAGACACAGAGCACACATACATGCCAACTTCTAAAAGTGGCACTTCTCCACTAGTCACAATAAATCGGCGCACACCACTGCGCAGCATTTATTCTCACGAGTTCGCACATACTAAACTCGCCCCTGCCCTACTCTCACACCAGGAATTACCATGGACACACATATCCCCCATGCATTCCTATGGGAGGGCAGGCCAATCTCACCACACGCACTCAGAGTGCGCACGCACTTTACACTGGGACACAGGGCTAAAGTGCGCAGAGGCCTAAAACCACCAACACTACACAGGGAAAAGGCTAGGAGACGAGCAAAAAGTTTAGGGGTGAACCTGCCAAAAGGGCCAAGTCCAACACAACCCCCTTCCAGCCAAAACGCAGGGCAGACCAATCACCACCGTGATGGGCTTCCCTGCTTGGGGCGATAGAACACGGACGCGGGCCCGCAACTGCAGGGACACCCTCCTGTTCTACGCCACGGTGAACCCATGTGGTTCCTTCTGAAAAAGCTGTCCGGAGCAACTGGGCTACCCCACTGGTACTCCCTAGCTGTCCGCGGCCAGGACCAGGCCCTAGGCCATCCAGATGCCACTGGTCCTTGCCCATTCACAGAGTGGGGGTAGTAACCCCTGGCACATAGTAGCCATTCTCCACTCTTCCCCTCATCAGGGCAGGTCTAGACTGCCACTGATCCTCCAGCCTAGGGTCTGCACCCTCAGGCGGACCAGAAGTCACGGGTGAGGCTCTCCTCCCCCTACCTCTTCTTCTAGGGCTCCGCACTCTCCTCCTTGGAGAGGCACCCTCAGAACACAACTCTCCCACCAGTTCAGGACCTCTCTCCAAAAACTGGTCTCCCAACCTAGGGTCTAACCCCTCAGGTTGCACCGGGGTCAGAGGCGAGGACTCCCTCCCTCTGCACCCCCTTCCAGAGTTCTGCACCCTCCCAACTGGAGCGGTACCCCTGGAAGATGAACCGGTCAGGACACTGATTACAGATGTCCCTTCCTCCAGATCAGGCGGATCCTGAACCTGGCCTCCCAACCTTGGGGCTGAACCCCACGGCTGAGCATTTGCCTGGCACACCAGGACTTCCGGGGGCGCACTCAGCAGCCCCCGAGGGTAACACATGACTCATGTGTTGCGTGACAGTCTGCGTGGCGCAGACCTCCCGACCCCTGTCCATCTGACAGTGCGCAGAGATCCCCCACGACAGAAGTGGTGTCACCATGGTCACTTCTAGGAGACTCAGCCCTTCTGGCTGGCCCCTGACCCACTGGTTCTTCCACTGGGGAACACATCCCCCTCTCACCCCTCAATCCGGACTTCTGTACCCTCCCAACTGGAGCGGCACTGCCAGACACCAGAACCACTGGAGCTCTATTTACAGATGCTCCAGGTTCTCCAGACACTAGGAGATCCTCCTCAAATGGACTAACAGGACAGCCTAGGCTCCCAACCTGGTGTTCCCTGAAGAAACCATCCAGGTTCTGAGACTGGGTTTCGGGCACCTGGGGACACTCAGTCCCACACTCACTCCTACTCCACTGAGACAGGACGTGAGCCCCTACACCCCTCCCACTACACTGGGACCCAGCTGGGCTACACTGAACCTCTTCCTCAATACAGGACTGGAAGATACCTGAACCATTACTTTCGGAATCACTCCCCAATGCCTCATCAGAACCTTGGGCCTCCACCCAGAGGTCTGCCTCTCGTGTAAACTCCCATAGTTCAGAAAACCCACCCTCCAACAGGTGTTGGCGCAACCCCGGCAAACAACAACTGAGCAGGTGCTCTCTGAGAACCAGATCGAACAGTCCTTCAAAATCCTGTTCCGTGTTAACCGTTACCCAATCAGCCAGTGCATCATTACATTCATCCGAAAAATCCGCCCAAGACTGGTGAGACAGTTTCCTACTGCCCCTGAACTTCAACCTGTACTCCTCTTCTCTGAAACAAGGTACCATATTTTGGGAACTGGGACTTCCTGCACTGGACTGTATATTGCTGCCACCACTGGACTCCACCCTCACTGGGGAATCCAGAAAACTACAACTGCACTCAGGGGATAATCTACCCTCCCGAGCTAATTTCTCCCTGGCGAAGGCCCTCTCAGCCTCCGCCATCCTCTCCTGCGCTAAGACCCTCTCGGTCTCTAGCTTTTTCTCCTCCATACTCAGCTGCGCTATCTCCCTGGTATGCTCTAACCTGAGCTTCTCCAAAGCCAGCTGATTCTCCCTTTCTTCCCTCCTATCCACCCACTCCTCTGGGGACAGGAAAAGGGATGGGGCACTGCCCCCGACACTGGACCCAGCAAGGGACTCCCTATCTATGGGGTCCTCACTATCTACTGGCGTCCCTGTCCTGTCACTTTCTTCCTCCTCTTCAGACTCCTCAGGGCTCCCCTCAGACCCACCACCCTCTTGGCGTGCGGCCAGGGCCCTCTTCTCCTCATCGCGCTCACAGTCCCATTCATCCTTTTGCCATTGGATCAGGTTGTCCCTCAGTTTTGACTGGGTGTCTGACCCACTCACTGCTATGTCTCTCTCCTTACAGAAGTCCACCAACTCCCACATGCTGTATCTAAACAGACCACAAAAATTAAAAGCAGACTCCATTTTGGCAGGACGCTCAGGGACACGTGCAACACAGGAGACCTAGGTTTCTGAGCTGAAGCAAGAGTATACAATTTACAAATGACACTTTTAGGAGAAGAATTAAAACAAAACTCAGAACAATAATCCCCACACACGTGATTATCTAAATGTAGAGTTTGTAGTGCAACCAGTTGTCGCTGTGGTACTGCGCAAACGCAAGTCCAAATCCTCACCGCTGACAACCAATGTTAGAAATGGGATCTCTGGTTGGCTAAGGCTTGCGCCAAAGCCAGGCAGAAACCACCACTCTAGTCAGGGCGAGGGAGTTACACGCCGACGATAACCCCTGCTCACCCCCTTGGTAGCTTGGCACGAGCAGTCAGGCTTATCCCGGAGGCAATGTGTAAAGCGTTTGCGCAACACACACTCCGCAGCAACAAACTAGGCACACCACAAAAGAAACTCCACACAAGGTTATATAAAAATAGCCTTTGTATTGTCATAAACACATTAGAAACAGTAATCACATATTTACACTGTGCCACCTGGCACTAGGCAATATTCACAGGGGACTATTTACAGCTGACAGGGCCAATCGGGCCACTGCCAGAACCATCAGATCAGGTAAGTAAATGCAAATATAAAACACAACCAGTAACTACTGGTGCAATACTGACCTAAGCATTACCCCTTTGGGCATAAACCATGTTAGGTCCAAACCTCATTAGCATAAGACCCCCCTCCTAAGCATAAACACCTTACGCACTAGGACATCAGCAGCCCAAACACATCCGGCACTAATCACGGGGGCATAAATCACATTAGGCATAAAACCTATTATGTAATAACCTCCAAATCCTGAATCACGCTAGGGGCATAAGTCACAGTAGAAAGTAACCTCATCACATAGACCACAGTAGAGGTATAAACCAGGGTGCATAAATCACAGTTCCTGCGCACCACATAAATCCCATGTAGAGCCTGGCGCCCTAACAACCTAGCGCAGCCCCCCTGGCCAACTGGCCTTCTCAGAGGGCTCCAATGCCCTATGTCCCAATAGTCAGGGCGTAGCTGCCAATGCAGCAGAACCCCAAAAGTGCGCAATTGCGCAGGCCTAAACGTAGCAGCTGCCGCTAATTGCGGTGCAGCTGTGCAGGCAAAAATGTGGGCACTGACACTCACAGTACCCTCTGGGCCCCTCTGGGATTCTCTAAATAATTATGCACAGCGTTGCAGCTGCCCACTGTCAGGTGGGGCAGCTGGGGGAAATGCCTTGGCACTACGGTGCCCTGGGAACCCTCAATCGGGTTCTACAATTGCGCCCCAAACGTTGCAGCTGCCCACTGTCATGCGGGGCAGCTGTGGCAGCAACGGGCACCGACTGTGCCTAACTGGGACTCTAACATAAAAAAAAATGGCCCTCAACGTGGCAGCTGCCCGCTTCTGCGGCGCAGCTGAGAAAATGCCACAAGCACCGACAATGTGCCTCGAGCGGCACCAACACTGTGGTGCCTTCAGCCCCCCCTCACTCACGGGGGGCGCACCAGCAGATTTCTCTGGGTCCCTGCAGGAGGGGGCAGGCACCGACAACGTGCCTCGGCTCTCTCTCACCCCCGGGCCCCTCCTCACCTGTTCAGGCGGTCTCCTTCTGGTCACAGGAGCGCGGGGTAGGCTCCCGTCTGCTTCCTGCTTCTTTGGCCACACGCGGGGCTCTCTCCTCCTCACGGGAGCCCCGCTCTGTCCCAGGCCGCTGCTTCTTCTCGCCAGTGCGGGGTGGGCTCCCGCCTGGTTTCCTTCGCCGCACCGGACCTCGCCGCACTTCACCCGGGCCCCCTCCTGGGACCCGGGACTTCTCACCGGAGCCTGCGAGGCTCCGGACTTCCGTTCTCGGGCCGCGCTACGATTGGGCGGCCTTGGCAACTTCCTGTCCTTGGCCCGCCCACCACCAGGCAATGGTGCCTGTCTTCCGGGTCGCACTTGCAGCGGCCCGGCGGCACCCTCCTCTCGTGGCGGCACAATGCGGGGTGGGCACCCGCCAAATCAGCACTCAAGCGGGGTAGGCTCCTGCTAGTCAGCGCGAAATGCGGGGTGGGCACCCGCCTCCAGAATACCATAAGCGGGGTGGGCTCCCGCCTCTCTTCTGAGCACGGGGGAATCCCCACGATGTGCAGCACAGTGCTGCGGAGCACGCACACTCCTCTTCTTCTGGGAAACAACAAAGTAAAGCGCTCACGAGGCGCTAGGAGCCCCAGCTCGAGCAGCAAAGTTCTTAGGGGCACCAGGCTGGGCCCAGGCAGGCCAGCTCACAGGGCCCTCCAGCAGGGAGGCAGTCCCTTGTGGCGGTTCCTCCTGGAGCCCAGGAGCAGCAGCCCCCAGCACAGGAACAAGCACAACAGAACAGAACCGAACATGAACTATCAGGGGGTCACAGCCCCCTCTTTTATACACCCTTTTCCTTTGTCACATAGCACAGGGCTGGGGAAAAACCAGGTGCAACTGGTTTTGGGGGAGCTTTGGAGCACTTTGTTTTGCTCAGCTCCTCTCTCCTTTCACAGGACAGGCTAGGGACATCAGACGCACCACAGGGGGTGGAGCCAGCATTGTGGAGGGAAGGCACAGCCCTATTCAGGTCCCAGGTGCAACTCCTCCCTCCCATCTAGATGCAGATCTCCCTATTCAGCCCTGCGCTGACTCACCCTGCCCCTCCTGGAGCCACACACACCTCCCAGCCCCTGTCACTCACAAAGCCAGACATGCAATTCACATCAGGCAGGCAGACACAGAGCACACATACATGCCAACTTCTAAAAGTGGCACTTCTCCACTAGTCACAATAAATCGGCGCACACCACTGCGCAGCATTTATTCTCACGAGTTCGCACATACTAAACTCGCCCCTGCCCTACTCTCACACCAGGAATTACCATGGACACACATATCCCCCATGCATTCCTATGGGAGGGCAGGCCAATCTCACCACACGCACTCAGAGTGCGCACGCACTTTACACTGGGACACAGGGCTAAAGTGCGCAGAGGCCTAAAACCACCAACACTACACAGGGAAAAGGCTAGGAGACGAGCAAAAAGTTTAGGGGTGAACCTGCCAAAAGGGCCAAGTCCAACACTCCCTATGTGTGTTGCTCCATGATACACTCTTGCCATTTTTGAAAGCAAACAATCGGGCATGACTGGTCTTCCATCTAAATACACCCATACCTCATCATGTGGTCTCTTTGTACAAGCTGCCTTTATCCAAATTTCCTTTTCCTTTTCCTCAACTTCTTCCTGCAATTGTCTAATCTCGTCTCATGTTTCTGGTACTGAGAAAAACATAAGTTGGCATCTGGTTTCACCGTTTCAATTTTTCTGTTTATGGCCACTGTATTTTTGGCACAGTATTTGGCCACTTGATCAGTATAATTATTGCCAGCAGCCACATAGTCATTTCCTGACTGATGTGCAGCGCATTTTACAACTGCTATCTCTTTTGGCAATTGTAATGCTTCCAACAAATCCTTCACATTTTATGCTGTTTCTGATAGGAGGTCCTGAAGAAGTCAGAAATCCCCTCTGCATCCAGAGCTGGCCGAAGTCGTGCACAACCCCGAACCCATATTGACTGTCCGTAAATAGGGTTACTCTCCAATTTTTCCCTTTTTTGCATGCCATTGTTAAGGCAACCAATTCAGCTACTTATGAAGCCTTGACCCCAGGTAAACAGGATGCTTCAATTACCCCAGATATTTTACAAACAGCATATGCAGCACTTAATCCTCCTTCTTGTGTTCTGAGGCAGGAACCATCTACAAATAACTCATGGTCAGCCTCTTTCAAAGGTGTCTCTTTTATATCAGGCCGGGGCTTCGTGCATAACTCGGTCACGTCCAAACAATCATGATCACTCTCATCTCTCACTTCTTCATTGCAGGGGTCTGGTAGTAGGGTAGCTGGGTTCATAATCGTACACCTTATCACAGTCACGTTCTAAGCTCCCAAAATCACTCTTTCATACTTAGTCAATCGACTAGGGGTGAGATGCTGTGTTCTTGTTCTTGTCAAAAGAATCTCAACTGAATGTGGAACAAAAACTTTTACCGTATGTCCCATCACTATCGACTCACTTTGCTCCAGACTCATACAAGTAGCAGCTACTGCTTTTAAGCAGCCAGGCAATGCTGTAGCCACTGGGTCCAATGTAGCTGAAAAATATGCCACTGGACGTCGACTCAATCCATGTCTCTGTGTTAAGACTGAAAGTGCACAATTTTCTCTCTCACAGCAAAACAATGCAAAGTCTTTTGAATAATCAGGCATGCCCAAAGCAGGAGCCTCACACAAACAATTTCGCAATTTTACAAATGCCTCTATGCAGTCATCATTCCAATCAATCAGATCTTTTGCTCTTTTCCGGATCATCTGTATCAATGGCTTTGCTAACATTGAAAAAACATTAATCCATTGCCTACAGTATCCATCCACTCCTAAAAACATTCTCATTTCTCTCTGGGTCTGTGGCAATTGCATTTCTTTAATTATTTTTATTCTTTCCGGTGTCACTTTTCTAACTCCTCTTTCTATTTTATGCCCTAAATATCTAACTTCTCGTTGACAGAATTGCAATTTTTCTGGAGACACCTTGTGTCTTCCTTCAGCCAAATGGTTCAGCAATGCAATTGTGTCTGTGACACAATCTTCTCGTGTTTTTGATGCCACCAGTAGGTCATCAATGTACTGGACCAAAATAGATTTTCCAGGCATAATCAATGATTTTCAAAATCTGATTAAAAATTGAAGGACTCTCTGTGTACCCTTGAGGAACTCGACACCATGCGTAAATATGATCCTCAAACTTAAACGTAAAAAGATATTGGCTGTCTGGGTGCAAAGGAATAGAAAAGAACGCTTGGCATAAATCAATTACTGTAAACCAACCTGCATTCCAAGGTATCTGATAAAGGATAACTGATGGATTTGGCACTATTGGACAGCATGGCACTACAATTTTATTTATTTTCCGTAAATCCTGCACTATTCTGTACTTTCTGCTAGGCTTTTTCAGTCCCATTATTGGCGAATTACAGGGACTACCCATCACTTCTTTTAAAATACCTTGTTTAACCATACGTTCAATCTCTGGGATAATTCCTGGTTTTACTTCTGGACTCATCTTGTACTGCCGGGTGTTTGGAAACACTGCACCTTCTTTCACTGTCACTTTAACTGGGTCTATATTTGTCATTAGCCCAATGTCTTTTCCTGTAAAATCCCACACTTCTGGATTAACTGTAGTTCTCAACTCTTCTGGTAATTCATTCTCAGTTATTAGTGAAAACATTTCATCTACTTCCGTTCCCTGTTTGGCTAACCTCATCTTGTATATAACGTCTTCATCAGGGGTTTGGAAAGCGACACCATCCCGTGTACAATAGATCGTGCAATTCATCTTGCACAAAAGATCTCTTCCCAACAGATTTACAGGACTGGAATCGCAAACTACGAACCAATGCATTTCTTTAAAATTTCCAATGTGCACCTCCATTGGTTTGGTAATTGGGGTTCTAATCTGTTGGTTTGACATGCCTAAAACTTGGATTGATTCTCCCAAGAGGGGTAGGTTTGGGATGTCTGCTGTTCTCACAGTAGACCTGGTAGCATCAGTATCCAATAGGAAAGTAATGTCTTTACCTTCTACTCTCCCATCAACAAATGGACCCGACTGATCTACCGGCAAGGATGCGCCAAGCACGCACTCCTCTTCCTCCCCCCTCAGGCACCGTCATTGTGCAACATCTGAATGTTCCTCATCATTCTGTAAAAAATATTGTGTAATTCTATTATTCTTACCACTTTCTCCTTGAAATCCGGTGTTCGCACTGAAACTTTGATGATTCACAAAATTTGGCACAGGAGCTGGTGGCACCTGATATTGTGGAGTAACTACCTGCTGCTGCTGATTCATAAGTACTTCATTCTGCATCTGTGGGATACAATTTTGATTTGGCCCATTATTACTCTTATTATTCTGAGTACTCTTACACTCGTTCTTCCAATGTCCAAGCTTTCCGCACACATGACAAGGAAACTTCTTTTTCACTTCTTCTCTGTCCATTCGTCCCCTATATTTATGACCATTCACTCCTTGATTATTTTGACTCTGTTCTTTCACTTGATTATTATTTTGGTCATTTGTTTTCTCTTCTTGCTGTTCTGCCAATTTAACTTGTGCCCACATCATTTTCTCTTTTAGCTTCCTACGCCTGGCTTCGATGTCATCTCCACAATATTTTGCATACTTTAAAATCTCATCCACTGTTTTGCTTTGCCAACACAACATATGCTGCTGTATCATCTGACTGATTTCTGGTTTCAAACCATATACAAACCGATACACAAAATGTCCCATATCCTTATCACCGATATTCTCAAAACCACTATACTGCTTAAACACCTGTAACAATCTTTCATAATATGCATGTACAGATTCATTTGGTTCTTGTGTTGTTCTATCTATTTTTACCCAATCTGTTTCTTTAGGAGGAATTTTCCCTTTCAAATACGTAATCACTTGGTGATACTTTTTCATCACCTCCTCCGAGGGTGCTCCTGTCTTTGAGTCTCTAGCATACTCCTCATTAGGCCAATCAATTGTAATTTTGAATTCTGTCCATAAATCAGCAGGTACCACTATATCAAGTAGACCATCTAAATCCTTCAATAAAACCTTTGAAACCTTCACAAATCTCTCTACTTGTTTGTACCATTCAACTGGTTTTTCTCTCAGCTTTGGAAAATCATTTGTAAATGACAAAATATCTTGTCTACTCCAAGGAACATGAACATATCCACCTCCAGGAACCTCTCTCATTGGACACAATTTTTCCACTTTGCTTGATTCTCTTACTGGAAATGCAGCTGCTGCTTCTCTCGCTTGTACTTCCTCTTTCTTTCTTATCCATCTAATTCTCCATTTATCAATGTCTCCCCATTTTCGCAAAATGTTCATTAATTCCTTTATCTGTAGTCTCTTTCCAGAAGCATTTACACTTTCTAAATCTTTATCAGTAAAGTCCACTCGATATGGTTTCTGTAACAACTTTGATTTCCCTATGTCTATTCCAATCTCTGAAGCAACTTCAGTCAATCTCTCATGAAATACTCTTGCCCTTCTGGTTATACTCTAACATAAAAATAATAATTCTTCTTCATTGTAAGCATTCAATCTTTCTGTGCCCACACATCCTGTCATCATCTCTTCCAATTCCACTTTCAATCTGCTGATGTCTAAAATCCTTGGTGTTGGGTTCTGATTATCTTTTTCCTGTGCCCATCTTTCTATTTCTTCAGAGGTGACTACTGTTGCGCCTCCAGTTCCAGTATGAACCAAAGGTCTTCTTTCTCTCAAATTCATGGGCGTAACTCTCTTGGGAGTTTCCGTCAAAGGTTCCACATTAGGGAGATCCATTAATGAAATAATTGACTCACTTTCGCTAACCTGATCATCTGTAATTATTATCTCTTTTCTAGGACTATTTAATGGAACTGTCACAGGTTGTGGTTTCTGGCAGATCTTATTATCTCCATACAATGGGATTACCGGACCAATGGTCACTGGTACTGTCAAGGCTTCAGTATTCAAATTTAATTGACTTATCTTTTGAACTAGTTCTTCTCTAGTTTTATTCAAAGCATCTCTTTCATTATCCTGCAACACTCTGTTATATGACGTCTCATGTAAAATCTGTGGGGTTAATGGCATTCCCATTACTGGTGCACTTGGGGTAACCTTACTAGTTGCTTCTTGATACGGTGGTGGATTTTTAATTAAAATATCCTCTAACAACTCGTCATCTGATTCACCATATCCTGCTGTGTTCATGTGTTTCGTTTTCTCCTTACACTTTCCTCCAGACGATTCCTCAGCCATTAACACTGGATATAACCCTTCTGATACCATAGCTCTCCTCCATTGTTTCATCTGCCCTTGGCGTGACTCATGCAAATGTCTCGGAAAGAATCCTCTATATCTCCCACCTCTGCATTTCTCTCGTTCATATGACTCAGTCTCCCATTCTTCCAAAGCCTCATATTGAGTTAACCTAGGTCTAGGTTCCAAATCATTCATTTTCAATCTCAAATTCTGAAGAATCCTCCCATTAAATGTACCATCCCTTGGAAAAGCTAGCACTCCATCATCTTTCGTATATTCTATCCAGTTTTCTAACCACACGCAAGTATGATATCCTCTTTCCATCATCATAAAAGATGCTGGTGTCTTCGGTGTCGGAATAGGAATTCCCTCTCTAGTCAACACAGGCTTATCCTTTACAAAGAAATTCTTAATTTTCCTTAAAAATGACATCTTTCTTTTCTCTCCATATATCCTTGAGAAACGATGTAGAAAATTGTATTCTGCAAACCCTTGAAATCTTCTACCTGTATGTCTTGCACTAACAGTCAAATCAAAATCCCACATACAATCTCTCTCTCCACCAATCCTAGCGCGGCTTATAACTAGCTATCCAATCAAATCAGGCTCACGCTCGTGATCTGACCAATGCCAGCGCTGCCTTTTCCTGACGTCAGTTCTGCTCCTTACTACTGACCCCTCCTTTACAAGGCTGCTCCTGTCACACGCCCGCTATTTCTACCAATCCCAGCGCGGCTCACTGTGACGTCAGTACCACTCCGGCAACTGACCCCCCCTTCACAAGGTAATACAAAAACTTATTTCTCAATATTTTCTTTAAACTTCTTTGTTATTAACGACATAAAATATTCGCTACTCTGTCTGTTCCACTAGATCAAAGGATAGTTTATTTCTTTCCACTGTGAGTAAAACCTTCCGCTTACTCTTCATATAAGCTCCAGAGAACCTGCTACTCCTCCGGTGTCACCCGTATTTGGGAAAATCGAGACCAAAGTTTCACCAGCGAACTCCTTTTGCTGTTAATCTAGCTAGGAAGAACCTGTTACTCCTTCAGGGTTACCCTTTCTGGGTGATATAACGCCTAAAGTTTCACTAGCGAACTCTTTGCTATCAATCACTGTTAGAAATGGGATCTCTAGTTGGCAAGGGCTCGCACCTTTGTCCAAGTAGGGACCCTTCTTCCTAGTCAGGGTAAGGGTGTTACACTCGTGAAGTAACCCCTGCTCACCCTCGTGGTAGCTTGGCACGAGCAGTCAGGCTTAATTCAGAGGCAGTGTGTAAAGCATTTGCACATAACCAACAGTAATACAGTGTAAGCACTACAAACGGACACCACACCAGTTTAGAAAAATAACCAATATTTTATATACTCAAGACAAGACCAATTACGACAAAAATCCACAATACGGTACTTTAAAAATGAATGCTTGATAAGGTAACTTCTTCTTTGCAGGAATAGTCCAAAAACAAAGTTCGTACGAGTCGGTAGTTCCGTCCGAGCCTACCGCGATGCTGAAAACCACAGAGTCTAACAGTTCCAGCCGACCGCGTCGATACGGGCCAGCAGAGTCATGAACAGACTCGGTCACAGTACCTTTCTCGTTGTGGCTGGTACGGAGTGTACGAGCCGGTCGGCGTTCGTCGCGGTTGCGGTGCAAGACGGAGCGATGCAAGGTGCGGTGTCCCTCGATGCGGTGCAGGCAGCGGCTCGATGAGCGTCGTGCAGACGGAGTCGGTGAGTCCAAGGCATGCGATGCAGGGTGAGACGATGCTCGATGCAGTGCTGACAGGTTGCGATGCAGGTGACCAAGCCGGAGTGCGGGAGCTGGCGTCGGACAGCGGTGCGAGTCGGAGCGGTGCGTCGCAGACGTGCGAGCGGTGCCCCAACTGCGGTGCCGTCCAGACTCTTGAGCCAGTTGCAGCGACCGCGTCGGTCGGGTCCGGCTGGTTCAGTGAAGCGATGCGATGCGAACTGCGGTGCCCACAGGTCACGGTGCAAGCAGCGGCTCGGTGTTGGCGGCGTCGGACGTCGCCCACGGTGAGACCAGGGTTGCGATGCGAAGCGGGGCGATGCGGTCTGCGGTGCAAACAGGTCACCGGTTAGGGATGGATTCGGTTGACGGAGTCGGTTGCAGTTCCCTTCCTCTGTGGCAACTGAAACAGCGTTCCAGAAGTGGTACCCAGAGGCTTGTGAAGTCTTTGTAGTCCCTGAGACTTCTTAACAGGAGGCCAGCTCGGTTCCAGGCCCTTGGAGATACTCAGCACAAGTTTGTAGAAAGTTCAGTCCAGTCCTTTCACTGCCCAAGGCAGAAGCAGCAGCTGCAGGCCAACCCAACAAAGCAACAACACAGCAAAGGGGCAGTACTCCTCCTGGCAGCTCTTCCAGCTCTTCGTCTTGGCAGGTTCCTTGATTCCAGCGAGATCTAAATTCATGGGGTCAGTGCCCCAATATTTATATCCCAAATTCCTTTGTTCTCTGAAGGCAGAGAGGCCTTTGCCTAGTCCAAACCAGTTCTGGAGCACTTTGTTGACAAGTCTCCGTCCCTTCTTTCAGTGAGTAGGCCAGGGACATCAGACGCACCACAGGAGGTGGAGCCAGCATTGTGGAGGGAAGGCACTGTCCTATTCAGGGCCCAGGTGCAACCCCTCCCACCCATCTACACGTAGATATTGCTATTCAGCCCTGTGCTGACTCACCCTGTCTCCTGGCATCCCCCAGCCCCTGTCACTCACATTCCAGACAAGGAATACACAACCTCGCAGAGGCAGGCTTGGATGGTTAGACAAGAAAATACCCACTTTCTAAAAGTGGTATTTTCAAACACAGAATGTTAAAACCAACTTCACTAAAAGATGCATTTTATCATTCTGAGTCCAGGCATACTAAACTCGAATTTCTACCACGTTCCCGGGGTCAGTTAGGATTATAAGCTGTAATAATCAAAACTGCCCGTTCTGGCCTATGGGGAACAGGTAGCCTTGCAATAGTGAAAAACGAACTAGGCTGTAATTCACTATCAGGACATGCCGCACACACCCGGGCATGTCCTACCTTTCGCATACAACGCACCCTGCCCACAGGGGTACCTTGGGCCTACCTTAGGGGGGACTAACATGTAGCAAAGGGAAGGTTTAGGGACTTGCAAGTGTGTGCACTTGCCAAGTCGACATGGCAGCCCCAGGCTGCGCACAGGCTCTGCGATGGCAGGCCTGAGTTACACTTTACGGGCTGTTTGCGTGGGTGGCACAATCCAGTGCTGCAGCCCACCAACAGCATTTGGTCTAGAGGCCCTGGCACTCGCAGTGCACTTTACAAGGGACTGACACATAAACCAAATAGGCCAATCATGGAAACACCAATCCATAACACATTTTATACAGGAGCACTTGCACTTTCCCACTGGACCGCAGTGAGGAAAGTGTGCAGAATCATTACACCAGCAAAAACAGAGTCAAAACCGGGAGGTCAGAAAGCAAAAAGTCAGGGGAAACACGCCAAAAGATGCCAAGTCTAACACATGTCCCCTCCAGCTGAAAGTAGGGAGAACTACCCAACCCCATTGGAGTTCTCTTCACTAAGGCGGAAGAACCTGGACAGACCATCTGCGTTGGCGTGTTCTGTACCAGGACGGTGTTCCACCGTAAAGTCCATTCCCTGTAGGGAGATGGACCACCTCAGCAGTTTTGGATTCTCACCCCTCATTTGCATCAACCATCTGAGGGGCCTGTGGTCTGTCTGAACCCGGAAGTGAGTCCCAAACAGGTATGGTCTCAACTTCTTCAGTGCCCAGACCACAGCAAAAGCTTCCCTTTCTATGGCACTCCACCTCTGTTCCCTGGGAAGTAGTCTCCTGCTAAGGAAGACTACAGGCTGATCCAGGCCCTCTTCGTTCAGTTGTGAGAGCACCGCTCCACACCATGCTCTGAAGCGTCAGTCTGCACGACGAATTCCTTGGAGAAGTCAGGTGCCTTGAGCACGGGCGCCGTGCACATGGCTGCCTTCAGGGCATCAAAAGCTTTCTGGCAGGACTCAGTCCAGATCACTTTCCTGGGCTGCCTCTTAGAGGTCAGCTCTGTTAAGGGGGCAACGATGGTGCCATAGCCCTTAACAAATCTCCTATAGTAGCCGGTGAGACCTAAGAAGGCTCTCACCTCTGTCTGGGTCTTGGTGGTTCCCAAGCCAGAATGGTGTCAATCTTGGGTTGTAGGGGCGCCACCTGGCCGCTTCCTACCTGGTGTCCCAAGTACACCACAGAACCCTGCCCGATCTGGCACTTACTGGCCTTGATCGTGAGGCCTGCACCTTGCAGAGCCCTCAACACTTTCTCAAGGTGCTGTAAATGTTCTTCCCAGCTGGAACTGAACACAGCAATGTCATCCAGGTAGGCGGCACTGAAATCCTCCAGCCCAGCCAACACCTGATTGACCAACCTCTGAAAGGTGGCAGGGGCATTCTTCAACCCAAAGGGCATCACCCGGAATTGGTAATGACCTTCTGGGGTTGAGAATGCTGATCTCTCCTTGGCCCCATTGGTTAAGGCAATCTGCCAGTACCCAGACGTCAAATCAAACGTGCTGAGGAACCGGGCAGCTCCCAACCGATCAATGAGCTCATCAGCTCTGGGGATGGGGTGCGCGTCAGTCCTGGTGACGGCATTGAGCCCACGGTAGTCCACACAAAACCGGAGTTCTGGAGTGGCACCGGGCGCCGCAGCCTTTGGGACCAAGACCACTGGGCTGGCCCAAGGACTGTGGGAGGGCTCAATCACCCCTAACGCCAACATCTTAGAGACCTCCTCCTTGATGCTGGCTCTGACCCGGTCAGTCAACCTGTAAATCTTGTGCTTCACAGGAGGGCTGTCACCGGTGTCCACGTCATGGGTACACCAGTGAGTAACACCGGGGGTCAGAGAGAACAGTGGGGCGAACTGTCCCAACAACTGGCGACAGTCCCCCTGCTGCTCCTGAGTCAGAGTAGGGGAGAGGATCACACCCTCTACTGACCCATCATGCTCCTTGGTAGACAGGAGGTCAGGGAGAGGCTCACTCTCCTCTTCCACCCCATCATCTGTCGCCAAGAGCATACTCACTTCGGACCTCTCGAAGTGGGGCTTGAGGCGGTTCACGTGAAGGACCCTCAAAGGGTTCCTTGGAGCCTGCAAATCCACCAGGTAGGTGACGTCACTTTTGCGCTCCTTTACCTCATATGGCCCAGTCCACTTGTCCTGCAAGGCACAAGGTGCCACTGGGGCCATGACCCACACTTTTTGCCCAGGTTGAAATTCGACCAGAGTGGCATTCTGGTCATACCATCTCTTCATTTCTTCCTGGCTTGCTTCTAGGTTCGCCTGAGCGAGTTTCCTGAAGCGGGCAGTTTGGTTTCTAAAGGCCAGCATGTAGCTAAATACATCCTGGGGAGTTTTCCTGGGAGCTGCCTCCCAGCCTTCCTTTACCAAACTCAGAGGTCCTCTGACAGGGTGGCCATACAGGAGCTCAAAGGGGCTGTACCCAAGAGACTTCTGAGGCACCTCCCTGTATGCAAAGAGTAGGCATGGCAAGAGGACGTCCCACTTACGCCTCATGGGTTCTGTTAGACCCTTGATCATGCCTTTCAAGGTCTGGTTGAATCTCTCCACCAGACCGTTTCCTTGTGGGTGGTAAGGAGTGGTGAACTTGTAGGTTACACCACACTCCTTCCACAGGGATGTCATATACTTGGATATGAAATTGGTCCCCCTATCAGAAACCACCTCTCTGGGGAATCCCACATGGGAAAAGATCCCCATTAACGCCCGGCCCACCACTGGCGCCGTCGTTGTCCTGAGAGGGATTGCCTCCGGGTACCGGGTGGCATGGTCCACCAAGACCAGGATGTACCTGTTGCCCATGGCTGTCTTGGGATCCAGTGGCCCCACAATATCCATCCCTACCCTTTCAAAGGGTGACCCAACAACAGGAAAAGGTTGGAGAGGAGCTTTGACCTTCCTCCCACTCTTACCACTCGCCTGGCAAGTTTGGCAAGACCTACAGTGTGCATCTGACTGCCTTCGCATTTGGGGCCAAAAGAAGTGGGCGACAAGCCTGTCAAAGGTCTTGTCCTGCCCCAAATGTCTTGCCAAAGGCACGTCATGAGCCATACCCAGTAGGAAGGTCCTGAAGCGCTGGGGTACCACCAGCACACGGGCTGACCCAGGCTCAGCAACCTTAGGCTCACTGTATAGGAGACTACTCTCCCAGTAGATCAGATGTGACCCGGACTGATTACCAGCTGCCTGGTCTGCAGCCTGCCGCCGCAGACCCTCCAGAGTAGGGCACTCGTTCTGCTCCCTGCAGAACTCCTCCCTGGTGGGACCCCCTTCTTGCTGCCAATGGGTCAGCTCAGAGATGTCTCCCAGTTCGGCTACCTGCTCCCCTGTAGGCACCGGGGCGTCCCCCTCGAGGTCCGCCTCCTCCCGGTCCGTGGGAACTTCGGGGGCCGGTTTCCCGCACCCCCTGCCCTTTCTCTTGGCAGGGACTTGGGCCACTGTTCCAGGCTCCAAGCCCTCGTGATCACCCTTTCTGGCTGCCATTGACCGAGTAGACACGCATGCCCACTCTGGCAACCCAAGCGTCTCCAAGTGAGACCTGAGCTCAACCTCCTTCCATAAGGACTGCTCCAGGTCGTTTCCTAGCAGACAATCTACAGGCATGGTAGGGCTCACAACCACCCTCAAGGGACCTGAGACCCCCCATTCAAAGGGAACCTGCGCCACCATACATTGGCGCTCTGAGTTGTCTACAGCAACTACTTGGTGGAATGCCCCGGGGACTACTTGCTTCTCAGACACCAGGTGACACCGGACTGAGGTCACACTGGCTCCAGTATCTCTGAGAGCCTCTACCCTGTTCCCATTGATGGTCACCCAGGTGCTATATTTCTTTGTGTTGGGGGCACCTGGTTTCCTGGGACCATCTCACTGTCCCCTAGTGAGACAAGGGTCATTTCTGCGGGATCCCCACCCTCCTGTGGGCACCCCTCCTCCCCAAGCGCTACACTAGCCAACACTTTGGACTGTCCACCGGTGGGTGGCTGTGTCCCCTTTGGGCACTTGGGGTCCCCCTTAAAGTGACCTACCTGGTCACATGCATAACACTTGCGGGGGCCGGTCTCAACAGGCTTCCCTGTAGAGACCACTTTCTTCTTATCACCGGGGGCTGGGAACCTTTACCCTGGGTACTAGTTTGGGGCCCTTTAGAGAACTCCTGTGCTTTACCCTTGTCCCCCCACCTTTCTGCTGGGGACCCTGCCCACCTTTGGCTGAGTCTCCCCAAACGCTTTCTTGTGGACCCTGGTACTCACCCAGCGGTCCGCTTCCATAGCAAGCTTCCTGGGGTCAGTTAGCTTACTATCAACTAGGTGCTGGCGCAGATCTGCAAAACATAGACTAGACAAGTGCTCCCATGCAATCAAGTTGTAGAGCCCCTGAAAATCTGTTACACTACTGCCCTTCACCCAACCATCCAGAGACCTGCAGAACACATCCACACATTCCAACCAAGTGTTGGCATCAGACTTCTTACTGGACCTGAACTGATCCCTGTACTTTTCAGGAGTAAGACCATACTTCGTGAGAAGGGCATCCTTCATGTCAGCATAGGTGAGGTGATACCCCTTACCCAAAGCTATCAGAGCATCCCTTGCTTCTTCAGGGAAAAGTGGCCACAATCCTGCTCCCCAATTCTCCTCAGGGACCCCATTCATGTGTATGGCTGCCTCATAACCCTGAAACCACCTTTGTATGTCATCCCCCTTCTTGAACTCCTTGCCTTCGTTCTTGGGAATGTGCACAATCCTGTCTGCCTTTCTGGACGAATTGCTGCCACCATCTGAGCCTGACTTACTCCTAAGTTCTAGCTCCTTCAGTTCTCTCTCATGCTCTAAGAGCATCTTCCTCTCCTCTATGGCCAATCTCTTCTCCTCCCGCTCACTCTCCAGCCTGAGCTTCTGCAGCTCAAACTGCCTTGCCTCCCGCCTGTCCTCCAGCTCCTCTGGGGACAGACTGCTGCTGCCTGACCTGGCGAGTTCCCCCTACCCAAAAGCACATCCACCCTGGAAATAGGCTCCTCCACCTCCTCACTGAGATTACCAGGCTGCCCATTGGCATGTCTGGCTGCTACCCAGGCCCTCAGCGCCTTCTGTAGCTCCTCCTTCCTTGTGAGGCCTTTAATTTGGACTTTCAGGTTTTTACAAATCGCTCGTAGCTCCTTTACGGCGTAGGATTCCAACCTATCCTCCTCAAAGATAACTTCCAGAGATGCAACGGATGATGCAATTGATTCAGGCATGACAAAAGTAGTGAGTTGAAAACTGGCAAGATCAAAAAATAGGTCAAAAGAAAAAGAACCAGTATGTGGTACGTAATGGTCTGCGATATGGTAGTAGTGCACACCAATCACTGTAAGTCAAGTGCAAACACAAGTCCTATCCTCACCGCTGACAACCAATGTTAGAAATGAGATCTCTAGTTGGCAAGGGCTCGCACCTTTGTCCAAGTAGGGACCCTTCTTCCTAGTCAGGGTAAGGGTGTTACACTCGTGAAGTAACCCCTGCTCACCCTCGTGGTAGCTTGGCACGAGCAGTCAGGCTTAATTCAGAGGCAGTGTGTAAAGCATTTGCACATAACCAACAGTAATACAGTGTAAGCACTACAAACGGACACCACACCAGTTTAGAAAAATAACCAATATTTTATATACTCAAGACAAGACCAATTACGACAAAAATCCACAATACGGTACTTTAAAAATGAATGCTTGATAAGGTAACTTCTTCTTTGCAGGAATAGTCCAAAAACAAAGTTCGTACGAGTCGGTAGTTCCGTCCGAGCCTACCGCGATGCTGAAAACCACAGAGTCTAACAGTTCCAGCCGACCGCGTCGATACGGGCCAGCAGAGTCATGAACAGACTCGGTCACAGTACCTTTCTCGTTGTGGCTGGTACGGAGTGTACGAGCCGGTCGGTGTTCGTCGCGGTTGCAGTGCAAGACGGAGCGATGCAAGGTGCGGTGTCCCTCGATGCGGTGCAGGCAGCGGCTCGATGAGCGTCGTGCAGACGGAGTCGGTGAGTCCAAGTCGTGCGATGCAGGGTGAGACGATGCTCGATGCGGTGCTGACAGGTTGCGATGCAGGCGACCAAGCCAGAGTGCGGGAGCTGGCGTCGGACAGCGGTGCGAGTCGGAGCGGTGCGTCGCAGACGTGCGAGCGGTGCCCCAACTGCGGTGTGGTCCCAACTCTTGAGCCAGTTGCAGCGACCGCGTCGGTCGGGTCCGGCTGGTTCAGTGAAGCGATGCGATGTGATGCGAACTGCGGTGCCCACAGGTCATGGTGCAAGCAGCGGCTCGGTGTTGGCGGCGTCGGACGTCGCCCACGGTGAGACCAGGGTTGCGATGCGAAGCGGGGCGATGTGGTCTGCGGTGCAAACAGGTCACCGGTCAGGGATGGATTCGGTTGACGGAGTCGGTTGCAGTTCCCTTCCTCTGTGGCAACTGAAACAGCGTTCCAGAAGCGGTACCCAGAGGCTTGTGAAGTCTTTGTAGTCCCTGAGACTTCTTAACAGGAGGCCAGCTCGGTTCCAGGCCCTTGGAGATACTCAGCACAAGTTTGTAGAAAGTTCAGTCCAGTCCTTTCACTGCCCAAGGCAGAAGCAGCAGCTGCAGGCCAACCCAACAAAGCAACAACACAGCAAAGGGGCAGTACTCCTCCTGGCAGCTCTTCCAGCTCTTCGTCTTGGCAGGTTCCTTGATTCCAGCGAGATCTAAATTCATGCGGTCAGGGCCCCAATATTTATATCCCAAATTCCTTTGTTCTCTGAAGGCAGAGAGGCCTTTGCCTAGTCCAAACCAGTTCTGGAGCACTTTGTTGACAAGTCTCCGTCCCTTCTTTCAGTGAGTAGGCCAGGGACATCAGACGCACCACAGGAGGTGGAGCCAGCATTGTGGAGGGAAGGCACTGTCCTATTCAGGGCCCAGGTGCAACCCCTCCCACCCATCTACACATAGATATTGCTATTCAGCCCTGTGCTGACTCACCCTGTCTCCTGGCATCCCCCAGCCCCTGTCACTCACATTCCAGACAAGGAATACACAACCTCGCAGAGGCAGGCTTGGATGGTTAGACAAGAAAATACCCACTTTCTAAAAGTGGTATTTTCAAACACAGAATGTTAAAACCAACTTCACTAAAAGATGCATTTTATCATTCTGAGTCCAGGCATACTAAACTCGAATTTCTACCACGTTCCCGGGGTCAGTTAGGATTATAAGCTGTAATAATCAAAACTGCCCGTTCTGGCCTATGGGGAACAGGTAGCCTTGCAATAGTGAAAAACGAACTAGGCTGTAATTCACTATCAGGACATGCCGCACACACCCGGGCATGTCCTACCTTTCGCATCCTACGCACCCTGCCCACAGGGGTACCTTGGGCCTACCTTAGGGGTGACTAACATGTAGCAAAGGGAAGGTTTAGGGACTTGCAAGTGTGTGCACTTGCCAAGTCGACATGGCAGCCCCAGGCTGCGCACAGGCTCTGCGATGGCAGGCCTGAGTTACACTTTACGGGCTGTTTGCGTGGGTGGCACAATCCAGTGCTGCAGCCCACCAACAGCATTTGGTCTAGAGGCCCTGGCACTCGCAGTGCACTTTACAAGGGACTGACACATAAACTAAATAGGCCAATCATGGAAACACCAATCCATAACACATTTTATACAGGAGCACTTGCCTTTCCCACTGGACCGCAGTGAGGAAAGTGCGCAGAATCATTACACCAGCAAAAACAGAGTCAAAACCGGGAGGTCAGAAAGCAAAAAGTCAGGGGAAACACGCCAAAAGATGCCAAGTCTAACAATCACTCTCACTTTTACACAGAAAATAGTCCCTACTTTAACACTGCCAGCCCTACCTAGCTTCTCAGTGTTATTCCAACAGACGAGTAACCTCACTGCAGTGTGGTTTCTATCGCCACCCGCTATTCATTCCCCAGGAATTTTCCAGACAACATAAAACAAGACGCTAACTCTTTTGTTAAAACATAAATTAATAATCAATAATCTATGCTTATCACCAAACTAGTCAATAATAACCATCCTCTCCTACCAGAAAACTGATCAAGCGGTGTACTAGCAGCAGATACTCCACTACCATATACTCACCTGGGCCCATATAACTACTTCCACTAATTAGCAAGTAGACCGCTGGAACTTAGTTTATGATTTTCATACTTCAAGATCTAGTTATTTCTTTCCCTAACTAAACCTTTCACTGATCAATTAGTTATTTCCTCTGGTCAATGGACCATTAGTTGGAACTAGTTGATGGTGATAATTAACATAACTTATTAAACATTTCTCGATTAAAATGAAATAATCACAGACTCGGGAAGTTTTAAAATCTTTATCTAAATTAATTGAGTGTTAACCATCTCAACGTTTCAGTACAAACACCCTCATTCGCAAGAGTGTCAATTCAATCAATTCTCAATAAGCAATAGCAATTCAGATCCACACAATAACTATGCTCAGAAAGAAGAGGACAGAGAGAGAAGAACATCTATCAATACGATGAATTTATAAATATCAAGTATGGTGTGAAGACCAACCCCCTGGCCAAAGAGCTGGTATGGGTCCCCCGGGATAGATCAGGAGACAAAGACTTCAGGACAGGAATCAGGACAGGATACTTCACCTCTCTAAATACCGACGACTGCGTCAAACCCCTCTCTGACACACTCTTCCTCCTCGTGGTTCTTCCGCGATCTTCATTCTAACCCAATTAAGTCAAAATAGATGGTTCTGCATTCGATTTCTTCATCAGTGTCTCACTGCATCAGCACCACCCCCAGCACCGACAGCATCCCGAGCTCTGCTTCTGTGCTCCCGTTAAGCTCCGTGTCAGCTCTGCTCATCATCAGCTTCCCTAACTAACTAAAACTACCTCAATTATACCTTTCCATAACCATGTACCACCCATTAATGTTTCAATTTCACAAAATACTAATTCTGCTTGGACAGGCGAGGGGGGATGATCGTCACACTATGCTTACATTTCACTTATTTCATTAAACCATTGTTTCAAACCCCTCCCCTCAAACTTTCATTAAATAATTTCCTTTCCCATACATCTCCAAACTTTATTAATACAAAATGTTGCAATGTCATGAATAAAGCTCCTTCATATGAACTCTTCACCCTCATGTTCCCAAGGCACATCTTCGCTGGCCTTGGACGCGTGACAAGTCCTTACTCATCTTTCCCTATTTTCTCTCTGGTGCGCATGCAGGGGGTCAAGTCAGTCAGCTCAATTCAGAGAAGTGTGGAGGGCCCAAATGCGCACTAATAATAAAGTCAAAAGAAGAAATGTTATTCTCCAAAATAAATGGTTTCACTGTACACCACCAACCTCTACTCTAACCCACTCTAATTATTATTACCCATTCTGCATTTGCGTTAGTATAAAACTTATTTTCTATTTCAGTGAAGCAGATGCCATGCATGTGAGCTTTCAACCGGCCATTTTATTATGTTTTGCGCAGGCGCAAGATTTTCCCTCCAAGCATTAGTACGTCATACTACATAGATGTAGTAGACGCATGCGCAGTAAAGATCCCTTGTTAAAGTGCGTTTTAGTCCTTCGTTCATGTTATTGCAGTTAGTAAACACATAGGCAAGCTTCACTGTCCCGCGTGTCTTTTTCTAAATGCTAAATATTAATTACAAACACGTTGTTAGTAATTCGTTAATGAGTTAAAACGAAAGGATTGCTTCTGAGCAAGTCTCATTTACGAGTCCTTGCTCCATCACTGGTGTTACGGTATTGTTGTTATGAACCACCGTCATCTCCACAGTATGGCACGCCTCAGTTCCTAAGTGGGAAGTTCTCACACATTCCTAATGTGTAATGCATGTCATTTCTGATGTCAGGATGTTCACATAGATCCATGTACGATAAGTCAGTATTGATTATTAATTAGATCACGTTTTCTTTATGTTCTATTTTTGTTATTTTACTAAACATAATGTTTGTGCAATATACTTGTCTTACTGCTTCTTAATACTACACGTTATCCTGCTAAATCATTGCCACGCCCATCTTCAGCCTTTGTGACAGCTCTCCTATGCTGAGTAGCACCACGCCCTCCCTTCATTGTTGACAGCTCCCCTGCTTACATGTGGGTGACTCATCTTCCTTGCACCTGTCATTATGTGTGACTCATCTTCCTTGCATCTGTCATTAAAACGTGTAACAAGCTCCTGACAGACACACCCTCATGTGCAAAGCTTCCAGCAAGTTCCAGCCTCCTATATAAGGAAGCTACGTCCTCTAGCCCTTGCTTTGTCTCTTTGCTGCAACACTTACCTGGATTCCAGTGCTCCTGCTCCAGATTCTTCTGTCCTCAACTTCGTCTTCGGATCTCCTTCAGCTGCTTCCCGTCATCGTCCAGCGCTGCTGCTCATCCAGATTCGCAGCTGCGTGTCGGAGCTCCGACGTGCTGTCTCCTAGGAAACCAAAACAAACAGGAAGAAAACTATAAAACAAGATAGAGAGAGCACGTCTTGCATTCAATTCTGACCTAGAGGTACATTTTAGTTTTATTGTATTGCGCATAGACGCTTTTTTCACAACGTGGTCAAAAACTCCTATTTTATATTATCGACAGAACAAAAGGTACATTTATTTTTTTTGTGTGGCGCAGAACTGCTTCTTTAGAAAAAACGTGGTTAAAGTGGTTCAAGACTGTTATTGACTTTGTCATTTAATTTACATTGTTTTATGTGCCTTCTCTGTATAAAGAAGCAATAACGGTTTCACTCATCCGCTCAAGAGAGACCATCATTAATTCTTTCCAATCAGCTGAGGAAGACTTGTATGTACTGCATGGAGCAGTCCCATCTTTCAGCAGTAATGTTTTCTTTTCAATTCTGATGCTATTTTGATACCATATTGTGACTTACTTCATTTACGTAACTGTATATGTTTGCTCTGTATGTGGCAGGACATTTCATCCTCTAACCCTTCCCTGGGAATTCCTATATCTCCACATGTTGATATAGTAAGTGCATCTGTGTAGTGTATTGAGATTATTGATGAATAAGCGTCTTGTGATTGCAGATGTCAGCTTACATTTGTCAGTGCTAATTAGTGACACTTTTGTCCCCTCTAATACAAGTTGCAGTCTTCATAACCTGCCAAAATCCAGAGCTGCAAAGTCAGAGAAGGTGAAGGTCTTCATTCCTGAGACTCACTGATCCAGTGGAGTTGTTTTTCTCCTGTTTCTCTCCTCCAATTCCCCCCTCCCCTTGAGACCTTTCTGGGCACCAGTGTTTCTTGTACATTGTTGCCAGATTAGGTTGCAGGTGGCGTGGGTTCTCTCATCTCTCCCCAAGGGAACAACCTGGAATTCAGGTGAGTGGCTGACGCAACAATTGTGAAGTATAGCCGGCAAGTCAGAGGGTTGACTTTTATATCACCTCGCCTCACTCATAGTAGGCCATAGTGAGACCAATACGTATCTATTTTTGGACAGACCAGATGATATGGAGCAGAATGCAATCTGGTAGCCAGCACTTCCAGCTTTGCCAAGTGCTGGTATGCTGGGGTCCAGTGCCAGCTAATCACATTTTATGAAAACTGGATTTAAGCTTCTGTTCTCGTAGACATTTGCCACGAGTTCCCATCAGATTGGACTAGTTTGCTTCTTCACAGTTCATTCTGCATTCAGAGTTAAGGGGCCTGATTCACAGAACTAACTTACGTCAAAAACGTAAAGTTAGTACTTTTTGGTATTCACAGAATACACTTACTCATTTTGGTATTCACAGAATGAACTTACTCATTTCGGTATTCACAGAAGTTAGGACTCCTAACTTTAGGACTCCTAAATGTCTTCTGTGAATACCGAAAGTCTTAAAGTTAGGATTTTTCTCAGTTTAGGAGTAGTAAAGTTAACTTTACTACTCCTAAACTGAGAAAAATCCTAACTTTAAGACTTTCGGTATTCACAGAAGGCATTTAGGAGTCCTAAAGTTAGGACTACTAACTTCTGTGAATACCGAAATGAGTAAATTCATTCTGTGAATACCAAAATGAGTAAGTGTATTCTGTGAATACCAAAAAGTACTAACTTTACGTTTTTGACGTAAGTTAGTTCTGTGAATCAGGCCCGACATTACCAGTGTAGATGTAGCAGATGATCAGTCAGTTTAGACCATATACCCAATACCAAAACACAACACAATTAAAGCAGCAGTAAAACAGCAAAGCAACCACACGCATTTCAGAAGATGATCAATAAGATGGCTTTAATTCAAACTGCTCATCCACAGGGTTAGTAGCAACTGCCTGTGATGGAATGATACAAATCTACAAACATGCATAGAACACTACAGAGAATACATTCTACCTAGAATTTAGGTGGGACACACAACTTCTCTTGTATTGATGCAAATCACTAATCTTTTTCCATAAATACAAAGGCACCATATTAAGGGCGTATAATGATAAAGGAGCAACATTAAAAGGGTAGGTGAGTGGGGAAAACGGAGATTAACTTCACATATGAAATTCATATGTCAAGCAATACACAATTATTGTAATACATAATCTTTCAAATAAAACGTTTTATGTGCAACCCTCATCACATTTTAACTCTGTTCTCCAAGTAACTGTCCAAAGACAAAGGATTCAAACATTTCTATCTTACAACTTAATCTAATATTTAACTTCTTCGATACAACCTGTTCCCTTAATTTCATTTGAATATTTTACTAGAAACAATGGTTAATCCGGAATACGAGTCAAGCAACATATTAATTTCTTGCGTTATCCATGTTCTCGCAATCCATAGGTTTTCCCCAGTTGTCTTCAGATACGTTTAATATTATTTTATTGTAATCATCTTGCAATTCTCAAACAACACCGTATTTCTTGATACTTCTACGACATCTTGCATAATGCTCACATTTTAGCTATGATTTGAAGGTAGGATCGGCTTTGCTGTTGATTATGTGTCCATTGGCTGTACATTTAAAAGATTGCCCTTTAATTGTTTCTTTTTTTCCTTGATACTCCACTCCTCTTGGTTTCCACAAATGGGACACATACCCATTCTCATTGTCTTTCTTAATTTCATCACATGCAATTTTGTGTTGCACTCATTTCGCCGCAATTAACACTTCACTAAAAAGCTGATCATCTTTTTCCATATCTTCCCTTATTTTCCCTCTACAGCAATTTATCATGTATTGGATCCTTATTCTTTGCTCTGTTTAATTCCCAAATTTGAACAAATAAGCTAATCTCTTACTTTGATAATATACTCCTCCAATATCTCCACTTGTCTCTGTCTCCTCCAACCAAAACACTAATGTTCAAGACAAGTACTTTTTTGGGGGGTAAAAAGTGAATGTATGCCAATAGAACATTGCATCCAAAATATCATCAGACAGAAATACTGTGCCCTAAATAATTCTTTACAAAAATACTTTGGAGTAAAAAATAATGATATGCAATGGAATGCTATTTTTGATGACATTTGGAATAAGATATTTCTTTGAGATTATATGTTTGTTAACAATATTCTGACAGACATCAAAACTGTATACTCTTTTAATTTTCTTGAAGTTACTATTTGCCTTAATAGCACAGTATGGTATCTCAAATCAAAACCCTTCTTTGATGATCAAGGCCGTGGCTTAACCCATATGCCTTTGTTTACCATCTTGATGCTTAATAGGTGAAAGATAATAGGTGCAGGTGCTCAAACTGTCTCTTAGGAGGTGGCCACCCACTTCCCGGGTTGATATAGGGCCTGATTTAGAGTTTGGTAGATGCGGACAGGCTGTCAAAAACCATCCATTTGTCCTTCAAATTAAGAGTATGGAGTCTGTCAACCATCTAACACCTTTGCCACATTTTTCATGCTCTGCTGACAGCAGTTTACCCCATACATGACGGTGGGAGTGATGGAAAGTCACTACACTGTCCACCAGATTTTAGAGTATAATTTCGGTCGATAGAAACATGGAGGTTCATCTACCATACCTGTGTTAGAGGAAAAAGAGCATAACTAGGAAAATCCTGTCCACAAGAATCACAAAACCCGACTCTATCAACATGCCCCTGCTACTCCAAACCCTGCGACTCTATCTGGTAGTGGTGGATGAGCCACCACATAATAGAAGGTAAATACAACCTTTTACAATATTTTCAATGTTCAATTTTAATTACCAATGACACTAAACTTGACATTCTGTACGCCAAATTATATCCAACAACAATTTACCATGTCTCCCTGTCTGGCCTGCTGTCTCACATTATATATCCCTATTAAAGACTGACATAGTACATTTTTAATACTCCCCACATCTCAAGTAAGTGAATGCACATTTTTTTTTATAAGACTACATGGTCAGATAAAGATTATGGTAACACTCTATAACTGAGATGTTTTACATTTTTACAAAATAAATGTACTCTTATAACATCTCCAAATAGGAATGTTTTAAATAAATCAAACAACTATTCTGAGCCTACACTTGATCCCACTTTACCCGCTTACCACACACCACAATCATATAATTCATCCATGTACCCTAATCACTGATATGTTACATCTTTAAATCTTGCACATAATATTAAAGGCAAAACACACACTCACATGCCAGACATTGCAGACATTGCACTCATATACTTATCCTAAGTGTATGACATGGACTATATGTGACCCCAACATCTGAGGTATTCATACATTCTATCACAAAAATAAGAAAGGTAACAGTAGTCACATATACTCCAACTCTGATTGCCACATGCACTGGGCCTTTACAGCAACACTTCCACTTCCTTCAACACAAATGGGAAAGTAAATGAACTATTTATCTCACCATGCAACACAAAGGAAATCATAGGACCTGGAAATGGTGTTTATTGGTTAACATAAACAACATATTGGAATACACAATTACATATGGAAAACATTATAACATTTAAAAGTAAATTATGCGACATGTAAACAATGTACACAAAAGATTCAGTTATGACTTTTTATAAAAATTTAAATTAAAAGGGACAACAAAAATCTTCTTACTCTGGATCAAATCTTTCAAAAAAGTAATAGTTGAAATGAAAGTCCATGATTAGGGGAAAAGATAGAGTGCTATCACAGTTTTAGGATTCAGGTCTTCCTCTTGCTTCCACGTCTTAGCAGTAGTTCTCATGTAGGCTTTAATCCTGCTGGAGCAGATTGATATCTGGCCACATACATTTACTCATTTGGAATGGGGTGTGGTTTTCAGGATTATTTTTAGTGGAATCAGGGCCAGGAGGTTCTAGGGAGGAATGACAGTGGCCATGGTGAGGTTTAGTGGTATGGGTGTGTCACGGGGTATGGGGTTATTTTGGGACAGATAGAATATTGGAGGGAGGTGAAAGGATTGGGGCACAATGAGAAATTCACGTGGACTTTATACTGGTTTAGGTCTTTGAATGGGGACGGGTTGGGTAATGGGGTCAGGGGCTGGAACGGGGGTGAAAAAGGAACAGGAATGCAGGAAGCACTGGCGTTAGTGCAGACTCTAGCAGAACCAGGTCATCTCTGTGAGGCAGAAAGGGCACAGGGCATTTGATCCAGGATGTCAATAATTTAAGAGTGTCGTTGACTGAGACCCTGAGTGGAATGAAAAAATGCTTTCTGCCCCAAAGAGATGCTAATTAGAACCTGCAATGCCTCCTCTGACACTGATAGTCCTGTGCTGCTGGTAGTGGGAGAGGAGCACTGAGTTTTGACTTAGAACCAAGGGGACTGGAGTGAAGCAGATGCTTGAGGTACTGGTGGTGGCAGCTTCAGTAACAGATGTAATGGCCAGTTTTGTTGAGGGCAGTCCTCAGTTTCTGATGTAGAAGTGGCCTCTTGGTCAGGCCCTTCACTCTCATTACCAGTGGACCCCTTGTTGTTGGTGACTCCACTTTCACACTCCCAGTGGCTTTCCTGCTGGCCCCGCCGTGTGGCTGTGTCTGTCTTGCTTGCTCTGTAGGAAGCTGAAAGCCTACATATGCACATATCAGGTACGTTCTACAGAGGTCAGTATCAAAAGCTACACAAATCAAAGAGGTACAAAGATTAGGCATTTTCCCATACTAATCTCAATTAATGGCACACAATAATGAGACCTCATCAATTTTATTGTATCAGATCATGCAAAATAGTGTTTGAACATGATAACAGTGGGTAACGATTACATTGTAATGAGGAACTTAATAGATGCTGTTGATACATTGGGGTCTGTGAATTGTCATCCAAATGTAAAATGCCACCTGTTTGATTGTGTTTCTTGTTTGAGGTTTATGTTAAGGATAATATTGCACCAGAGTGAGAAGTGTTATATTATGAATACATAGAGAATGTAGTGAGTTGTCAGAGACATCATGTAGCCTAATTATGTGAATATGCTGTCACTGTCATTGTTGGGAAACTTCTCCTACAATGTAGTAACAATATTGTTACTTTATTGTTACTATATTGTCGGCGAAGTTTCCCACATTAGTTTTCGCACTTTTTTTCTTATTTTCTTTAGGCCTAATTGATGAAAGGCGGAGTCCAAGCGTCTCAGATGTAAGAATTTTAATACGTACAAAAGGGACGATTACTTTGAAATATATAGACTACAATAAGACGAAGCCTTAGATCTATGACAGTGGGTATGTATGCTTCCTATATTTCTCCCTGGGGGAACTTAATAATTTAATCTATATTATGAAGGGATACATGGTCTCTTTATACCTTGCAGATTTCTACAGATTAGTGTTGAGCTTAGGAGAGTGGCAGGCTCCCTAGCGCCTGGGAATTTCGGATTTAGGAAAGACACCCATATATTTACGGCATTATTCCTTGGCATTAAACCTTACAAAGGGTGAGGAAAGTTATATTTTTTCTTATTATCATACTTTTTTTTCCCTATATACTATCTATGGAGAGATGCGTGAAGGAACAATTTAGCCATATGGAATGAATCCCCACGGTCACAATGGTTAATTACACAATAAGTTGGGCCGAGTCAGCTGAAGGAACTACCAAGACCATAATGCTCCTCTCCCCGCTATATGTAGTAGCCCATTTAAATGCATGTAGAATGTAAAGTGAGGATTTATCTCCCAGCAGTGATTTTCCTTCTAGTCATAAAGGCCTGATTCAGGAAAGCAATTGAAATGGAAAATAATGTGAGAATTTATCATAATATGGTGTGACAAGTATGTGCAGCAAGGTAAAAGAGTGTATGGATGTGCGCATGCGAGTTGGGGGAGTTTTAGTTTGCATGCTCAATAGTGGGCCTACACAATAGAATAGTGTTGTCATCTTCGTGTTATATAGTACTGGGAGTTGAAGTATAGTTGGCCCTAGTGGCTGTGATATATACAAAGTTGTATAAATGAATCGTTATGTTCAATTGTTAATGAATTAGAATCAATTTTTATTGTTGTTTTATTGGTTATCTCTTTGTAAATTTATTATGTGAAAAATTGATATTTATACATGTGTTTTACAATACAGGTATACGGCCAAACATTGGCATTGCACAGTGCTGTGGGAGTCAAAATTTGTGGTCTTGAAAAAGATGGTTTAATTGGACTTGTTACCATCGAAATGCGTCGACGCCGGGGTACATAATCCGCGTAGTGGCTGGAACTGTCGATAGAGAATTTGGTACAATTTATCGGGTTCCAGCTCCAACATATCCTAAACACGGATGTGGGTTGTCTCTGACAAATTGTCCTGTCTTGTTTTGTACTCTCCATGTTATTGTTGTTTCTTCTTAGGTTTTTTTTCTTTCACCTGTATGGAATGTCAATTTGATTTACTGTTTTTTCGATATATTGGTTGTTTTCGCAGCCACTTGTAGGACTGTATCTATGATATGTGATGATACTATGTTTTAACTGATATTTTATGATCAAATGTTCTTAATTATATAAAAATAAATAAGATATATTTTCTATCCTTTTGTGTTTGAGCCTTGGGTTTACAACTAGACTCCCTTCTGTATAATTGTGTGTGTAGCAGTAGTTGGATAATTGGAGTGAGTACCGTACTGCAATTTTAATACCAAAGGAAGCTTTCTTTTTATTTGAAACTTCTTACTATACTCTTTACGGACAGGTCCCAGATGGTGGTCATAAATGAATTTAAATCCGACCCTCTCTCCCTGCCATGTGGGATTCCTCAGGGATCTTCTTATATGTCTCCCCCCTGGCCAAACTCATCTGGTCCTTCGTGCTACAGGCCCTGTCGTATGCCGACGACACACAGATCATCATGTCCATCTCAAAAGACACGGATGCCACATTGGCCAACTTTATGAAGGCAGAGGACACGTGGATGGGCAAGAATTGCCTAACGTTTAACAGCAAGGAACTGAGCTGTTGATGTTTGGGAGTCAATCATCGGTATGGAACCAGTACTGGTCGCCATATACTTCCAGTTTCAAAGTTGCAGGGAAATTGTTTTATTAATTACAAGAACACAACCACAACCATTTCCACCATCTACTGGCACTTACAAAGAGGTTGGTAGAGTCTCTAGTATCTGCACCTGGAGGCAGAGGACCACCCAGGTCATTTAGTGGTCCTCATCTACCTGGTGGAGATCTAATTGCCTTAATTTCATCACTGGTGTGGAAGAAGTGCTGAGGGACACCTGAATGCTGCTTGAGCACCATGTTTGTTTGACTCAGAATTCATTTTCTCTAGTGAAACTAACTTATAAAGCTAGACTAAGTTTCAATAAAACAGAAAATGTCTCAGATCAGGGGTTGCTCTCCCTACATGTGTGAGCTAATGCCAGTTTTACCTACCTGGGTCTGCTTGAAATCCACCATGCCTCACACAGGGTAGAGCAGCCACTACAGTGTTCCGCCAGTCAAGTGGTGGACAGACAATGAAGTCAGGGGTTTCCAAAACTGGAGCAAGCTGAGCTTTTTCCATCGGAGACCCTGCACTCCGCTGACTCTAAATGAGGTGGAGGAACTGCAAGTTTGGTGGGGCAGGAGAACTACTAATTTGTGGCGATGATCCCATCCCACCTAACTCCAGTTAGGTTTTAAAAACCTGATTTTGATTTGAATGGTAAATGAAAATCCTCCGGTGGGTGGAGGAAGTGTACATTTTTCACATGGATAAAGAATACTTAGGTGGGAATAATCTCTGCAATACAATACCGATGGCAGTGATAAATCCACTGAAGGGATGACCATCAGAGGACAGTCTTTCCATAGAAGATTTATCACTTTCTCCACTGATTTAGGCATTTCCCATGACTGCCGTATCCTGAATCAGGCGCTACTCCATTACCTACATCACTTTCTGTTCTGCCATTCCAGATCATCACACGCTTTGAATTCTGTAATGTTTGTATGATGAACTGTGCAGACCAAATAAAATTGTAAAATTAAATTATATTTGCAAACTTGCCACGGTAGTTTCTTCAGACTCCATTTTAAGTGAAATGGGTAATAGATCTAACTGGTCTGTATATTTATGTCCGAATTAACTTTGCTTCCAAGTGCCACAGCTTTCAAGGCTTTTTAAAGTGCAAACTGAAGGATATTGTAGTGTCAGATGATTGGTTAAATGGATTGAATTTCTAAAACTTTTTCTTCAGCATTCATATAAGGAACTCACTTTTGCACTAATATAAAATTAGTCCTCATTTCCAGGGAGAATGGATGGATGGAAGTTATTCAGATCATTAGGAGCAGCCGGGGCTTTTTAATACGGGAGACACTTGACAATTTTTAAACAGTCAGGGAAAACATCTTGCTTAAGTGAGGGATTCAACAAGCTAGTCCAGTGCATTAGTGTTTCTTTGGCATGTTCTATGGTGATGGAACCAGGTATTGTATTAGAGAGGTGGTCAGAGGTTTTAACCTTGATTATCTTACCTAGTAGCACTTCCTAAAAGACTGTGTCAATGTGCACCCAACACCACAGAGCTTTTCAAAGCAGCTTGAAATCCTCTGGATTGTCAGAAATTGGTGGAAGGGATAGAGCAATAGACTTTTCTTTTTCACCAGAGACATTTATAAAGTCTTCACAAGTGGCTTCTGATGCTTTTGTGGTGGAATTGGATATTTGCCTGTTTGACTGTCTAACTGTCTAACCACATCAAATAGAAATTTTGATCTGTTCTTTGAAGTGTTCTCCATAGATCTGGTGTGTCACGACTTAGGGGCCGATTCTGATGCGGGTTGGAAAAGCTTCCCGACCGAATTGGTTGGGAAATGGTGTCCGACCCACTCGGATCGGGAAAGTCCGACCGGCGGAGTAGGATGCATCCGGATGCTTCCAGATACGATTTGGTTGAACTCCCATTGACTTCAATGGGAACATTTGTTCCTAACCGCATCAGAATTGGGCCCTCGGTCGGGAAGACACGTTCCCGATCCGATTTGGAAGGAGCAAATGCCATTAGGAGGCCTTCCTAACCGCATCAGAATCAGGCCCTCGGTCGGGAAGCTTTTCCAACCCTCATCAGAATCGGGCCCTTAGCTCTGAAAGTCTTGAAAGGTTGAACAGATAAAGGGATCATCTCAATTCTTTTTTGAGTTTTCTTAGGGATTTTCCTTCCTCATAATGGTCATTTGAGTATCAAGAAGAAAAGGTTTTGGTCTTTTCATCTTGTTTTTTAATGGGGCAAATTCTTTGAGCGAGATTTCGATTCAGTTAATATATTGATCTGTTTTGACATTGGTGTCTTCCTAAGAAGCTGGAGTGAAAAGTTTCAGTGAGCCTAGTTGGCGAACATGATAATGTCAATGTTATTTGTGTCTCAGACCCATTTCTTCTAATTTCTTGGTCGACCTGAGATTTTATGGTGGACAAAGCTTAATGTGAAAGGAATTTGAAGGTGATCAGACAATTCCACTGGGACGGGATCTTCCACTGTCTAAAGTATGTCCTTGCAGATGATTCCGAAATGGATCCTTTATAGTACCTGTATTTCTTATAGTGTTGTAATAGAACTTTGTCAAGAAGAAAAGAAAGGGGGCACTTTGGTATGTTTGTTGTTCTCACCACCGCAATGCAGATTGAAATCATCAGGGAAAAAGGTGGTCTCAGTGATTATTTGCTGACGTGATCAATTATACACATTCTTCATTAAATGTGCTGTTTTCACCAGGGTGTGATATATGACATTCCTTCTGAAACATAAACTTTTTGGCAGAGATTTTGAGTGAAAAGCATTTTAACAATTAGTATTGTACAGTGGGAAGGGATCTGCAGCTTAGCATGTTGTGATCAATAACTGTTATTCCCTCTCCAATTCTACCTTCACTGTCTCATTAGAGAATCGACTACTGTGGAAAAGAATGTCCAGAATATTCTTTGAGAAAGTACGAGCCTTGTTGCTATCAAAATAAGGATGTCCTGGTAACATTTCAAAATTATGTCTGAAATCTTAATGCAGTGTTTGGCTGCAGAATGGCAGTTATTTAGTAAACAGCTCAAGAAGGAGCAAGTAAACTTGGATATGAGATATTTTGGTATTTCAATGGACAATTGAATTTAATTCAGATGTTCTTCCTGGCAGGAGGAAATGAACAGGGAGGTCTGTGGTTTCAGTTTGTAGGGATGAGACAGTTGCCTTGAATTTGGTTTCGAAACCTACCGGAGGCCATGTTTGAGTTTTCTTTAACTGTCCCTGAGTTTAGAAAAATCATCACAACCGGTGGAAGAATTTGCTCTGTTGGATAAAGGTTCCTGTTGCGATTGAGTAAACTGTCTCCCCAGGCGAAATTATTCAAGGAGGCTTGGTAGGTAGGCTGCGAACAACTTCTAGGGTTGGACAAAGGACAAAACATATGAGACACTGCCAGATTCATGTAGTTGATTCTCTTAGTTAGCAGAGATATCAACGATATAACATTTTGGAACGTAGACATATAGGACTCAGGAATTAGTTCCTAAATGGGACTTGTTCTGTGTATTAGATGTTGAGGACTTGATGTTTGAGAAGAAGAGCATGTAATTGGTGGAGAGCCTGCCTTTTGAGAGGAGAAAACTGCTGAATGGAGCAGGATTGTGGCCAATGGATAGGGTGGAAAAGGGAATAGAAGAGGGTATTGAGGTGGCAACAGGCTACAGAGAGTGGTTCAGTGAGGTATGTGAAAGAACGGATGTGGTGGAGTTACTTGCAAGGTGCTGTTCATGATATTGAAGGAGGACATGAATTGCAGTAGGAGAAGAGGTGCCAGGATTGTGGGTTAGATGTTGAGGAAGAAAAGGGAAAGTGGTAATATTGCTCTGGTAGGTGGAAACATTTCAGAATTGGTGTTGTACATGCTGTGCCCTTAGCAAAATGCACCTGGTTTTCATGCTGGGTTGCCTGGTGGGATTCTTAGTAAATCTCTGCCAGCATTTTATTCCTCGCAAGATCCCCTTCTTGAAAACTCTTCCTTGCCTGGTTCAAGTCGGATGAGCTGATAACCATGCAGAGAGAACATGTAAATATTTCTATTCCCATCTACCAACATCTGCAAAAATTGCCAATGATCCCAACAGAGGGAAACAATTTGTTAATTATATAATGTATTCTTTTGCACTTTTGCTTATTATTGTTTTGAAAATAAATATGATTATTATGATATCTCATTCTAAACCTTCCAGAGAGTATCATATTGCTCGATCCACTCCAACAATGATTTCAGTGGGCTTGTGGTTGAAACTTATGCAGGGGTGTGAAAAATTTCAAACTTCACCTTCACATTTGAGCAAAGTTACAAATTGTCTTCTTCACACAGTGTGTGACGTTTGATAAGCTTCCCAATAAACCAACTATGATCTCTGAATAAGAAATTCTAGCCAAAACAGCATTTTAAAAGATTCTCTGATGTGTTTTTATTGCACGAGTATTCTCCCACATATATGTTATGCAGAAGAAAAATCTTTGTTTAAGTATTTGAAAATCATACCTAATACCTTGGGAGGCAAAGTTGCAATCTCTTGTCTTCTGATTTCAGTGAGAAGCTTAGACCATACACACCTGTGCCCATATTTATGATTGATCAGCTCAGACAGAGCTTACAAAAACACTTGAACAGAAATAAAGTTACCAAACATACCTGTTGTTGTTACATAAGTGCTGAAAGGGGGGCAGATCCCACTGAAATTGAAAGATGTGACCTGCAAGCTACAGAGATATATTAGCAGCAGCTCCATGGAACCATTGCCCTTTAATCCATATGGAATGCCGATTCAGGCACAGTCAGAAACCACAGAGCACTGACTTCCAGGCAGTGCTTAATTTGAGCCGGTGGTTTCCGTTGCTCGGCACCGGCACTTAATTAGTTTCCGGTGCTCGGCACTGGCACTTAATTGTCATCACCACACTTATGACTCTGCCACATGAGCAGAACAACGGTTGTTTATGAATACAATATACATAAAAAATACTAATACCTGCCTCCCCAGCCATACCTTTAGCTTTGGGAGCCTGGAATAATCTGAACTGTCGCACTTGCAGGCGGGAGAGATGGTTTGTGGTTGTTTTGGTACGGTCATTGGCAGCGATGATGGGGCAATGGGTGGTGCAAGCTGCAGTGGCCTCCTGGTCAGGGCCCTGGCACTTATTATTTTACAAATGAAGCACTGCATCCAGGGGTGTTCAATGACATTCTAGAAGGCTAGATTGAAGCCTGATTTTTAGATTAAGCAATGCCAATGTAAATATGTTCCATTTTATATACATTTAGTTCATCTGACTAGCTGGAAATAGGCATGGTTGCTGACACCCTGATTCTGGGTGGACCACCTCCAGTTCCCCATGCATATGCTTGGAGATTACTTTAAAGCGGTCAAAATACTGATCTACAAATACATCATGAATTTAGTTCCCCCTAGAAAAGAAGAATCATTAAGATAAATGTAGAGGTGTAGATTTATTGCTACTGTTAACTCCTCCTTGAAGATATTTTGGGGGTATATATTTTCATGATATATCTGCACTAGGATATTTCAGTCCCAATATTGTGGGCCAGCACCATGCATACGATCTAAGTTGTCTCAGAGCACCCATACAACAGAACAGAAACATGGTTTTGTAATTTGTATTGGTTTCACTCATATTCATGTCCTTTTTTTGTCTTCTGGCCCAGGAGCAACCAGAGACGACATAACTTATAAAAAGACAGTTTTAGTCTGCAATACATTTTCAAGCAGTGTGGAAAAAAACCTGTTTGCTTAAGCCTTAAAGCTATTCCCCTAGAAGCAACATATCATTGATCTCTCCCACTCAAAGAAAAGATAAACAATGTGTCAGCATCACTGACCTTATTCCAGAAGAAGATTACTGGGTCCCAGAAGAAGAAAATTGACAACACCATACAAATAATTAAAAGGCTTGGTTCAAACTCCCTTATCTATAGACTGATGCATCTTGCACTGCGTTTAAGCCATCCATCTTGATGACAACTCGCCGGTGTCACGCAGGAAGGACTTTGTTGCTTCTGCACTGTCCGCTTGTCTGAGCTGCTGAGTTTTCAAGATGTCTGGTTATCATCAATCAGAAGCGTGGAGTCAAACGAAATGTTTGCTTGTATTTCTCTTACTTTGCATCAGTATGCAGTTTTGCAAAGTGTGCCTGCAATTAGCAAAATGAGACTGTTTCTTAAATATTCACCAAGATGCATCCAGGAAATGGAAAGAATTCACTTGCATATTTATTAAGATATTACACAGCGCAGCAAGATACCTTACTCTGCTGGGCTGCATGATTGGGAAAGGGTAGGAATATGCCATACTTAACAATATGCAATGCATTCTTATCATTTCCCAGTGCTGGTGCACAATGTGCTCCCTAGCGCCAATGCAGGCACACTTGCACCAGGGTGCAAGGGAGCCTTCATCGTAAGCAGGATGTTTTTTGTGCAGAAAGGAGCATCTTCCTGTACAAAAACAATCCTGTGAGGCATTTTCGTCTTTCTATGTGTGCTGCAGAATGAAGCACATATAGAAAGAGGAAGTAAAGAGGAGAAATAAAGATATTTCTCCTTGTTATGGCTCACCTGGGGAGGTGTAGCCTTTTGACGCATTCCCAGGTCTATCACTAATGGTAAATCTGGGAATGTGCCCAAATCCATGTGTGGATGCGTGGGAACACCCACGGTCCACCCAGGGAAAACCTCCCTGTCCAGAGTAAGCAATGCAGAGATTTGCGCTGCGGGGCGTTACTCTGGATTTATCAAGCCACTCAGGGCCACGCTAGGTGGCCTTGCTTGGCTTGATAAATCCTACTTAGGTTTGTCCCCACCCTTGCGCCCCGATGCGTGGCGCAATGGTTGATGCAAAACCTACGTAAATATGCCCCTCAATGCTTTGTTTACCAAATAGTCAATATTGCAACTTTCTCACTAATAACAAAGTTAAAAAAAATTCGGTTTGGTCCAGGTGTGTACCCTTATAATTTTACTCCTGAAGGGAAAAAGGCCCCCCCTAAATTACTTTTAGGTCCAAGAGGAGGGAGGGAAAAAGAAAAACCGAATAGGGTAAGAACCTCTATGCCGACCTATTTAATTTAACAAATGACCATTAAGGTTCTATAATGCCACAGCACCCACATTGTATTTAGCTGTCTAGACATATATCATAACATTTATTTTTTTTATTTTTTTAAACATCAAGCTTTTTGTAAATAGCAAATCTTTTTATTGTACATTTAATTATTTTTATAAATTCTTTTGTATAGACACATATCTCTAAAAGTTATTACAAGGGTACATACATTTATGACACATATGATATCTAAGTTTTCATAAATTATTTCTTGTAAGTATCATTCCATAATATGTAACATTAGACATCCCAAAATGCAAGATTTTTTTTTTTTTAAAACGACCTCTCAACATTCATTACCAATGAAAACTCTCATTCAGACCTTATTCTTACAGTTCCACACTAATCATACAGCATACGAAATAAGAGTTTCGACCCTGTGGAGGGTCCCACAAACAATTTTTCAGAAGAGTACGTAGAGTGGTTCCAAAGCACCCAGCTCAATGGATTAAGCTCCCAGGGACCACTTCTCAAAAGCAGTTATGACCATAATATGAGAGTTAGTTTAAAAAAATAAAAAATTCTTGCATTTTGGGATGTCTAATGTTACATATTATGGAATGATACTTACAAGAAATAATTTATGAAAACTTAGATATCATATGTGTCATAAATGCATGTACCCTTGTAATAACTTTTAGAGATATGTGTCTATACAAAAAGAATTTATAAAAATAATTAAATGTACAATAAAAAGTTTTGCTATTTACAAAAAGCTTGATGTTTAAAAAAATTAAAAAACAAAATGTTAAGATATATGTCTAGACAGCTAAATACAATGTGGGTGCTGTGGCATTATAGAACCTTAATGATCGTTTGCTAAATTAAATAGGTCGGCATAGAGGTTCTTACAGACAGCATTATCGTATACTTAGAGTGGGTTTTCAGTTTGCCTCTTGCTCATGATTGAATGGATGTCTAGTCTGTTTCAATATTCTGATCCGATTCAATGGCTGTCCTCCCTATTGTTATGTTTATTCCCCCTTTGGAGCATTTAGGTTTCACCTTGATCTTTGATTCTTTTTTAACGTCTGCCAAATGTTTCAATATTAGCACTCAATGGAAGCACTCATGTCTGCTTGTGCTGCTTGACCTCTTGTCTGCTTTCAATACTGTTAGCCATGGCAAAATACTCGAGAGACTTGAGAACAGGATGGGTGTAACGGGAACGGTCCCAAAATGGTTTAAATCCTTCTTGGATAACAGAACGCAAATATTTCTGGTGAATCAAAATCTATCATCACCATCCCCTAAGCTATTAGGGGTACTACAAGGCTCAACACTATCCCCTTCACTATTTAATCTCTATATCGAACCCTTAACCGAAATATTACAGCAGGCTAACATTTCCTTCCACATGTATGCAGACGACACTCAGCTATATATTAAGATCACTTCCCTAGAAGAGATTAAGACGATGAACCAAGCATTAAAATGACCGTTCAATGGCTAACAAACAATCACCTTAAGGTAAACTCTCCAAAAAACAAATTCCTTCTAATCTCCCCCCAAATAAACTCCATGGTGAGGAAGGATTGGATCATGCTGATCCCTGCAATAAACTGCAATCTGATCCTGGTGGCCTCTACCAAGTCGCTCGGAATCGCTCTAGACAAGAACCTAAATATGCAATCACACATCAGCATGATGGCTAAAAATGCCCGTTTTCACCTCAGCTATGTTAGAAAAATGAAACCTTTCATCGAATCACTAGACCACAAAACTGCAGTTCAGTCAGTAGTCATCTCGAGACTTGAATACGGATTAACAACTTTATCAGAACTACCCAAGGTCTCAACAGCCCTGCTTAAAGCCTGTCTTAATGCAGCCGCAAGACTCTTAACAGGATCCCAAAAATTTGACCACATCACCCCACATCTGAAAGCTCTCAACTGGTTACCTTATGAAGAAAGAATCCAACTAAAGATGGCCTGCATCACTCATAAAGCGATCCATCACAAACCTCCTCTGTACCTAGCACAGAAAAGTTTGATTTCTGGAGGAAGCAGACTCTCTCGAAGCGCTGGTACTCTTCTCCTGAAACCCTCATTCTTCCATAAGACAAAAACATATGATAGAGCCTTCCCCGGAGCTGCACCAAGAATATGGAACTTGCTCCCTCCAAGCATCAGAAAAATATCATGTTATTTTATTTTTATTTTATTTTAAAAAGTTTTGTATAGCGCGAACATGACCCAAGCGGGTATCAGAGCGCTTTACATACGGGTTGCGGGAGACAAAGGATGATAGCTGTAGGCGAAAAGAAAGAAAGAGAAACAATATACCACAGGAACAAGAAAAGCAAAATACAGCAGGATCAAAATGACAAAGTGGCGGTAACAAATGTCAGTGAGTAGCTAGAACAGCTAAAGCGGTTCTGAGGCAGTAGGAGAAAAGCTCCTAGTTCAGCGCATTGTTCATTAGGAGGGCCTTAACTTCCCTTTTGAAGGCAAATATTGAGGGAATCAGTCTTGTTTCCGTTGGTAAGGAGTTCCAGATTCTCGGGGCAATGCCAGAGAATGTGTGATTGTATGTTTTCAGTTTTTTAAATTTCTTCGGCTTAAGGAGCAGTGTGTTGGTACTCCTTGAAGGCCGGTTGCAGCCAGAGAGTTCGAGCTTGTTTTTCAGGTAGTGTGGGGTATTGAAGTGTAGGGTTCTGTGGGTCATACAAGCAATTTTTAAGTGGATCCTTGCCTCAAAAGGGAGCCAGTTGAGTGATTTCAGGTCTGGAGAGATGTGGTTGATTTTCTTGGAACCAGTGATGAGTCTGGTTGCCGCATTAAGTGAAGCTCTGAGGGGGCTAAGCTGAGTTTTGGCAGTCCGCATAGAGTAGCACTGCCGTATTCTAGTCTAGAGAAGACTAGTGCTTGCACCGCCGATTTGAAGTCATCGTGAGGAAGGTAGGGTTTGAGTTTTCTTAGGATGCTCAGTTGGAAGTTCGCTCCTTTGGTATCATCTACTTCTATATTCAAAAAAGAAGCTAAGTCCTTCCTAATGAGCAAATTCCTCCCTTAATCCGCAGCAGCCCATTCACACCTTGTTCTAGAGGCCCCAATCAGACAATCACTTGACCTACTCAAGCCTGCTGAGTGATACTCTCTGGAAGCTCATCCGTTTCCAGATTCTAGATGGAGCTCTTCACTCTATTGCTTGGCGCAATTCGCTTGTCCTTATTTGCACTGAGATATCCTATTGAGGACAGCTACATCTAATCGCACCATTGTGAATACCCAGAACATATGCAAATGTATTATTAGTTAATAACCTAGGTTATTTCTAACTGTATTTGTTATTGTACAAATGATTCCTCGGTTCACATTTTTTATTGAGACACCTGCAACTATGTATAGGTATCAATTTTACGGCTTCAAACTTCAGTGCTATATATATGTAAAGTGCTCTGATACCCATTTCTGGGTCTTGTTAGCGCTATACAAAACACGGTATAAATAAATAAATACATTCCATGTTTCTTCCCCTCCTTTCTCTCTCTATTTCACACTCTTTCTCTCTTAATTTTGTCTCTAACTGTCTCATCCCTTGTTTCTCCCCACCCCCACCTGCTAAGTCAACGATATTTCCTCCCCATTTCTACCTAGATGCTTTCTCTCCCACCCTTCAACCACTCTCTCAGCTGATACCAAACACTTCAGGTGCTCATGGTTTTTCCACTGCTTGTAAAATTGCATTGCCAGCGGTTATGATGCAATTTCAAACGTGGAAAAAGCTAATAGGTGGCCGTATTGGAAGGCAATTTCACATCCTTTCAAGATAGCACCCATGTTAGATCTAGTGGCCATCTTGTAAGTGTGGAAAATACCATTTAGCCACCCTCAAATATTATTTTTTTTACTTCCCAGATATCTGCCAAGTTGTGTCTGCACACAAAGTTGTGGCCATCTTGGAAGTATATCAAATAGCAACCCAAGATGGCCACTTGCCACAAGCTGGCTTTGCTAATGCTTGTGCCTCAATTCAAAGCCCATGGTAGCAGCAACAAACATTTGTAAATCAAGACCTAGTGGCATTGCCAATCCTTATGGTTAATTAGGAAGGGGCACAAAGCTTTCATCTGAAAAATAAATACACCCTTTGACTTGAGAGCACATTGCTAAAGAGAAATAGAGTTTTAATACCAGTGAGGGCTCGTCATGCTACAAGCTCTTGTACATATCATATTACACATTTCCTGTTTGTTCTCAAGGAATGCGACATTCACAACTTATTGGGCCACTTCAGCCCACTCTTTGGGAATTATGGAACACCATAAAATAAAAAAAAGATAACAGAAGGTACCAAGAACACAACAGGACAGTGCACTAAGGCCCAGATTTACTAAAATTTTTACATAATGGCTGCACCACTTGTGTGGCGCATCCATGATGCAAAATGCTAGAAATGTTAACAAAACAATGCAAGGGGCGATTTGCGCCATCTTGCGCGACCTTGTAAAAAAATTTGAAATGCATGCATCGGCTTGCTCTGCATTGCGTTACATTTCATTCTGGGAGGCGTTCCATGTGTGCTGCAATCTGCAGCACACATAGAAGGAGGAAAATCCCTGGAGAGATTGTTTTTGTACAGGAAGATAACCCTTCTTGCCCAAAAACATAACTGCAGCCCTTACTTCCCTCTATGAGTAAACAGCATGTTAAGTGTGTGTGGTATGATGCACACTTGTTGTTTGGCTGGTGACCATGAGTGATATGAGTAATGTCCAATGGTGAACAGGGTTTTTTTCTGCACAAAATGCTTTTTCTCATTCGGTTATTGCTGTGCTCTGTGCTTATATGACTGCTGCTGCTCCTGGAGTCTTGGCTGGGAGAGCCCTGTGCCTTAGGAATATATGAATCACCGCCAGACCAAGACTTTTACACACAAACAGTTCTTCAGTTCTTCTTTTTCATTGTATTTTCTTGCATGTTTTAGCACTTGCCATTTGGTGCTTTCTCCCTTCTCTGCCGAATCCCATAGAGGGATTCTAAGAACATTTCCTCATCTGGTGTGGCTGGTATGGTAAAATTCAAAGGTACTTTCGGTTTTAGTCACATTCTGTTTTCTGTCAGTAGCTCCTCAGTACAGTACAGTAAACATTGAACCGCTTAAGCAAGTGATTTGTATTCTGTTGCACCAGACACAGAAAGGTGATAAGGTGGAACATGACTAAGAACTGTTCTAAGTCTAGTGACTTGACTATGTTCTTTAGAAGGTTGTATGTCGGAACAATGCATGCCTTTACCACGCATGCCGTTACACCGCAGTCTTTACAATGAATGCGTCTTTATCACGCATTCCTTTGCCATGCACATCGTTACAACTACATGCCTTAGGGAAAGAGCTGGGCTTTGGAGCGGTATAATTTACTATTCCAACTCCAGTCTGTGCATCAGTAGAGAAAGCGTTGGGCTTTAAAGTCCAACACAACTTTCCCTAATGCATGTCGTTGTAATGACATGTGCATAAAGGTTAGCTATTGAAGAACGATGAAGGCCTTGCAGCTAAGCTATCCAATGAGAAACTAGGGTTATATTTGGGTGAAGAGTGTGAAGGGCCAGTCAACGGTATCCCAGGACTGCAAGTGTACTGTAAAAGCAGATTTACTAATAAAGATTCATTTTCATTTTTGTATGCTCAAGAAAGCATAAGGAGGCCGAAAAAAAGTAATATTCTGGACCTTGCCATGGTTGATCTGACAGCCAAAGAAGCATGGCTTTTAAAAGTTGCACTTTGTACATGATTTTTCTCTCATCATTTGGTTTTACTTTTTCATAAAATAGATGAAAATGTGATTTGTTCTGTGGTGTCATTTATATCCAATGTATTAATTAATGTATTTTGAAGAAAGCCTGCCAGAGGTATTCTAGTAATGTTTCAAAATCAATGTGGTTGATGCCTGCAGGCAACAATATCGTCTATTACTCTCTACTACTGTGAACCTATAAGAAGTTGTTATGTCCCGTATAGAGGCCCTAATGTAGACCCGTTCATACATGCCCTAAAATGGACCTATTCGTATTTGCCCTAATACGGTCATATTCGTACTTGCCCTATTATGGTCAAAGCCGCATATGCCCTATTTCGGTCATAACTGTACATGTCCTATTATAGTCATGATTCCTTATATAGGCATGATCTTTAACCTACATTGGTCCTCGCTAGTACAAAACGAGCTTTGAGGGCTGAACGTTATCTAGTCTGTGGTTTTGAATACAGCAGGGTTTTCCCCAAACACAGGCCCACACTGTACTCATCAATTATGCATGGCTCTCTAGGAATACACCACCTGCATAATATGTATGTACAAAGTTCACCCCTGACTCTTCCTCAAGTCTAAGAAAGGGCCAATACAAACCATACGAAGCAACTAGAGTCTTCAGGGTTTAAATACACCACATCTTACCCCGGTAAGACAGAGGGAACCGAGACTTCCATGCTGACACACTGACCAGAGACGCTGAGGCTCCTGCATGCAGTCGCTCCAGCTGACAGCGGTCTAACACAGCCCTTGCGGGGTGTCCAGCTCGAGACCAGGACGGGGTCCCACACTCTCTCTATTCAGGAATGGGGGTTCGACTAAATCCTAGAAGGATTCTTGGCTCTTAGGCTTTTAGACCTACACATATGCTAGGTACACTCAGGTACATCTAGTTATTGTTTCCACGATTCTGAGGAATTTGGGTTGTCATGATCTAAGGTTGCCAGAAACTAATCTCTCCCCGATAAGAGGAGATTCTAGTGGCACTGTGAGCTAGCTAATGCAAATCAGGCTAACATACGCGGTGGGGGTGCACAGAGCCAGTCAGTCACCAAGCCCACAGTTTATGTTATCCAAACGCGCAGGTCCTGCATGGGTACTATAGGAACTACACGACATGGCGCCACCAACGTTGGTTTGGTACTTATTTAACAGTAGAATCTGAGTAGTTCAGTCATGCTATTCTCAGAGAACCTACTCACAAAACCCCAGAGACGTCTGGAGTGGGTGGGCACAAAATCCGCCACAGCTGAGTAGTACGAGAATACTATTTATTGGCTGTTGGTTAATCAAGCTTGAAGGACATTTAGTTCCTAAATTGTGCAAAACACCTCATCTTAGTTCCCTTTGAACACTTCTTCCTCCAAACATGACTGGTTCAGGGGATGAGAGAGTTGACCTGAACATTTTAGAGGGAGAAGAAGATCCTGAAGATGCAATACAGATTGCACCAAAATTCAGAAGGACAGTCACCATAAGACTATTAGAAAATGGTTTACCAGCCACGGGTGGCATGGTAGTTTTCGCGATTGAGGCACACGAATCAAACAAAACAGAGGTATTCTATTCATGGGTTACATTCCCAGCAGCAAATGCCATAACAAAGACATTTCACTACTATTTGAGAGGAAATGTACCAAGGGAATATGCCCCGTTTGAGGACATAGAGATTCCACTCACTTCCCAGGAACATTTTTGCTAGTTTAATGGCGCCCTACCCCACGTACGAGGAAGAGTAAGATTAGGCCCGCTCGGAGGAGACGGGGCCACATGGCCAATATTAGCGGCTTACACACCGCATCCTGACATTGGAACAATGCCACAGCCAGAATTACTCGTACAACACAGAGATTTAATTAAAATCTACAGAAACCTGACACAATTCATCATGAGGACTTTAACAATCCAACCTGCACCAGGTGCAGCAACTAGTACTCCAACTCAGGGTACAGGAAATAAAATTACTCCTCAAACATTACACACGGTAATGGGCAAAATGCCCGCGAAACATGAACAAATACCATTCTGGATAGCTCAGAAAATAACTCAGCTTGAGGCAGTATTCCCGAATACTACCACATATGATAAACACAGAATTCTAACAATCTGCTTGCCCATGGGGATCACACCACAAGTAGAGGACTGCACCTCTTGGGGTTCAGTCTTTGCTGCCATATATACCAGAACACATGGTATCCCGTCCTTAGCAGTAGTGCCAGACGTATTGAGACAGATACAAAATGAGTACGGAGCAGAACCTGCCCTTAACTTAGGGATGAAGTTACTAAATAACTTTGACCAGGTATCAGCCATAATACTAGCTAACATTAAGGGGGAAGCAGCTTCAGTGGCGATCCGCCAACGCCTAAGGGAGTTCGGTCCAATAGATCAACAACACGAATTACCCAAAATAATTGAAACTGCATATGCAGAACTAGGCAGAGACAGTCTAGGTGGGAAAGCATTAAATAAAACCACAACTGGTGGGCAGTCCTGAAAAGGACACTACAAAGCAGACACATACTTCTTCTAAAAAGAAGTGGGAAAATAAAAAACAACAAAAGTCTAAAGACAGCAGATCTCAATCCAGAGGTAGGTCTCCTCAACAGGAGCCCTCTGAAAGGAGGTATAACCTCAGGAAAAGAGATAATATTAAAAAACCTGACCGGTATCAGGATACTGATACTCATTCCTTTCGTTCCTTTCAGGGTTCATCAAAAAACTCCGAGAGGGAAGGACAGTCAGAGGAGCGTACAAAGTCCAGAGACACGCAACGCGCTGCGGACTACGCACCTAAAAAAGAAGATAAACAAAAACAGAAACCTCAGTTCAAAAAGAAGAAGGTAGCAGGTCTCAAGATCAGACATGCCCAGAATTCTGAGGACACAGCTTCTGAACGGGTAATGGGCTCTGACGATGCTAGACAGCGCGGCAGAAGTAATGATAGCTTGCCAGAACCTGAAGGAATTTCTGGTGACAACGGAGTTGAGTGAGTATATCACGGTGGAAACACCTGATACTCGGGTAAGTGTCCCACATAAGTTACATGAGATAACACTCCGGCTGGAGGGGGACAAGCCCAGGAAAATTAAAGGTCTCTTTTGGAAAAATCTGTCATCCGGTTATGACATTCTATTAGCAGAACAAGACTGGCCGCCAGCATTCGTCATGGAGTGCCCTAGGGGATAAACTGTAATTTTTCCAGCCTTTTCTGACCTCGTTCCCATACATTTAAAACATGCATATGCGCAGGAGTGGGCAGTTGCCCTAGCTCCAGCATTGTACAAAAATCATGTTGGTTGGGATGAGGATTCAACCCACCACATGATCCCGTTAAAAGTTTCCCCAAGTGCTCAAAGGCAATACCCTATAAAGCAGGAAGCTAAAAAACAAATCAGGGAGATCCTAGATCAACTAGAATACCAGGGGGTGATTGAAAATTGCACTTCACCTATGAACAATCCTTTGTTTCCCGTAATGAAAACTGACAACACATATCGTTTAGTTTTGGATTACAGACATTTAAACACTTGCACAAAGACATTTGCAGTTCAGAATGCACACAGTGCCGCATTAATGAATAGCATTGTGCGCAAAAAATACAAAACACTTGATATCTCAAATGGATTTTTCTACCAAAATATAGCGCCTGAAAGCAGGTATCTGACCGCATTCAGTGCGTTAGGGTCCCAGCGACAATTTTGTCGACTAGCCCAAGGGTATAAAAATAGCCCCGGGGTATTTTCAGCAAGAGTAACAGAGTTACTCCAAAATTTTGATGAAGAAGCATTGTCCTATGTGGATGATATTTATCTGACGGACGATGACTTACTGAGGCACTTGACCAGGGTGAGCACCATTATTATGGGATTCGCCTCTGAGGGCTATAAATTTAATTTCAAAAAATCTAAAATTGCCCACCGCAGTGTCCTATTTTTAGGGTATGAGCTGTCAAATGAAGGGAAAAGCCTAGCAGCTAACTTTTGAGAAAAGTGAGCGCTGCTCCAACCTCCAAAATCATTAAAGAATTTACAATCAATTCTGGGATTCCTAAATTTTGGTCGAACATACATTTTGGATTACGCAAAAAGAGTAAAACCTTTCTACGACTTAATAAAACCTGATTTTTCAGTCAGACAATGGACACAGGAACATACAAATATCCTGCGTTCCCTACAGGAAAACATGATAGCTTCTAAACATTTACAGACACGCGTAAACGTACGCAACTTAGTGATCCGAGTAATAGCGGGTCAATGCGGGTACACTTATTTGACTTTCAATGAAGGCGAAACAGTACCAATCGCATACAAATCACACCTGTACACAAACGCAGAGATGTGTTTCACTTCAATAGAAAAAATCCTGACAGCAGTGCAGACTGCTGTAGCAAGAGAGAGAGCTCTGGCTCAGGGTAAACGCATAATTGTCGTGACCCCAGTACCAGCTTTAGAAGCTGTTACAAAAGCTAGCATTCCAAATGCGAAAGCCTTACATCCCAGATGGATACAATGGGCTAATTCTCTTACTGCAACGGATGTTGAATACAGATTTGATCCAAGTTTAAAAACACAAGCATTTCTGCAATACGAACAAGAATATCCTCTTCCAAATGAGATTTTGCCTCTAGATCAGTATGAATACATTATTTACACTGACGGATCTGCTCAACCAGCCTTTGGGAGTAAGCAAGCTTACAGCGCAGCGTGTGCGATTGTTAAAGGTCGCATGCACGATGGAAAGTTCCATCCGAGTTGCACTAAAACGCAATCTCTAGGAGACTGCACGGCTCAGTTGGCAGAGTTAAAAGCACTGATACTGGCACTTGTAAACACGGAACACAAATTCCCCACACTAATTGTGTGTGATTCCTTTTACTGTGTACAGTCGTGCAATGAATATTTACATCATTGGGAACAAAACGGGTTCAAAGATGCAATAGGTGGCACAATTAAGCATAAAATGCTATGGGAACAGGTAGTGGAGTTGAGAAACGAACTACCAAGGGCTCACGTGATACATACACTGAGTCATCAGCGTGATGGCGTTCACGTTGACGGGAATTCATTGGCTGTTGAAGCCGCAAAGGGGGCTGTACGCACAGCCGCCGTAGCTGAAGTTACTCGTTCAAAGACGAGAATAGACGGCGAGATTATGGTAGCTGTCAATGCTTCGCGCAAAGGCAGCACAGCAGTACCAAAGAAATTTCCACTCAAGTACTCCTACAAGTTAGATGCACAAAACATTTCATATGCTCAGATTCCTGGAGTGGGGGATAGAGTAATACCAAATATGGATCGTAGGCAAGGTTTAATTGTGGCGGCACACGAAGGGAAAGGTTCTGTACATAAGGGACTTAGGGAGACTGTTTCTTTGTTGAAACAACGCTACTGGTGGCCCTTGATGAGAAGGCAAATTAGAGACTATGTCTGGAACTGCGACATCTGCAAGCAGATGGAAGGGTGCACCGCAACACGTCCAGTACAGATACCCTTATTATACAGCATTAGGTTGTCCGTTCGTGTACGTCCAGCTCAAGTTTCCTCAAGGTTTGGCCTCAGCGCTCGGCTGATGCTCGAACTGTTATAAAAGATTTGTGAGTCTTTATCGGCACATACGCAGTTGGCACGTTACATTCTGACCGTGGTCCGACGTTTAGCTCTCGGGCTTACAAAGAGGCCATGGAAGGAATGGGCGTAGCATTGCAGTACTCCTCTCTGTATCATCCTGAGGGAAATTCCGTTGTGGAGAGGAAAAACCGTGACTTAAAGCAATCTTTAACAGCTAGGGTATTAGGCAAGGGCGGTAGATGCGTTGATCACTTATATGGGGTACAACGAGCAATAAACAATCAGCCAAGAAGCTCTCTAGGAGGTGTCACTCCTTACGAGGTCCTATTAGGGACAAGAATGTGGGTACCTGATCTTGATTGTGAAGGCACAGTGGCGGATGAAAAACCATTTGATATCCATGATCGTTTGGCTGTTTTACAGGATCTAAATTAATCCAGGACACAACTAAGTAACGTGCTCCAGAAACAGGCCGCCACTGAGGAAGTCAAGGCAGTAACGGCAAGACCTGTCTGGATCCCAAAAGTCGGGGATCTGGTCAGAGAGAGAGAAGATTGCTGATAAGAAAGAATTTGGGCCATCCTACAGAAAGCCTGTACCGGTCCTAGCAATCCAAGGCACAAGAACTGTACTTCTGCCGCCTCTTGCCGGGAAAAAGGAGAAAAGATTTGTCTCAATCGACTTAATCAAACCACACTATGTGGCCGATACTAAACAGTAGCAGACGCCCTCCTCTCGCTACAATCCAAGAAGTTCAAACAGAAAGGCTCATCACGTTTGAAGAGCCACCTGTACGGAATGAAGGACTAAGCAACAATGCTATGGAACTCGTTCCACTTCAACAAGAAGAAAATCAACTTAACAACCAAGTTGCAATCAGACCGACTACAGACATCTATGTCAACATGCCTCGTCAAGGGCAAAATCCGATTTCAACAAATCCCGATGCAATTCCTACAATTGATCGAACTGCTTCTGGCTATTTCATGAACTTTGATACGTTTTCACTGGATCCAAGCGAGCCGGAAATTACGCCAGTCAAAAAATCACTCAAACAGAAACTCACTGACTTTTTGAACTCTTTTAGAAAGACTTACCTGGTGTCACCTTGGATTGAACTATGGTATATCACTGGGATTTTCTTTTTTCTTTTCTGGCTATGTTTAATAATAACTTTTAGTATGCTTATTAATGGATGATACCTCCAGCAGAGCTCTACAGCCCAAAGAGTCAATTTGATTTTAAAACCACATCAGTCTTCACATCGTGAACCAAGAGACTTGTCTTCAGTGAGCATCACAGCAGTTCCTATACCGGACGGTATAGTATGGGACAAGATTGATTATGATATATTCGGTCCGACTGAACTTTTAAAACTTAAACATGTATTTAAAATTTCTTTACGTGATATCATTACCTCCAGTACATTTTCTGATGATTGGGACACTGAAACTGTAAATGCTATGATGTCTGATTTAGAAAAAACTGCTGCATTTTCGAACAATGAAATGTTAGAAGGTACTTCAGACTATGATACATTGTACTGTTACCAACATTATGGTCATCATTTCTTGCATAAATCTATAACACCTAGAAATATATTTGAATACCACCAGTGGGAACACTGCCCAACACCTCCAAAAGGTAGTTCGCAAACTTTTGCACAGAAATTCACATACTTTTCAGGGTTCAACACATCTGACCCAAAGTCGTTTTACTGCAAAGTGGCAAAAACATCAGCACACAAAATTATGTTGACTAACACCAAACAGATTTACTCTGCTTCCTTTATGGCCCAGTTGTCTACACAGGGTTTCGAACTATGGAAGAGCACTATAGATTTAAAATCAATCTGGGGTTCTAGGGACTGGCAAGTCCAGGAAACAGAAGCGCTTTTTAGAGCATGCCTCATTCCACAGCAGATAATATTTCTGAATGAAACTGTGCAACAAACATCCTGTTTTGGACTAGCCAAGAATAAGGAACTGATCTCACCCGGGTTTCCTACACCATCACAGATGGGTGGGGGGCAGAATTCAACTACACAAGGGGTAGGATTAGATGACATTCTCCAGTACAACAGATCAGATCCTGATTGGAGGAAATGGCTGATTTGGCCCATTGACACAAACACCTGTCAACAGAGATTTATGAATACAACCGAAGGGTTTAGTATCCATAGGCCAGATACACGCTATGTACAGAGACAACACCCAGGGGTAGTGACATCCTATAGTGTTGGGACGTTGTGCCTTGATTGGCTAGAGACCTCAACACTCACAGAAGTAAAACATCACTTGACCTTACTCACACCTGATGTAGACCTTAGGGATTTTTTACTAGGCCCAAGGAAAACACGTCAGAAACGTTTCATATATGCTGGCATTTATGCCTACTATAATGAAAACTGGAAAATATCCCAACAGGAGGCCGCAGAAAGAATACGGGAAATAGACAGTATTAACCTAGAGAAGGCATTAGCTGTAGTGGATAATGGGTTAACAACTTTGACCTCCAGGATTTACTCCTTAGGCAACATTGTGTCTTCGGCAATCGACATATTAGAACAAGATCTGGCCTTGTTACAACATGGGCAATCTCAGCTACGTTCTATTATGGTGCTAAGCTGGACGCTACAATCTTTGCGTGCAGGCTATGTGGCCTGGCTTTTTATAAACACCACGTCTCTGTTTTCAGAATACAATCTAACTGATAAACAGACAGAAATGGCACAGAGGTGAGCCAAATATACAATGCTGCGTATTGAGAAATTGGAAAGGTTACCATTCACTGTAGCCGAATCACCATCAACTGAATGGCTAATTCATGGCCAAATCACTCTGCAGGTCACTACGTTTCAGTTTCAATATTGCCTTGAGCAAAGGCACGCAGGCAAATATGAAAAGATGGGTAAGGGTTACATTAAGGAAACTTGGGAGTTACCATATAGATACTGATGCCGGAATGGGGATCGAGAAGTGTATCTGAGAGGTACAAACTACAAGAACACTTTAAGCGGTTCTCTCATGTGTCAGGATATTTCACTGCACGGAGCCTGTAACGGTTCAGTAGCAAACCTATCCTGTCACTTGACAGGGACCCCAGCGGCCATGATCACACCGGTTTTTCAGCTGCTCTCGAATGGGAGTTACTTGATGCTAAATGATCAAGGTTGCTGTGGGATACTTCCGGGCGTCGCCTATCTGGTCACTGTTAACTCCAGGGTTACTTGCTGTATGCAAGTATTGTTTCCGCCACTGAACACAGTCAGGGAGGCGCCGCTATGGCCTTCACTGAACGTTTCTTTCATACATTTTGATACTCTGAGCAGACTGCAAGCCATGCTTTTACAGCAACCCGTGCCCTTATCCTCCGCTCGAGAAACCTATGAACTTCAAGTTGCAAGGACCTCGACTGAGATACAGGAGCTTATACGTACAAACTGCCCCTTTCATTTCGTAGAAATGGTGGGACGTATCTTCAATGTGTCTGATACGAGCGGTATTGTACACCTATTTAAGACCATAGGGTCAGGACTGTTACGCACCGACAGTCCTCGGAGTAATCCCAAATTTTATACACTCCGTATTGGGAAGCGTATTTCCAGGACTCTCGCTTATCCTATTGCTGTTTGCAGGGGTCCTATTCATAATACTACTGCTATGCAATGGACGGCCCAATTCCCGAGGGAATGGCGAACATGCTCCTGGAGCGGAAATACCGTGAACGCATGGTACAACTTCTGGGCATTTCTTGCCTGCGAGAACTCAATGCCTCCTGGTTTCTATCCTTTCGACCAGTCTGGGTAGACTGCATCTTACCTGTTCTTCGATGCCTGCTTTGCGGAGAAGAATGCACGTAGGATCTTTGTCTAACATTTCCATCAGATGCGCCTCCGGACACGGATGCAATGCTGGACCCCCTAAAGGCCCATGCTCTGCATTGTACCCAGCGTCTTCCGATTCTGACGAACGCATTCCTGGAGAATCCACAGGTGCCGTTTGCTCCTGCTGGGTTAGATGACTCCTCCACAGGCACCCAGGTAACAACTGCCGCACAAGCTGCCGCAGCACCGACTGTTGGCAGTGCTACATACCATCTATGTGCGATTGACGTTCTCTGTGAGGCGTTGGATTTGTCGTCTGCAGTAGCCCACACTGATAATGTTGTGCTTCCCAGCCAGGACACCTAATCTCAAATTGGCTCATCGCGTCCTGGGAAGGAATTCGGCTTCTCCACTCATTTTCATAATTACAGAGTAAATTTGGAACATTTCCTTAATTGACACTTTCGCTTGAGAAAAGCATGGCCTTCTTCCTCTTTGAGTGAAGCAACTTATATAGAGAAACAAAATAGACATTTCTTTTTAGTGGCAATTGGAAATAGCTGAATTGTAACATTCTTGAATTTCTTTTAACGATTTAAAACCATGTTTTTACTTGCTTTTAAAATGTTTTTAAATTGTCCAGATTTTAAGTATGGTCATTGTCATCCTATTCGGAAGAGGAGTGGGTGTTATGTCCCGTATAGAGGCCCTAATGTAGACCCGTTCATACATGCCCTAAAATGGACGTATTCGTATTTGCCCTAATACGGTCATATTCGTACTTGCCCTATTATGGTCAAAGCCGCATATGCCCTATTACGGTCATAACTGTACATGTCCTATTATAGTCATGATTCCTTATATAGGCATGATCTTTCACCTACATTGGTCCTTGCTAGTACACAACGAGCTCTGAGGGCTGAACGTTATCTAGTCTGTGGTTTTGAATAAAGCAGGGTTTTTCCCAAACACAGGCCCACACTGTACTCATCAATTATGCATGGCTGTCTAGGAATACACCACCTGCATAATATGTATGTACAAAGTTCACCCCTGACGTCTTCCTGAAGTTTAACAAGGGCCAATACAAACCATACGAAGCAACTAGAGTCTTCAGGGTATAAATACACCACATCTTACCCCGGTAAGACAGAGGGAACAAAGACTTCCATGCTGACACACTGACCAGAGACACTGAGGCTCCTGCTTGCAGTCGCTCCAGCTGACAGCGGTCTAACACTGCCCTTGCGGGGTGTCCAACTCGCGACCAGGACGTGGGTCCCACACTCTCTCTATTCAGGTATGGGGGTTCGACTAAATCCTAGAAGGATTCTTGGATCTTAGGATTTTAGACCTACACATATGGTAGGTACACTCAGGTACATCTAGTTAGGCATCGTAGGAGTACGCGCACTTTCATAATGCTTTTTATATTCATGTAGGTATTCATGACTATTGCAATATGGTAGAACTGTTCTATCCCTTTGCTTTTATCGTACTGCTGATAATATATCTCTGCTATTGTATGCTGGTTACTGCAGCACATATATTTTACACTAGAATAACAACTGTTCAATAAATACTTATTGAAACGCGCAGACTGTTTATTCTGTGTAACTCTCTGAGACAAACCGAATAAGTAAGCACGAGTGACTGAGCGAAAGGTAGTATATTATTTCCACGATTCTGAGGAATTTGGGTTGTCATGATCTAAGGTTGCCAGAAACTAATCTCTCCCCGATAAGAGGAGATTCTAGTGGCACTGTGAGCTAGCTAATGCAAATCAGGCTAACATACGCGGTGGGGTGCACAGAGCCAGCCAGTCACCAAGCCCACAGTTTATGTTATCCAAACGCGCAGGTCCCTCATGGGTACTATAGGAACTACACGACAAAGTGACATATATGGGATGAGTGGCAGGGCTTCTTCCTTATTCTTATTGAGCAGTCCCTATGACAGTTTGATATTCACTTTATAGTTGGAATATTTCAGGAAGTCGGCCTTATGTAATTGAGAAAGCCAATAAATTAACATGAAAAATAATGAATCTAGTAATTGAATGTGCAATGATAAATATAAAACATAATGCAGAAAAGACACATTTGAAATGTGTTGATTTACAATAGGTAGTCAAAGTTACCCGTGTAGGCCAAAGACAAGCTATGAAGAATGTTTTCAATAACTAGAAGTAAACCTAATAGTGCTGAAATGTGCACAATGTGATTTAGGAGCTTGACCCTAAATTGACATGCTTAGAAACGATTGTCATAACTGCAGAATATTCTGTTTTAACAAATGTATTACTTTATAAGCAACATTATACTAATCGAATGTCATGAACTTCCTATTTTTCATGTTTTTCATAACTTTGAATAGAACAACGTGTGCAATTTAAACAATAATGCTTGATTCATATTAAAAATAATGCATTATCTGACAGTGATTTTGCCTTTTAGTTAGCAGTTCATTGTTCTCGCAGTGAAACAAATTGACATGTAGAAGGTTGATCTATGTTTATGGGCTTATGGGAACCAAATCTAATGTTTCCAGAATCTAACTATGCAAGTCTATCTGTAGCCAACCTTGTGATAAAGTGTACAAGCCGTATGTATTTTCATGGGAACGGAGGTGCTGAACCTGCTTACAGAAGAGTGCTGCCATCTTATTGGAAGAAGAACCCTCTTACAATGTTTTAACATGTTTTACTGACATTTATATTAGTGCGTGTTTCTAGGTAGAGGCAACGCTTTTTCCTTTTTTTCCTTGCCAGTCCCCTGACGGTTGTGGCTACTGCTGCTACTGTTTTCCCTTTTGCCACACATTGCTATTTGATTATTGATAGATTGCTACTGCAACTGTATGCAGATTTACTTGGATTTTTTGGAGACTCCTCTGAGTCTTATGAACTATTCCTTATGGGAAGTTCTGCTACTCTAATGTGGCTTTGTAGCTTTATGCTTTTTGTTGAAATCAAACTTGTCACAAGCCACTCAACTGAACTCCAGGCGGTTCCGATGGTGCCACGACAGATCCTCAGTTCCAAAAAGACTTAATGGAGCAATGCTGAATGTACAAAGTACTCCTCCATCACATCTCAAGGGGAAAGGGAAAAGGGGAAATGGGAATGGGAAAGAGAGAGACAAAGAGACACACTGGATCGTTCTTCTGCGTGCAATTTCTCTTTGACAGGAATTACATGGGGGTTGGTTTCGGGATACGGAACCTGTAAATGATTCTTCTGCGTACTTGATGTAGCTCTTCAGTTTACCTATTTGCAAATAAATACACACTAATTGTTCATGGCCCTTTTTTGTGTGATAGATATAAAAGACATGACGTATTTAGTTCACATACCAATGCTGTTCACTGGTTAGAGATTTACTTGTGTCATATAACATGGATGAGCTATGCAGTGTTCTGCAAGAAAGAATTATTATTAGCACAGACTACTCAAGGGATTCTCAAATATGTACAGGCATATGGCATTTTCATACATACTGATAAGATTCTGTAAACACTGTTTCATAAGGATTCCGTACGCATACAATAGAGCATGGGGTTAGAATGGTTCGTGGATTGCAATATCACTTTGCAGTATAAATATCACAGTGCATCAAGAGATATAAGTTCTTAAGGTTTTACAAACAGCATTTTAAGGCTCTGAAAACATTATTCGACAACGAGCTATGAGTATTTTCAAATAACCTGACGAAGTCTCTTGCTCGATTTTTATTGCTCTTCTGTTATAGGAAATACTTCTTTCCTATTACAACTCCTCGTTCATCATTAAAACAAATATTAATACAAATAAGCTTTATTTGATCTCCGGGATCTTAAAAGCAGCATACAATACATAACAAAACAACAATAAATAGTTACACTTAAATTTATACTTGGCTGCTTGGTTAAACCTTTATATAAAATTCAAATTACCAGTCGCGCTAGCCATAATTGGCTAAAAGCAGAGAATAATCAACCTGAAAAGACAATCCTTGTGCAAATAATCTTACTCAATACAGGGTCTCTCTCTTGTGTCAGTTTTCTAAACTAACCTTACATATATAAAAATTAAAAAGAAAGACCAGAAACTATGACCTGCGTCTTACAACCTTTTAGAAGGATAACGATCACAGTGCAAGTGCAGATTGAAATTTAGAAAAGTATCCACTTGTAATAAAAACCATGTGCAAGTAAGCAGTACATGGTCTCCAGCACATAGCGTACGGTAGAAGCTAAAATAGACAACCTATTAAGATTGCAATTGTGGTTGAAACGGAGCTCAGAGAGAAGCAACAGCTGATGACCTATTGTTTGATATGTAAGGTCATTACGGTAGTTAGGAAATAGTAATTGAACAGTTTACACTTCGCTGCTCCCATCACAGGCAAAAAGTATAACATTTATATATTAAAATATACAGTTAGTGATAAGCCCCTTCTAAAAACGAGGTAGCCATATTGTGAGAACAGAAGCAAAGTTACTATAAAGTGCGTACATGTTCACAGTCCGGGAAAATCAGAGAGTTGAACTGCATCAAATCTTAGAACCAACTGCACAATCTGTTTATTAAATCGGCAGAAAAATAGTAAGAAAACTTGGGGAGAGGATGTAGCCTTACGGCTAGAGTGGTCGACATCGAAGCTGAGGGACCAGGTTTGAGTCTCGGCAACGACGCTCAACATACTGTAATTCTGGGCAAATCACTTAGGGGTCGATTCCGATCTCGGTCGGTAGGGCTCCAAATCGGATTCGGCTTTACCGGATCCGAGTCGGAGGCTTTGTTTCCGACCGATTCGTACAGTCGTCCGAGCGAGCAAGTACGATGCGAGTGAATGCGAAATCGCCGACCGACTCGTTTCCGGGTCCGAAGTGCTCCGTCCGACTCGTTCGCACTCGATTCGTGGCGCGCAATGGAGACGTTTTACGACCGAGCCAGTACGATGCACGATCCGGACAGCCGGATCGAGTCGGAGCCTCCGACACGAAAAAGCTCCCGGACGCGGACTTCGGGGGTCCGTGCCGGACCCCCCTTCACCCGTAGCCGTACAAGTCGGACACAGGGGTTACATGCGTGTATGGTGCGGATGGCACCAACGCGTACCCACTACAGGGGGCCCCCTTGTGTGCAACGTACCCATTGAGTCAATGGGAGCCCATGTACACGTCGTACGACCGGCTCCCATTGACTTCAATGGGAGTCCGACCGAACCGAGTCCGGCAGCATACGGCCGCATCGTACTCGTTCGGTCGGACTGCAGGGGTCCGGCTCGGTCGGAAAACAATCCGGATCCGGATCGGTCGGAGAGCTTTCCGACCCAGATCGGAATCGGCCCCTTAATCTCTCCGTGCCTAACAAAAATGAATGTGTCCTCAACGAAACTGGTGCTATGTAAAGCGCTCTGATACCCAATATCTTCGGGTCTTTTTTTAAAAAGGGTGCTCAGTATGTTGCCGCCGTAGGGGGTTCCAGATGGCACTCTACAGAACAAGTCATTGATGCATGTAGAATGGTGCTAATCAGTAGCAGAGATCAGTCTCAGGTTAACTGTTGGTTTTTTAGCCTGGTTCCATGTGGTGAACTTTAGTTGAGGTTGCCAAGCTTACAGGTCGAGGCAGCAGCTACTTCTTTTGAGAACCAATTGTTGTGAATACCTGTGGCGGTTACCTCATTTTACAGTGATTTTATTAATACTAATGGGTTGCTTGAACTGTATGCCAGATGGATAAAGATCGTAAAGCTAATGTTTAGAGCAAATAGTAATGTCACTGTTAATACTGTAATTGTTCAGAAGTACGTAATGCTCTTGTCTTTAAATACAAAGGTTAGGTTTTACCTTAAGTCCAAACACTAGCGCAGGGGCTGCACGATGTGTCAAACAGACACTCTAAGTGCCTATGCTTTTCTTACAGGTACTGTGGTAGACACCGACTGGTGAAAGACAGATCGGAACATTCGGGAGCGAAATTCCAGGAAGAAGACAAAGACGCAGTGAGGAGGAATCCTGCAGAGCTGTCCAAGGGAGCAACAACAAACTGGAACCAGGTAAGTGTGATCTTGTGGAACCGCGATGAGATGAGGCTAAGCTCCGAGTGTTGAATCTTAGCAATTTAAATACCCGCTGCCAAAGGCGCTGAGTACACGTGTACCATTTCAACGGTTGGTGCACATTGTCAGCGGTTACTGCACATTGCTTCTGTGTCTGGAGGGGAGCGTTCACGTGCAGGGATGTACACGTGACTGCACGTCTGCTTCAAAGAGAGATAGTACGTGTTAGGTTTAAAAATCCCATTCCTGCAACGCACTCGTTTTATACCATATTAGGTTAGCTGTGTGTGGCTAAATATACGCCATTTGTATTCACGTTATGCAACCCACTGAGTTATCCCTGCAACGTGCAAGCTTTCCTGTAGTTAGCCAGTGTGACTCCATTTTGTATTTCGTAATCCTTATTAGGCTGCTTAGGCCGTGTCTGAACTAGGCCTCATCATTCGTATTGCTTGTCTCAGCAGAACACTGTATTTCGTTATTATTTTCTCTCTGTTCAAGGCTGTTTTCTGACTTACTAATGAATAGGCCATTCTGCCCTCCCATACCTATCCGAGTGTGTAGTTCTGCTCCCACGTTAGGAGACGCTGAGACTCGGCGCTGTGGCCTTGAGCTGCAGATAGCATGTACCCATCTGGCAGGTGGTAGCCCATCCTCCTGTGCCCTCTTTGTTCATGTTCGGCTCAGGGCGGTAACTTTCCACTGTGGGCGTGGTTTGAGGCTTCTTGTAAGAAAGATAATGCACTGCCGGCCATGGGGGAGCTAGTCCCTCGGCAGACATCTTAGGGTGCAGGTCAGATTAGACTCCTCTGCAGAGTATTGCTAATAAAATGTATGTTGTATTCTCTACTGTCTGACCGACTCTTCATTATTTGGGAAGGCCTAGCAGGTGGTTGTAAATAACCCGGGTGCCCCCTAAGGGCCACTTCCTTCAACTGGCGCCCAAACAGGGACCCCGCAAGGTGATCCGACTCACCCATAATTGGGTTGCAGGGTCGGGGTGGCGTCTGGTCGGTCGGGCAGATCGGGGTACCCCACACGATCGAGCTTGGTTCTCGCAGCTGCCCCGCCCTTCTGATCGGGCGACTTCTCGTCTAGTGGTCACCGGCTGGGGTCCTGCGAAGGCGAAACCTTGGAGTTGACCGTTTGGTCCGAAGAGTCAGCAGTGGAGAATAACTTGACTCGACCTGTGTGCACCAGGTGAGTGATTTGATTCTTGGAAAAATGGCGCCATTCTTGAACGGCACGAGCCTACGGGCTGTGTCTTGGTACAGTCTCCGGACTGTCTTGGTGCAGTTTTCGGACTGCCTTGCTTGAACGACATTAGCTGATGGGCTGTGTCTTGGTACAGTCTCCGGACTGTCTTGTCTTGAACTTGGTGGGTTTGCGGACCCTTGAAAAGACACAGAGTGTTTGTGAGCAGCCTACCAGGCCAACTGGTAATTTGGCCCATCCTTGAAAAGGTCTGGGACTGTTCGCGAACAATCTGCCAGGCCAACTGGTAATTTGGTCAATACTTGAAAAGGTCTGGGGCTAGAGCCTGTCTTCTTGAACTTGGTACAGTCTCCAGACTGTAGGGAGCGGTCTTCGGACTGTTCTTGTGCGACTCTTGAACAATATTTGCATTCTTTATTTTTTTCCTTTTATTATTTTGCTGGTGGTGTATTTGTCTGTTGGGGACAGCGCGTGTGTCTTATATTAAGATGCCTTGTCTAAGTAAACTGGGATGTTTTGGATGCCGGTGTTGTTCTACTGAGGCTCGATTGGAAGAGAGCCAGCCTGCGCCTCCGGTGGGTACCCCAAATTTTGATGTATACGTCAAGCACGGTATTGGCCCTATTATGTTTAGCACACTGTGGAATAAATATACGAGGGACAATGCTGAGTTACAATGGCCACTTACTGGCTCATTTGATGAGCACAAATTGAATTTCTTGCAAGACAAATTGTTCGCCAAAAAGAGCAGGCAGTCGATGTTTGATTCTTTAAGAGTATGGCAGAAGGAAGCAAAGCAGCGGCGTATGAGAGCAGAGAAAGAGGCCCGAAAGAGACAGATGCAAACTCTAACACAGAAAGCAGTGGCCTATGAAAGGGAAAAGATAGAGAAATGCATAGAATGTGCAGATAGAAAGTTTCGATTACAGACAGATAAATGCTATGTTACTAGAGAGGAAGGTGATGTTTTCATTGAAGAGCTATTGGATTCTCGCCCTCCTCCACCTTATGCTCCTGAGCGGATATACCCAAGGGTTCCACCATCCCAGTCCCCGGCCTCTGGTGCCGCTCTTCCTAGTATTTCTGCCTCTAGTCAAACTGCTTCGGCCCCAACCCCGCCTGCTCCCTCTCTGCTCACACCAGCAACAGGAGCGGGAGCTGTTAGTTCCCCCGTTCTTTCTACTTACTCTGTATCTACTGCTACACCACCTTTTACTCCTACAACACTGTCTCCTTTCATGATGATACCTGTCTCATCTGCTTTTTCTCCCTCGAGTATGACACCCCAAGCACTGCTGAATGGCGAGACCCCTTTATGTGGGATTCATGAAGGGAATTGGGCGGCAGCACGGGACCAAATGGACAAGGTGTTGGTGCGTTCTGCGGTGGGTGATGAGGAGAAGCAAATGGTGGCGAATCAAGCATCTCAGTGGGCTCGGAGCCCGATCTTTAGTGTGGAAGATGTGTGGAGTGTGATGAAAGATTATGAGCCTTTTATACAGCAGCATGCCCTTAAACATATGTCGGCTACGCTGATAGGGCTGTGGGAGCAGTGTTTTCAGGGTGTTGCACCGCAGATCATCTATGACATACGGGACAGGGTATATGCTGCAGGTATGGCTCCTAATGAGGCTTTTAGTAATGTAACGACATTGGTGGGTTATCGGGGCAGATTGCTCCAGAAGGTTCCGACGATGGTGACCCAATGCCCCATGAGGGAGGTCCATCCCATTTACCATCCTGAAATACCAGAACTGCGCGACTCTACGAATACTGTAATTAGACCACGAGTCGACTCTTGGTTTCAGGAACAGTGGATTTACACTCCATGGAAGAGGAGTGAGGTAATATCCCTTAAAGCCCAGTTGCCGGACCCTCGAAAAAACCCGACTGCGTATTACAAAGAATTGACGGAGGCGGCCTCCTCCACAGTGATGACGTTAGCAGATATTGAGTTGTTCTTTGGCTTGTTGGTACCGGTGGATATATGGAGGCAGGTGCATACACAGGACCATGTGGTGGAATTGGGAGGAACATGGGATCAGATTAGGGCGTGGGATAAGGACCGCAAGCCCGGTGACAAGCCGAAGGCGGAGATATTGGCTTTACCGGGTCGCATTATCACCTATATGCATTCCCTTATCCCGCCGAGACGGGTGGGTTGGGACAAGTTGACTGCATGTCATCAGAAGAAGGACGAGAGTGTGTCTGATTTCTTTACTAGGTTTGAAGGATTGTTTCTCGATTTTAGTGGCCAGGTCCTGTCGTTGGAAGGGGGTGTCCAGTTGTTTGTCAGCAGGTTTGTTACTAACCTGCTTCCTGAGATTGCGACTAGGTTGCAAGCTTCAGAAAGCACTTGGAGCACCTCTTCCCCATCAGTGATTTTGAGTATGGCACAGTACTACGAGCATAGAGAGAATGAGGACAAAGAAAAGGTGGAGAAAAAGTCAAAGGATTTGAAGACGAGGGTGTTAATGTAGCAAGTTGCGAGGGGAAGTGGAAGAGGAAGAGGTTCAGGTTGGAACCAGCGGCTGCCCCGGTCTAGCAGGGGTGGTACTTCGAGTGCACCTCTTGGGCTCAATCAATGTGCATATTGCAAGCGGGAGGGGCATTGGCGGAATGTGTGCTCGGAGTTATTGCAGAAAGGTGAGGCCCCGAGAGGTCGGGGGTTTGGAGGACGTGGAAGAGGAGGAGGAGGCTGGGGGGAGATGTAGTCAGAGAATGCATCATCTAATAGACAGAGCGGGAACTATTTCGACGACCCCCGAGGGAGACAGTACTATCATGACGACTATGACATGGACGAAATGACAGGGATGTCTCACAGCTAGGACAGCCAGGGACAGGGTAAGGGACCAGTTCCGGTGCCTGTAGATCAGTGTGGACCCTATGTCACTGCAGATTTACATGGTACGACCTAGAAATTCTTAGTTGATACAGGGGCTATGAATAGCTCTGTTTCCCATTCACTGGTCCCGGGGGCAGCTCTGTCTGGCCAAAACAATGTTTCAGTGGGTTTCTCAGGTGTGCCGGTTGTTAGCCCCATTTCCAAACCTCTTGCTTTGACTATTGGCCCCTTCAAGGTTGATTCACCATTTCTATTAATGTCAAATTGTGGGGAAAATTTGTTAGGATTGGATTTGTTAAAAAGGTTGCATGCGACAATTTTTTGTTCTCCAGATGGCGTTTACATGACTATTGGACGACGAGTGGCCCGTGCCAAGCAATGCCTCGCAAAGGATGCCCCCCTTCCCGCCGAGTTTAAAGATGTGCCGCGCACATTGTGGGCTACAGGAGACACGGATGTGGGGTTGCTCCAGATCCCACCAGTCTCTTTACAGGTCAAAGACAATGCTAAATTGCCGCGTATTCCCCAGTACAAGATATCTCAGGCAGGAGAAAAGGCCTTATTGCAAATAATACAGGATTTGATTAAGTCTGGTGTGGTTGAGGAGACAGTAGTGAATGTGTGTAATAGCCCTATCCTTCCTATACTTAAAAAGACACCTTTGGATTCTTCTGATGCCCACCCTGATGTTTATCGCTTTGTCATTGACCTTAGAGAGGTTAACAAAATAGTGGTTCCCCAGTATCCTGTAGTCCCAGACATTACCACGATATTGACAATGATTCCCCCGTCTGCAAAATTCTTCTCTGTGATTGATTTAAAGAATGCTTTCTTCAGCATTCCAATCCATACAGATAGCAGATATCTGTTTGGATTTGCAATCGCCGGAAGGAGCTTTAGATTCTGCCGTGCTCCACAAGGCTATACAGAAAGTCCTAGTATCTATAGCCAAGCTTTGAAAATTCAATTGGATCCTTTGGAACTTCCCCCTGGTAATGTGCTGTTGCAGTACGTTGATGACCTCCTTGTGGCTTCGGACACTGAGGATGGTTGTAAAGAGGCTACGGTTAAATTACTGTTACATTTGGCACACCATGGACACAAGGTGTCACTCTAAAAATTTCAATATTGTCGACAGGAGGTTACCTATTTAGGTCACCTACTGTCGAAGGAGGGTCGCAGACTAACACCTGAACGCATAGCTGCTATTACTAATATGCCTGTTCCTAAGACCCAACGTGAGGTACACACGTTCATTGGGATAACGTCGTATTGTCGTCATTGGATCCCTAACTACTCCTTACTAACGAAACCCCTTCTTTACCTGACCACCAAAGATGTGCATGAACCCTTGCCTTGGACATCTGCATGCCAGCAAGCTTTTGAGCAAATAAAGGTTGCGCTTTGCTCTGCTCCTGTGCTTGGTACTCCTGATTACCAGAAGCCTTTTGTGCTCTACGTACATGAGGTAGACGGTTGCACGCTTTCTGCTCTAACACAGGGTTTCGGTGGTAAGCAGAGACCCTGAGCGTATTTCTCTGCTATTCTTGATAAAATCGCCAGAGCTCTCCAGAGCATTCTGAGAGCTGCCGCGGCGGTGGCAGTTTGTATCAGACAATCGGCAGGGTTCGTCCTTGATACGGATCTCACAGTCATGGTACCTCATGCTGTGGACACACTGTTGAATAAGATAAAGACACAGCACCTTACTAGTGCGCGTCTTACTGGATATGTGTTAACTCTGTTTGTTCCGCACATTTCCATCAAATGATGTGCTACTCTGAACCCAGCCACGTTACTACCCCTCCCTTCGGAAGAAAAGGACAATGATGTCCATGATTATTTATTTCAGACTGAGGAAGAAACGAAGGGACGGGTAGACCTGACTGATGTTCCCTTATCTGAACCCCAAGGGGAACTATATGTCGATGGCTCTTGTTTCAAACTACCAGATGGCACTACCACTGCAGCTTATGCAATCCCAACGTTGCACACTGTAGTTGAGACATCTCGTATCCCATACCAATCGGCCCAGGCTGCAGAATTGGTTGCTCTCCTTAGGGCTTGCGAGTTAAGTGAGGGACTGACTGTCAACGTCTACACCGACAGCCAGTATGCCTTTGAGGTGGCCCATAATTTCGGGCGCCTCTGGGCGAAGAGAGAGTTCTTGACTTCGCATGGGTTGAGAATACAGCATGGTCCATTGATACATAGACTGTTGTCAGCACTGACACTTCCTGATAAGTTGGCAATAATAAAATGTAGCGCTCACAAAGCAGTAACATATGATGTTGGAAGGAGCAATGCTTTTGCAGATCAGACAGCTAAGGAGACAGCTAGATCAAAGATGAAAAAGATGTTTGTGGCAGGTCCCGCTAGGTGGGTTCCAGACAATGGAATGTTCGAGGACACATTGGAAAATGTCAGGGAAATACAGAGCGAGGCGACAGTAGATGAGCTGGCAGTATGAGAGGAGAGGACAGGGCGTTTGGATGAGGATGGGTGTTGGACTGACTTGTCTGGGAAGCAAAGATTGATGCTGCCGAATGCCTATGTGCTCCCTGTTGTCACTATGGCCCACGTCCCGCACACATTAGTGCCAAAGGAATATGTAAGCTACTAGACCCAGTATGGAGAAATGATAATATCCCTAAGGTAGCCACACAACTAGTGAAACACTGCATCATTTGTCTGAAGCATAATCATGGGAAAGGTACTCCAACACCCGCAGGTAATTTTGCACCGCCTTCCTTCCCTTTCGAGGTTCTCCAGATGGATTTCATCGAAATGGAACGAGTTAATAACTTGAAGTATGTGCTAGTAGTAATTTGTGCATTCAGTAAATGGATTGAGGCTTACCCCACTAAGGAGAATACGGCCATGGCGACGCCAAAGGCGCTCTTAAAAGAGTTCTTCCCACGCTATGGATTGCCACGTGTGATCTGGAGTGACAACGGAAGTCACTTCAACTCAAAAGTCATTGAATTGGTGTGTAAGGGCTTGTATATTAAGCAGAAGTTTCATGCAGCGAACCACCCCCAGTCAGCAGGTCTGGTTGAGAAGTACAATGGTACTCTCAAACTGAAGTTAGCGAAGATCCAAGAAAGCACAGGATTGCGATGGCCAGATGCATTACCTTTGGCTCTGTTATCCACCAGAGCTACAGCGCATTCTAGAACAGGGTTGTCCCCGTACGAGGTGGTCTTTGTGCGCCCCACCAAAGTCTGGGGCGTCCCAAGACCCAAGCGCTTCTCCGAGATAGAGTACCCCTTGCTGATAGATTATCTGTATGAATTGTCTAAATATCTCCGTTCTGTCCACCAACAGATTCACGCCACGCTGCAACCAGTACCAGAGGGGCCTGGGCATCAGCTACAACCCGGGAATTTTGTTATGGTCAAGAATTTTCAACGGAAGAACTGCCTGGAGACCAGGTGGAAGGGGCCTCTCCTTGTGTTGCTTGCTACCCGCACCGCCGTGAAGCTAGAAGGCCGGGAGAACAGGGTGCACGCATCGCACGTGAAGATAGTACCTCTACCACTTCCGTATGATCAGTGGGCCCTCGAAGGCATCGATGACCAGGACGGGGAGCGAGTGCCCCAGTTCACTCCTTTCTCTGACGCCCGATTGAGGTGGGCACAGACAGACAAAGAAAGCGATGCGGCCTTACTTGAGGCGGTCCCCCCAGAGATAAGGGCCACCCCGGATGATCCCGCTTCTGGTGCACAGACACCGGAGTCTCAATGCCCTGCTGAGCCTGAATTTCTTCCTCTTTTTGCTGATGACGAAGTGCCTGGGGTCATAAGGTACAACTTGCGGCACCGACGGAAGGACAGTGCGCCAGTAGTACAGTCCAGGAGTTAGGGAAGGACTTGAGCTTAGGGCGTGTGTGCTACGTCTAAGGTGCCTGCTTAGATTAGAGTGAATTGCACTGGTGCACTGCCCTGGACACTGGACAGGATCGTTGAGGGTATTTGCCCAGGAGGGAGGGTGCCCTATCCTGAAAGAAAAGGATTTGTTTTCCAGCAAGGGCTGCGATTGCGCAGCTCCCCCGTGGGAGTGCTTCATAGCACCGTCGTTGATGAACAATAGGAGCCTACCAGTGAGGCTCTGAAGGACACTGGGTGACTTGTACCCCTCTTGTTGGTTGTATTTTTGTGGCTCCAATTCCTAAGGTTTCTTTCTATGTACCCATTTGGCCGTGCAGTCATGAAGGAGGAACAGCCTCTGGTGGCCCCACCATTACAGCAGAATGGTCCGGGGTGGTCTAGTTGGCCCACTGGGAGTAGGGTGGTAGTGGTAGTGTTTCTTCTCATAGTCACGATAACACTATTCGGGTGGTGTGGTATTTAGAAGAACAGCATCCTGTACACACTTTGATAGGGACTACTCCGGCTCCACCTGAGCATTCGTTTGTTACACTGGCCCCGCATAAAGAGAGACATAGACATACTTATGCACAGAATGCATTCCTGCTTCATCAGGTACACAGCACCACCAATGCCACGAACTGTTGGGTGTGTGGGTTACTTCCCTCAGTTATGCACAAGAATGATCTGCTGGTGTCATTGCCCCTGTCATACTTGGGTAGTTGTGAGGCCTGGTTCCAGTTGCTTTCTATGGTATATATGCACTATCATGCCGACACTATGGATATGGTACAGGCTGATTATGAAGCAGTATTGGAGTATATAGCGGTACACCAAGGATACACACCTGGGGCAGATGGAAAGGAGGGTACCCTACATCCAGAAGCTTGTATGAATATCTTTGAAAATAATAAGAATGTCACTTGGTTACAAAATGAAATGTTGGATTTCCAAGGATTTAATGTTACTGAATATTTTAAATGTTTCCAGGAACGAAATATAACTGAGGACAAAGCCATGCCCGTCCCTGTGATCAATACAGCAGCTAGTTTTTGTGTTGAAGGTTCAGGGACCGTTCCAGTAGGACAGAGCAGTTGCAACTACACATACAGATTGAACACTACTAGTGGCACACCTTTGCTCACACCTCCAAATGTATACTTCGTTTACGGGGAGCTGGCCTATACATGGCCTCCCAGGGGATGGTCTGGCCGGTGTTATGGCTCTTTTCTTTTACCTCCCGTTTACATTGCACCATCTAATTATCACAAGGATCATAGGCTACAGCGTAGGGATCTACATTTGCATCGGACCAAGAGAGTTGTCAATCCAGAAGATATAGACCAAACAGATACTTCCCTATAGCAGTTTACTGACATCATGAAGGGCATTCTGCAGTTCTGGGGTCCCGTGTTCAATAGTCGTAATATTTGTTGCCTTGCCCGAATAGTTGAGGGAGTTATTAACACTACTGCAGGTATATTGACTAATATTACAGTCGAGCTTCAGGCTACAAGACTCGTTGCTCTTCAAAACCAGATGGTTTTAGACGTCATCGTTGCTGATAGGGGTGGAGCCTGCCGCGTCATCGGCAGCAGTTGTGTTTACATTCCTGATAACGCCCCTACTGTGTACTCCGCCAGACAGAAATTACACAGGCTTACTTCAGATATCCATCAGGATAATGGATCATGGTCCCTCACGGGGTGGTTCTGGGGTCTGCTGACATCATGGGGTTGGAAGATACTAAAAAAAAAAAAAAAAATCCGTATTTGTAAAGCGCGAACTACTCACCCTTACGGGTCTCAAGGCGCTGGGGGCCGTCGTGGAAATTAAGTGAGCTTTTGCCCAGAGTCATATGGTGCTGAGCTGAGCTGCCGCCGGAGCCGGGGATCGAACCATGAACCCTATGCTCCGAAGGCAGCTGCCCTGGCCGCTGCACCACACCTCTCCACCCTCGTAGTTATTGCAGGTGTCATCTTCACATGTTGCCTATGTATTAATTGTCTTCGGGCCTGATTCACAGAACTAACTTACGTCAAAAACGTAAAGTTAGTACTTTTTGGTATTCACAGAATACACTTACTCATTTTGGTATTCACAGAATGAACTTACTCATTTCGGTATGCACAGAAGTTAGTAGTCCTAACTTTAGGACTCCTAAATGGCTTCTGTGAATACCGAAAGTCTTAAAGTTAAGATTTTTCTCAGTTTAGGAGTAGTAAAGTTAGGACTCCTAACTTTAGGACTCCTAAATGCCTTCTGTGAATACCGAAAGTCTTAAAGTTAGGATTTTTCTCAGTTTAGGAGTAGTAAAGTTAGGACTCCTAACTTTAGGACTCCTAAATGCCTTCTGTGAATACCGAAAGTCTTAAACTTTAAGACTATGGGTATTCACAGAAGGCATTTAGGAGTCCTAAAGTTAGGACTACTAACTTCTGTGAATACCGAAATGAGTAAGTTCATTCTGTGAATACCAAAATGAGTAAGTGTATTCTGTGAATACCAAAAAGTACTAACTTTACGTTTTTGACGTAAGTTAGTTCTGTGAATCAGGCCCTTCCAGCATGTTGCACCTATTGTGTGAGAAAGCTCACCCCTGCCCCTAAATTGCCGGGATGTGATACTAAGGTCTCTACTATGATGATGCAGGATATCCAGGACATCATGCTTATCAACGAGGGAATTTTTGAATATTAAGTAGCTGTTGATCCTCATGTGTTGTTTTATTCTCTCTTGTAGCTTGTGTGACTATGCATTTTCTTCCTTCCCACTTAGAATTGTGAAGACCCTACCGGATAGCCTAATAAAGCATTTAGCCACCATGCTAAAAGGAGGGTCTGTTAGGTTTAAAAACCCCATTCCTGCAACGCACTCGTTTTATGCCATATTAGGTTAGCAGTGTGTGGCTAAATATACGCCATTTGTATTCACGTTATGCAACCCACTGAGTTATCCCTGCAACGTGCAAGCTTTCCTGTAGTTAGCCAGTATGACTCCATTTTGTATTTCGTAATCCTTATTAGGCTGCTTAGGCCATGTCTGAACTAGGCCTCATCATTCGTATTGCTTGCCTCAGCAGAACACTGTATTTCGTTATTATTTTCTCTCTGTTCAAGGCTGTTTTCTGACTTACTAATGAATAGGCCATTCTGCCCTCGCATACCTATCCGAGTGTGTAGTTCTGCTCCCACATTAGGAGACGCTGAGACTCGGTGCTGCAGCCTTGAGCTGCAGATAGCATGTACCCATCTGGCAGGTGGTAGCCCATCCTCCGGTGCCCTCTTTGTTCATGTTCGGCTCAGGTAACTTTCCACTGTGGGCATGGTTGGAGGCTTCTTGGAAGAATGATAATGCACTGCCGGCCGTGGGGGAGCTAGTCCCTCGGCAGACATCTTAGGGTGCAGGTCAGATTGGACTCCTCTGCAGAGTATTGCTAATAAAATGTATGTTGTATTCTCTACTGTCTGACCGACTCTTCATTACTTGGGAAGGCCTAGCAGGTGGTTGTAAATAACCCGGTGGCCCCTAAGGGCCACTTCCTTCATACGTGTGGACAAGTCCAATGACACAATGACTCGTGCACTGTTGCTAAAAACTGTGACAACGTTTATAAACATGTGTCTCTATATTCTTGCCATCACGTGCAATGTTATTTGCATACATACATTTCCATTGCCACCAGGACTATGACATGATAAACAAGGGAATAAGGCAACATTTACAAAATTTGTGTCTACCATGGTACATTTGTGTCTACCATGGAGAAGACAAAAAACACAGGTTGGTGGGTTCCGTGCTATTCATGCCCATGACAGAACTCTTCATGGGTTCTTGAAATCTAAAACTCTGACCATGATCTTTAGAATAGGGAATTTATTCCTTAATGGAATGTGCTTAATGCAAAATATATTTGATAAATAGTTTTAACCATTCTTTTGATAACATTTCTGTAAGCTTACTTGATTTATGGACTAACTGAAATCAATAAAAAAATAACTTTACTAATCACTTAATGAGAATAAAGGTTTTCGAAAATTATCCCAACTCTCATCATTGACTGAACTGACTAAAATTGTTGAGGCTATATAAGTTTGAGATGTTTGATTTGTTCCTTGACTCCTAATACAACATTTCACGATCCATCAACAGAAGGAAGAATGATTTAGCATCGAAAACGGGGGTTAACCCTTCAGGTGATGGTAGATTTGTGATAGCACCATAAATGTGTTTACTATTTTATGGCCCAGACTGTGCTATTCGTTTTCTGGTAGCTGAATAATGGTTTAATGTTTGGAACAAGGAGCTATAAATAATTAATTACCCAAGTTAGAATAAAATACCCGAATCATAGAATCCAATGCCCTGAGCTTGAGTAGCTGACAAGGAGCGATTTTTGAAGGCGGTTGCTGTTTGGAGGTGTGAGCATTATTAGGGTGATGCAACATCTATTGTAATTGTGTTAACCATTGTATTATTGAGTTGGGAGTGAATGGTTTGATGAAAGCAGATGTTTATTGTTTCTATGAGTTCAGACTTGGCGTAATCTAAGATCCTAGGATAATAAAAGATTGAGACAAGTGTAGAAGACACTTGAATAAGCCTTCGTCGAATGGTATTTCTTGATTGCAGAGATTTTGTGGTGTAGAGTGTTGAAAAATATATATATGTCCATATAAATTCATGTGTATGCACTTCAAAGATATCATGCTTAGATATATCACACTAACATGAGGCCTGGAGCTCCAAAGGGCTTCCTATCTGACCTTGATTGGACAAGCTTCCACAGCTATTCTGAACCCCCTTAGAGGTCACTTTGCTTGTCCTGAATTCATGATAGTTTCTTTATCTGGTTGTGCAAGTTGCTTACACAGTGCCGAGCCAGCCTTTCTGGTCTGCCCATATCTAGCTGTTTATAATTGGCATGGTGCAGATCTTGCACATCCCTGTTAGCCATATTTGGCTTGGTGCCTTATTCTAGTTCCGCTGACATGGCATTACTAAACGTATATAACACCCAGAAACCAGTCACTCTGGGAAGAAGCAGTCTGAGAGCCCCTAAGTCAGGAGACCTGACTTCTTCCTTGCTAATTAGCAATGATGCATGCATTTGGTACCAATAAATACATTCCACTCTGTTTCTGAGCAAACCTGCTATGTCTGGTGAGTTTCATTCATTTGCTCCTGGGAGGGTGCCAGTATTTCCCTATCAGAATGGTGTCAGAAAAAGTGGGACATTGGAGGACTGTGATGTCACCAGTCGGTAAGTGAGCTGTAAGCTAAATAACTAACTTGCCTTGCTGCAAGTGACCTTTCAGTCTTTCAAATGCGTATTTAACACATAGTATTAATAAAAAGGGGCATTAACTGGCATTTAAACTAAACAGGGGACTGTAGAGAATGTTTTTAAAATATTCTTTGTATCAATACACTAATTGATATGTGGCATACACTACAGGAGAGCCTGGGTTACAGAATAATGTATGTGTACCTACATATATAAGAAGTAGTGAAACAGGGGACTGATAAGTAACTAAGGGGTCGATTACGGTGTCGGGCGGATCGCCACCGCCCGCATGGCGGTGGCGATCCGCCCGCCATTTTCGGCCGTCCGCCACCAAATTCCCCCGCCATATTACCATGGCGGAGGGGACCCCGGCGGACGGAAAGACCGTCCGCATGTTTTCCGCCCGGCCGATCAGTCGACCGGGCGGAAAGGGATTAATATGGTGGCGGTGTCTGCAAGACACCGCCATCCACATTATGATGCCGGCGGTGATGAGCCTTTCCATGGCGGCGTCGCCGCCATGGAAAGGCTCGCGGTCCCTGACATTGGGGGCCCTTCAGCAGACTGATAGACACTAATTACAGAGCAGGGTATGCCAAAGCAATAGCAGATAACAAAGTTGAAAGTGCAGCTCTGCAACTTGGAACATCTACCTAATAAGATGAGCTGTATGCTGTAACAAAAGCACGAATACTAGTCAAGGGTAAAAAATGCTAACATTTACACTGACTCACATTATGCTTTACAGTTCTTATTTTTGGCCAACTATGAAAGTATCACTGATTCATAACAGAAGCAGGGTCCCTTATTGAAAATAGTCCTCTAGTAAGGATCTTGTTAAAAGCAATACTATTATACACCAGGATAGCGGTAATAAAATGTGAAGTCTACACAGGAGCTAATACTAAGTTAGCCAAAGGTAATGCCATCGCTGACACAGCATTAAATGAGAGCATGTTACAGCCAGTGCAGATGGGATTCAGAGACAATTGTTGCAAGCTAATGTAAAGGAATGACAATGGTCTGCAACACCAGATGAACATAGAGGGTGGATTAATGTTGGATGTGAGCCGAATAATGAAGAGAGTGTGGGCCTACCAGGATGAGATGCCTGTGTCCCCACGCAGTATGCTCCTTCCCCTTACAAGACTGGAGCAGGGACCCTCTGATATTGCACAAGGGAGGATGAATGCGCAGATCCATTTTGCTTCCCAGTGAATGGATTGAAATATTTGCTGGTGTGGGTGGATAGATTTTCAAAATGAATGGAGGTGTGTCCAACAGGGAAGAATAATGCAGCAAATGGGGCGCAGTACTTCAGGAAAGCCATCTGTCCAAGGTTAGGGGTCCACCAGGGCATAAATAGCTATAGAAGGAGATCACTTAGTGACTACATTTATGCTAAAGAGGTTGTTTTGGGGAATAAAGTATAACATGCATACCCACCCTCCAACGTTGAGGCCAGGAGGAGTTAATGAGCTCCAAAATTAAAAAATTAAAAAAAATAGATTATTAGTAAAGGCAACTGATGGAACAGGCCTGAAATGGCCTGATGCTCTGACTTTAGTACTGCCTGCAATAGGGGCAAAGACTTCTAAAGCAACTATGAAGACATGGTCATGATGAGAAAAATAAAAGCAGTTTCTTTTAGTTCTAGGTGGACTGGACCGCAGACGGTGAACCAACGCCATGAATAGATTAAGGGGACAAGATGCAGGGCAGCACCCCAACGTCTGAGAGGACGGTACCAGAAATTGATGACCATCTGTCACCAGAGGGCCTGCACAACACAGCAGTCAAGAAGAGGACAGACCAGACCAGACCATTTCTACGATCCATGAGGGCCCATCATAAAGTGTCAGAGGGACGTGACATCAACTGATGCTGTTGAGTGAAGTACACGACGCAGTCTCGAAGAAAGGTGATGGTCTGCACCTGCAAAAAAATAGACTGAAGAGGACAACGCAGGGCAGGTCCGTGAAACCGCCCCTGAACAAGATGACTGCAGACCAGGTGGAGAAGCAGATGACCGCTCACTGCGTGCCTTTAAATTACTGACACTTGCAGAAAGTGCCCGGGAACTGAGTGACTGAGTGACACTGTAGCCTTATGCATTGCATAGAGCAAACAATATTTGTTGGACACTTAATTATGAGTATGCTGCCGGTATGAATTGAATACTAGCATATCATTGTGTTCATGTTCAAAAATAATTATCAGATCACGATGTATCAATGTGACAATATATGCATTTTTATGCAAACACTGTGTAATGCCATCCAAAGATATGTAACTATGTTTCCTTCATATATACATATATATATTTTGGTTTTACACTAATGTCGGATAGGACTATCCAAAAGGGAGGATTGTTGAAAAATATATATATGTCCATATAAATTCATGTGTATGCACTTCAAAGATATCAAGCTTAGATATATCACACTAACATGAGGCCTGGAGCTCCAAAGGGCTTCCAATCTGACCTTGACTGGACAAGCTTCAACAGCTATTCTGAACACCCTTAGAGGTCACTTTGCTTGTCCTGAATTCATGATAGTTCTTTATCTGGTTGTGCAAGTTGCTTACACAGTGCCGAGCCAGCCTTTCTGGTCTGCCCATATCTAGCTGTTTATAATTGGCATGGTGCAGATCTTGCACATCCCTGTTAGCCATATTTGGCTTGGTGCCTTATTCTAGTTCCGCTGACATGGCATTACTAAACGTATATAGCACCCAGAAACCAGTCACTCTGGGAAGAAGCAGTCTGAGAGCCCCTAAGGCAGGAGACCTGACTTCTTCCTTGCTAATTAGCAATGATGCATGCATTTGGTACCAATAAATAAATTCCACTATGTTTCTGAGCAAACCTGCTATGTCTGGTGAGTTTAATTCATTTGCTCCTGGGAGGGTGCCAGTATTTCCCTATCAGAGAGTGTGAGGTGCCATCACCTACACAACAGACATAAAAATACTAATGATCTGTTGTGGTTGTCTAACATTGATTGATGTTAGCAGAACATAATTGCACAGACAGGGGAAGCTGCATTGATTAGGGTGATTACACTCTGGTCGAGATTTCACGTGCGAATGAGAATTTATGGTTGTATGATAAAAGTTGGAAGGTGCAAAATTCTTACTATTCCAGTTGTTGATTTGCTATTGTTTTCCTTTAGAAAAAACAAACAACAACTGATATATGTTTTGGTTTGGTCAAATGTTTTCATTCGGTTTGTGTAAGTATGAGAGAAATTGTGAAGGAGGGTGAACTGCTGCAAGGAGTGAGATCATACGTCATAGTGTTTCGTGCTCAGATTAGTCAGTTGGTGTGCTTTCACTCTGGGGGGTCTATTGCGATGGCGGTCGGATGTCCACTGCCGGGCCGGCGGTGGCGCCCGCCGGACCGGCGGTGGACATCCACCCGCGATCGCAACCAAGAAAACCGCTGGTCAGATTAGGATGTCGGTGGTGACCGCGGCAGTGAGAAATTCCGACCGCCGCTTTTCCGCCGGTTGCCATCCGCACTCCTGCCTGGCGGACAGAGCAGGACGGGGATAATGGTGGCGGTGCAGAGCAGGCTCCGCCGGCAGGATTATGATGCTGGCGGTAGCCAGCCTTTCCTCAGCGGTCAAACCGCCATGGAAAGGCATGCGGAGATTGTCGTCCGGGGGCCCGTTACTGGCCCCCAATGTTTTGGGGGGGTGCACTGGGGGGGTACCCATGGTCCCCCCCTACATTTCCCTGTACCAGGTGGCAGGCACTGTGCAGTGCCTGCCATGCAGTGCAGGGAAATGCAGGACATGCTCCTTTGGACATCGCGGCGGTGCTGCGGGCAGCAGCAACCGTCGCAATGTTAAGGCCCGCGATCCGACCACCGCGGTCGGATTTCGACCGCGGGGCATCGTAATTCGACCGGCGGTGATGTCGCGGTCCAGGCGGGCGGTCTTTTCCCGCTACCATGGTGGTCGGGGAGGTTTTCCGACCGCCATCGTAATAGGCCCCTGGGTTTGGTTGATGACGTCAAGGTTTCGCGCTGTGAAAGGTCAGCAATTTTGTGAATGCTGCATTGTGATTTGTTAACAGGATTTCTGATAAATAACAACTCAGACAGTATTGGAAGGGAAACATTTGATGTTTACGGAACAGAATCATAACATTGACCTGTAAATTGTTTATTTTTATGAATCTTGTGAAAATGTGAACTTTTTTAAAGGATTTAAGAGTTTTGTGAGTGGAGGTATTACAGTTCTGATACAGAGCGGTGAAGACGCACCTCTTGAGGGTACGCCTGCACATTTTATGTTAACTGAAGTGGGATTAGATACATGTTATGACTTCGCCATGCAGCATTACTGAGAAAGAGAGTCCATTGAGGTTTCCCAAATATGGGAGTTTTGAAATAAGAATTATTGATAAATTATGGGGGGAAAATTATGTGAGATGAAACCACCACCTAGAGCCACCAAATTTGAAGCTTTAAGCATGTGGAAAAAGGCTGCAAGAGACAAAGAGAGAGAACAAAACAGAAAAGGACGTAGAGAGCAATGTGTAACTATGCAGGTGCTCGATGAGATGATGAACAGCATAGATGAAGTAAAGCCATAGTCAAAGGCACTAGGTTATATCCAGCAATTTCTACCGAAATGCTGGAAAAAAGAAAGACGAAAAATACTAAAGAAAAAGACAAGGAGGGAAAAGAGGATGAAAATAAGACAGATAGTGATTCAGGAGATGACATATTAGAATAAATGTTAGCTGCACGACCCTTGCCTTATACAATAACAGCTGATAGTCCTGGAGTTAGGACCTCCGCAAGCAGTACAATTGCGACTGCTACTATGGAAACTAGAGTGGCACAAGTTGAGAGACCACTTCAAATATTGCAGATTGCTCCACCACAAGTTTCTCAGAGACAGATTGTTCCTCCACCTGTGGTAAATCCACCTTATGCATGCACCGATGCAAGAACCGAATGACTTGATATTAACATGGATACACACTTTTAGGTAGGGATGGCATGACTATACTTTTTTGCCAAAACTGGTTTAGTCCCATATTCAGGGTGCTAGTGGAAGAAGTGTGTCACAGATGTTTGACATGTCAAGAAAGGAATGCAGGGAAAAGGGCACACGTCACACTGAGTCGCATAGGGAGGTATGTCTTTGTAATGGGCTGAGATATATCCTAGTCATAGTATGTGTCTTCTCGAGATGGGTGGAAGCCTACCCAGCCAGAAGAAATGACAGTCTCACAGTAGCAAAATTGTTATTGTGAGAATTGATACCCAGGTATGGCATGCTGGTTTCTTTACAATCAGATAGTAGAACTCACTTCAATAATGAGGTCCTGAAGATGATTTGCACAGCATTACAAATTTAGCAAAGACTACATTGCACCTATCTATCCGTAAGCTTTTGGAATAGTTGAGCAGATGAATGGGACTATCAAGTCTCGTTCAGCAAATGTTTGTTGTTCAACATCATTGAAATGACTGGACGGTTTACCATTGGTGCTGATGATGGGTTATGATAAAGAAACACGTTTGGCAGAATTATTTAGAACCAAGGTGGAACGGCCCCTTCCAGTTAATTCTAGTGACCAATACTGCTGTGAAGTGTGGCAAAGTTCCAAACAGGGTGCATGCATCACACACCAAGAAGGTGGGAAATCCTGAAGAAGAAATTGTGCTCTTTGTCCTGAACCGAGAGCATTGGTGACTGCACCACCACAAGCTCTGAAACTGCGTGGAGCAGTGGTACTGGGATGACATCAGCAGCAAGAAGAAGAGGGAGGTGAAGAACTGAAATTAATAGCACCAGTTCAATTAACCTATTGTTGCACCAAGTCACATTGAAGTGTCTAACGTAATAGAAGCAGAGACTGAACCTCAATTTGGAAATGTGACTGAAACCGCATCAGTACAGCAAGAAGATCCAGGTGAAGGAACAAGAACTGGACTGAGAAGAGTCACCCATGAAGTTGAATGGCCTCAGACTTATAATCAAAGAAGACTGAAACAAAGTTTATCAGTTGATCACATTCCAGGGACAATACCAGAAGAAATAGAGAAAAGTGATGAAAGTGATGCAGGTTAAAATCAACAAAAGCTGAGAAGATCAAAAGGAGTATGAGTACCTTGTTGGAGGCATTCAGCACCTGAGTGGTCTTACTAGTTGGACAGAGTACTAAATGCCACCATTGATGATCTATGTGATGTGAGATCTGAACTGTTCAAACCTCCATAACATCATCACAATAAATCTTGCTGAGTAGAGAATATGTGAAAAAAGAACGAACTGTGCACTTTCAGAAAGATTTTGGAAATTTTAAAAGAAAGACAAACAGGAGACTGATACTGACACTGATCAATTCTGATTTTTTTATTTTACAGAAGATCAACCTAGGCCCACAACTGCAGTAGAAGAGAAGAGATAACATTATTAGCAGAACACGGAGTAAGGTAATGATTGTATAAATATTGCTTTGCTAAAAACTAATCATTTAAAGAAGCTATTTGCAAAATCTGCATATTGAACTTTGACATTAACTAAATTTAATCTGCTTCCAGAGAAAACGTGTTGCCTTAGAAATAGATGTAAATATATTATGTGTACAGTCTTATTAATAGCAGTAATTATGATTACCACATGCCATTATCTTCTGGAATCTCATGCAGAATTTTACACTCACAAGGAAAAGAAATGGACAAAGCTTGATATTCTTTTAAGGCACCTAGACCTATAGATAGTGGTAAACGTATCAGAATAAATGTAACCTTTTGATGTGACCATAAGAAATAGTTTTATTGTGTCGTTAGAGGAGAAAAACACTAATATGACACGCAGTAAAGACAAACATAATGATGTCCTGAAAAATGTTTGGAAGAAGTAGGAAGATGAATTTAGGACGAAAATGGTATATCTGAAATTAAGACACCCACGAGAACCAGACATGTGGGAATCAGTCGTTGTGAAGGGAGGGACATGGCAAATTGTACAGGGAGAGGAATCTGCAATTCCAGGAGTTTATTTTGTTTGTGGACAGAATGCTTAGTTTCTGTTACCTGCTGACTGGGAGGTTAGTTGTTATTTAGGGGTGCTACTTCCTAAAATGTACCATGTAAATAGTATAGATGCATTAACCATAACACCAGCACACAGACACACTCGTAGTGCAGGGAAGGGAGCCCAATTAGTGGGAGTCATACTTGGAGTATTAATTCCACTTGTAGGAGTCCCACTAAACGATGAAAAGATTAGAAAACTGTCAACTGTCAATAAGCTGGCAACTAGTACTTCTGGAGCTTTGCTAATAGTAAAAACTGAGCTCATTGCCTTGCGCTCAATGGTTATGCAGGATCGCTTAGCATTAGACATAAATTAACCCATAGTTGTTCATAGATACCTGATGACGTAAGAAAATGAAAGAATTTGCAAAGAACATTTCAGATTCAAAACCTGAATTAGAAGAGTTGGCAGCATTATGATGCCGGATGGTCGGACTGCCGCCCGACACCACGGTGGTCCGGGGACCTCCCGACAGGCAGGTGGTGGTCCGACTGCCCAATTGTGATGTGCCTGCCGGGCTGGCGGGTGGAAATGTTCTCTATAACACTGAGGCTTGTGCTGCTGCCCTGGAAAAGGGCTGCAGCACAAGCTGCAGTGTCATAGAGCACTTTGTGCATATTCAAGCACCGTGTGCCAAGCACCATGTTGTGCCTGGCACATGGTGCATGAATGTGCACCACATGTGCCCCAAGGACCACTGAGCAGTGGCCTACAGGGGACGGACCCTGCTTGGGGCCGCCAAAGTCCCTTTCCGTCTGCCTTTGCATGGCGGTGGTATCGCCATGAAAAGGCAGTCAGAAAGGGACATCCTAATTCCTACAGCGCCCCACCTCCATTGTAAGGTTAGGATTCTGACTTCTGGCCTGAAGGGATCTTGTATCCTGTTGGAGGTGGTGGTCCTGCACCCGACCTCTGCTGTCTGACCAGCTGCATTGTAATACAGCAGTCGGACCGATGCCCTGTATGTTGGGACCGACGGCATGTCCGTAGCGGTCCGCCTGATATCATAATAAGGGTCCTAGTATTTTATAAAGTTTTGGGAAAGGAATTCAAACAACTGGGAATTGGATTGCAACAGCAGGAGGAGGTGTTTTAAACGTTATACTTATACCAGTACTAATAATAGGGCTCTCTTTGATTTGCCTGTTTGCTTTATTCAAGGGCTGTATATATTACTTACACAACAAAAGTGAAAAAGAAATTAGTAAAAGATTTGAAAAGGATTTAACATTGAATTCCATCATGAATGAAGACAATAGGAAGTCATTGAAATTTGTAAGTTGAAAGAGAAGGGTTTCAACTAATGATGAGAGTGCCTTTTGAACAAAACTCACGTGAAACCATGATAGTGTGATGGTTAAGGTAACCATCAGATAGAGGAATTGAAAAAGCTAATAAATTAACATAAAAATGAATTAATCTTGCATTGAAAGTGCATTCATAAATATGAAACATAATGCAGAAAAGACACTCATTTGAAATGTGCTAATTTACAATAGGCAGTTATTGTTAACTGTGTAGGCCATAGAGAAGCTATGAAGACATTTTTTCATTAACTGCAAGCCTAATATTGCTGAAATGTGCACAATGTGATTTAGAAGTTTGACCCTAAATTGACATGCCTAGAAATGAATGTCATAGCTGCAGAATATTCTGGTTTAACAAATGTATTACTTTATAAGCAACAGTTTACTAATTATATGTCAGTAACTTTCTATTTTCTCATGTTTTATTTAACATTTGAATTGAATAACTTGCAATTTAAACAATAATGCTTGATTCATAGTAAAAAGAATGCATTACTTAACAGTGATTTGCCTTTTAGTTAGTAGTTCATTGTTCTCGCAGTGAAACAAATTGACATGTAGAAGGTTGATCTATGTTTATGGGCTTATGGGAACCAAATCTAATGTTTCCAGAATCTAACTATGCAAGTCTATCTGTAGCCAACCTTGTGATAAAGTGTACAAGCAGCATGCATTTTCGTGAGAATGGAGAAGCTGAACCTGTTTACCAAAGAATGCTGCCATTTAATTGGTCCATGGAAAAAGAAGCCTGACACAATGTTTTAACATGTTTTCCTGACTTTTATATTTGGGCATGTACCTCGGTAGAGGCAACCCTGTTTCTCTTTTCTCATTGCCAGACCCCTGACGGTTGTGGCTATTGTTGCTACTGTTTTGCCTTTTGCCTCACTGCTCTATTTGATTATTGACAGACTGCTACTGCAACTGTATGCAGATTTACTTGGATTTTTCTAACTCTTATGAATTACTCTTTATGGGAAGTTCTGCTACTCTAATTGGCTTTGAAGCTTTATGCACCTCTGATCTCACTCTTTTCGTTGAGATCGAACTCTTCATGGGTTCTTGAAATCTAAAACTCTGACCCTGATCTTTAGAACAGGGAATTTATTCCTTTATGGAATGCGCTTAATGCAAAATATAGTTGATGCTTTGTTCTAACCATTCTTTTGATGAGATTTCTGTAAACTTACTTGATTTATGGACTAACTGGAGTCAATAAAAAAAAACTTTACTAATCTCTTATTGAGAATAAAGGTTTTAGAAAATTATCCCAACTCTCATCATTGACTGAACTTGAAAAATAGTTGATGCTATTTAAGTTTGAGATGTCTGATTTGCTCCTTCACTCCTAATACAACATTCCAAGATCCATCAAGAGTAGAAAGAATGATTTAGCGTGGAAAACAGGGCTTAACCCTGCAGGTGATGGTAGATTTGTGATAGTAGTATAAATGTGTTTGCTATTTTAGGGCCCAGACCACGCTATCATTATTCTCGTGCATATTATGAATTACTGAATTATCTAACCAATTGCCTTCTGTAATGATTCTTAATTTTAAATAGACCTTCATGATTTTGACTTAAAATCTTATCTTGTGTAGGTTTTCTTGATTTGCCTAGGTATCAGGACTGTCAGCACAAATTCAACGAGAAATGATTGATGCACTAAACTTAGCTTGTCGTGCCCAGCAGGAGCGATGCCCAAGAAGAGTAATCCATCAATGCGCAACTGTCCTGACCCGCATGAGCGCATCCCCAACTCACCAGGAGTAAGAACAGAGGGGAAGGGGGGGAAGAAAACAAGGAAAGTAGGGGAAGGGAATCTGCATTAGTGATTGCTTCTGCTCTGACTGTGTGTGACTCCTCTCCTAAATGTCCATTCAGAAGTGTATGTCTGGACCAAGGGAGTTATTGAGCTCTGGAACCCCTATGACTCCAGAACTATCTAGAGAAGAGAAACAACCATTATTAGACAAACACTAGCTCAGCAAATGGTTGTTTCTTACTGGTGGGCTTCTTGGAGAATATTACGTAGGGTGTCATACAGTGGTAAGTGGTGCTTCATGTGTGGTGGCTGTAGCAAGGGTTTTGGTAATTCGGGCTAGTTCTGGAGGCTGAAGTCCTCGCTTGGTTCTGTTCTTAGGCAGATTTGAGGGAAAAATGTTGCAGAGAAACTCTTATTCTCAGAGTTGAAATCTGGCTGTAAATGAGGATTCTATGGTATTGCGCAATTGCGTCTCACTCACTAAAGTTTGATCTTAATTCATTCCATATGTACTCACTCACACTGCTTGCACAACCACTCCTTATACTAGTGCACTGTGCTCAGTATTGTGTGGATCGCACTTCAAGAAATTTCTGCTTTATGCTGCTCTTACTCCTTGAGCGCTGAATGCCTCTCCTCATACAAACACTCTCTGTGTTCAATATTTTGTGGCCCCAACTTGTAGAAATAGCTAGAGAAATCCTTCCATGGAAGTCTTTAGGTGTTTGGAGTACCAGAAGTCTTTAAAATCTCTTGTGCCTGAAGTGATTCTGTTCAGAATGCAGAATGAGTGCTATGCCTTAGTTACTGGTGCATGCACACTTTACAGAGGTTTGTGCTTAGCTTAATTGTCTTTCTTTTTCTGTCAGGTTGCCTTTGGTCGAGACTGTCCAGGACAAATGCTGCTACGGGAGAAGCTAGCATGCCAGATTACTGTCACTTTGAATCGGGAAGCCAACAATGCATGTAAGGATGGAGATGCTGTCACCTTCCTTGCAAATGTGCAACTGCCAGGCAAGGCATGGCATGCGGCGAGGCTATTTACAGGCACAGACCCCAAAAGGGTCACCAAGATTACCAAATTTCATGTGACTTCAGGCAAAAAACTAGTCGGGCTATTTGTGGCTGTTGGGTGGGTCAGTGGACGTGTTTCCTTTGTGTGTGTGTGTATGTGTGTATGTGTGTGTTTGTGTGTTTGTGTGTGTGTGTATGTGTGTGTGTTAGGCTCCGCCTTTTTGCTTCTACCGCCCGGGTCCAGAGAAGCCCCATAAAGGTAGTCTGTGTGATGTACGCTATGTTGGGCTCTCGTCATTTGGGACTCAAACGGCCTAGATCCATCTCATTGGCCCTTTGCGTAGACTTTACAGGAGTCTGTGTCAACCCATGTCCAACCAGAGAGAGGCAGATATATTTACTTCATTTAATCACAGAGGCAAGTCACCCTTATCCCAGAACCATTAAAGCAATATCTGTGCCTCTTCAGAGTCCATAGACATTGTGATTTGAAGTCAATGTTTGAGAGATATTGTTTTTTGAAGTTAGTGTTAGATTGAATGCTAAGGACAAGTATGGACTGCTGGGAATGTAAATGGTCTTCCTTGAACGGTGATCAGTGTATCAAACACTGACCACCAGACACTCATTACCCCGATATTTACACATTTATGAGCAGTGATTTTGCACGTTAAATTGAATATTTTGGTATAGGTGACAGCATTTGGGTAAAAAATGTATTTGAACTTTTTGAGACCTTTTGGCAGATTTTCATCAGGCTTGATTTAATACTCCTTAGCTCCTATCCTCTAGCCCAGGGCCAATGTCAAATTAATGCAAAGAGCTGAAGCATCCGAGCCAACTTCATGCATTAGAGCACTCTGTCCAATTCTTTTAAACAATAATGTAGGACCTGAGGATTCCTGAACTTAGCTGCCAACAGGATAACCGTGTATATTGGCCCCAATTTCATTAGACCTGTAGTACCTTACTGCTTGAGTGCTAAAATTCTGTTTTAGGCCAAATCTTAACTGCAGAAGCTTCTTGGGTCTTTTAATTTGATAGTATGCTCTACTTACCAATGTATACGTAAACCAAATTTTTAAAGCATTGAGCCAACGGCTTCCGGCTCAATATGCTAAAGAATATGAGTGAATGATGTAGATGGACATCATGTCACGGTGGCCCTAGCCGCACTGGCAGGGTGTGTACATATGCACGCCTTGAAATCTGTAGAAAGTCACAGTTGACAGTTGCCCCTCCTAGAGGGTGGCCTGTGTGGTTTCTGATATCCGTATGCTTCCTCCAAGAGGTTCGTTTTAGGTGTAGTAAAAAACAGCCTCTCACAATGAGGGACATGCAGCACTACACACAGGGAAATGTTAACCTCATACAAGTGCTTCAACAATGTGGGAATACATATGAGAACAGTCAATTCCATAACTTAGCTAGGGGCACAACATCATGCAAATAAGAGAAAACTCCTTCTTTCAAACGTCCACCTGCTTAAACAGTGGGTAACCATTACAAATTAATGGGGTAACACAATCACAGTCAACAGGACCTGGGTACAATATAATATGAAAAAAATTGATCCTAGACTAATTTTAAGAAAAAACGCAAAGTGAAGAGAATTCCTCAATAGGGGTTGCTTAGTCAATCAACCGCTAGTAATCAATACTAATGAAACACAGATTATTAGACAGATTAACACCCTGAAAGAGAGAGGAAAATATAAAAATATATATGTATAAACTACACCCAAACTTTTCTGTTATATGTAGTAATTTTTTATATTTTAAAAATTGAAATGCAAATAAAATGGTAAAGACATTACCACGCAAGTCAGAGACATAAACAGGTTGCTCAAGGGGAAAGGAGTGGGGGAGAGGTGTGCTCGTGTTTGGAAAGAAAAAGGGTGGAAATCACAGGCTTTAGAGTATCAAGATATTTCGTCTTTTTGATTGATGCTGGTTAGAAAGGAGAACCAGTACAGTACGACCTGTCCACAACATTATTTTATACAGCACATTTGGTTGATTCAGTAGGTGCATAGATGCAGCATCTGATAAGGGGCAGGATGGTCAAAGGTGGTACAGGCCCTTTTTAGGGGGTATGTGTCGGCGTTTTGACCCGACTTATGCGTAGAGGGTAACATGACTTCCGCTTGCTAAGAGTTTGGATCCCGACGGAGCAGCAGCTGTTATACGTAGCGGTATACATTTCGAAGGAATGGATTAATTCGACATTCCTCGTATTTGCTTGGCTTTGGATACCCGGTTGGGCATAACATTTACTTGGATACCCTGAGCGCATTCATTTGGACACTGTTAGCACGATACTCCGCATCATTGCGGACTATTCACCGCACGGGAATAGTGACCTGGGTCGCCCCATCTTGGCACCAGGATTAGGTTGCCCTACACTCCCCTCTGTCCTGAAGAAGACCTGCAAGCGGAAGTCATAAGTTACCCTCTATGCATAAGTCGGGTCGAAACGTCGACGCATACCCCCTAACAAGGGCCTGTACCACCTTTGACCATCCTGCCCCTTATCGGATGTTGCATCTATGCACCTACTGAATAAACCAAATGTGCTGTATGAAATAATGTTGTGGACAGGTCGTACTGTACTGGTTCTCCTTTCTAACCAGCATCAATCAAAAAGACGAAATATCTTGATACTCTAAAGCCTGTGATTTTCACCCTTTTTCTTTCCAAACACGAGCACACCTCTCCCCCACTCCTTTCCCCTTGAGCAACCTGTTTATGTCTCTAACTTGCGTGGTAATGTCTTTACCATTTTATTTGCATTTCAATTTTGAAAATATAAAAAATGACTACATATAACAGAAAAGTGTGGGTGTAGTTTATACATATATATATTTTTATTTTCCTCTCTCTTTCAGGGTGTGAATCTGTCTAATAATCTGTGTTTCATTAGTATTGATTACTAGCGGTTGATTAACTAAGCAACCCCCTATTGAGGAATTCTCTTCACATTGCGTTTTTTCTTAAAATTAGTCTAGGACCAATTGTTTTTCATATTAAACAGTGGGTAGATAATTCAGGTTTAGCCACAGGGTTTTATGGTCCCACCAGTGACACCAGACTGCGGCCACATCAGGCCAAGCAGCAGTGTGTGCTGTTTTTCGTTTAGGCTGCAGTATGTGCGGTGCAGAGCCTGGCTGACAACCAGAAACTGATGTGTGCCAATCCAGGTCGTACAGATTGGCATTTTATACAATAGCACATTGACGAGTTTAAGGTCCCGTTTTATGGTGGCTACACTATTGATGAATATGATGGAATAATTGTAGATACTGCAAAACAAAGCTGCTAAGCAATACTTGAATATAAATACATTAGACAACGCCAGCACTCTTCTGAAAATGCTCCAAAACCTTTAGTTGATGCTAGGTAAAATGAAAGTAACTAAATTGTTCACAGGTCCTATTAAAACAAAGGCGTATGATAGATTCAAAGGTCGCCACCACTGAACACCCTTACTAGAGACCTTTGTTCACCACCACTTCAACTGCCAGAGGCATGGAAATGCTGGGTCAAAACCAGTGTAATGTTCCTTACTCCTAGCACAGACAATAACCCAACAAATTCAGATTCAGAAAACTGCTAAAAAGACAAACTTTTTGCCTAGGACTGCTCCAGAAACCGCGTTTGAACACACTCAAAAGTTGAGAACCATCCCACCTGATTGTTCTTTAATGGTGGAAGAATATATTCCTTTTCAAATACGTGTCGTGCACGTATTCTCTATAAGTGCTAGCTCTTTGATTTTGTAAGATAACAATCAGCACTTTATAATACAGCTAACTAACCAACCAAACGCACAAGTAAACCCTCTCTCAATAAGCTGGGAAAAGAGAAAATTAAAGCGCAACCAGGACATTGTTAAAACGAGTGCCAACTTATGTTATAACAATAACATCCTTCTTGCTTACCGGGAAATTAAAAAATCCGATCAGTGATGTCAGGCTAGCCGAGTCATCTTAAAAATAGCAAAAGTAAAGGATCATCTTCTCATGTTTGTTTCATAACTTGCCATCTGTTTGGCCGACAGATTCTATTTTCCAAACAGCTAAAACATTTAAGGGTATATTTACTAAGACTTTACGCCAAGTTTGCTTCACAAAAGTGATGCAAATCGGTGCAAAATCTGTTTTACCAATTTACTTTCCAGCGCTAAACTTAAAAGTAACACAAAGCAGCGATATGCATTACCATGAACCCATCCAAGGTGTCTGACACTGAGCCCAATTTACTAAATAAAGTAGACAGTGTTTAGTGTCAAAAAAGTGCGCTCATTTGAAATAGGCACAACAAAGGAGAAATGCTTTAATTTCTCCTTTCTGTTCTGACTTTGTACGTGTGCTGCACTTTACAGCACACATCCAAAGAGGGGAAAGGGTTAAAATTTGTCTAAGCCTAGTATTTTTTACTGGAAGGGTATCCTTTCAGTACAAACCCTATGCTTGACGCACAGAGACACCCTTGCACTATGGCGTAAAGGTGTCTCTGTGGGTCACAGCAGCTCATTTTAGTGCCAGCGCTAGCGAAAGGGGAGGAGTGTTGCATATTTCTGTAAATATGGTGCTCGTCTCCGCTCTCCTCATCACGCAGTGCAGCACAGAATTTGTGGTTATTGCACTGTTCTGCAAGAGAGACTGGTAAATCTGAACCATAGGGGCATACGTAAGATGGTTTTGCATCACCCTTGTGCCACACAAGGAGGCGCAAGGACGACGCAAAACCTAAGTCGGATTTATCAAGCGAACGCAAGTACACCTTTGTGGTCCTGCATGGATGATAAATCCAATGCAGTGCAAATTTCAGTGTTGCATTACTCTGCACCAGAGAGGCAATTCGTGGGTGGAGGGTGGGTGATCCCACAAATACACCCATGGATTTTGACTAATTCCCAGATTTACTAATACTGGTACACCTGGGAATGCATTAATGCTACGCCTCCCCAGAGGGGGCATAACAAGGAGAAATATCTTTATTTCTCCTCATTTTTTCCCTCTTTCTCTGTGTGCTGAAAAAGAGCAAAATGCCTCAGAGGATTGTTTTTGTGCAGGAAGGTGTCCCTTCCTAAACAAAAAGAATCCTGCCTGCAACCCAGTCACCCTAGGGTGCCTGCGATGGGGCCAGGCCACCAAAAGGGTGCCAGCGCAAGAAAAGGTCAGGAATGCCTCGTAGTATCTTAAATATGGCACATTCTTGCCTTTTCACGCAGCGCAGCAAGGTGGCTTGCTCGGCTGTATAAAAAGTTAAATAAATTTGCCCCTGAGAATTTTACTTTGTCTCGGAATTAATCCGGATTCCAAAATGTAGTACAGGGTTCAGTAACTCTTCGTCAAAAAGTCATTGTAATCGGAAGTAGATGTGGGCTAGCTACAGAAAGCTCAATCCAGACTCGAGCCACATGCTGGGCTCTGACTTTGCTCAAGGTCTTCTTGACTCCTTAAGCTCAAAATGAGCCAAGCTTTCCAGTAGATACTGCCTGCTACTCAGGCTTTTGTCTCATGCTCCAAGAAATAAAGTAAAAGGTTTGGTGACATACAATTGATGTAAAATCTACAAGAGAGAAACAGATACCCATCTAGTGGTCGAATTTCACAGTGCAAGACAAGAAACCCCAACTTTCCATCTTGATGAAATGTCTCATCCTAGGCAAGTATTTTATTTCACCAAGACTCCTTTTTCTTCATTATCACATTTGAGAAAGTCACCAGGTACGTGCGCTCAGCATGTGCACATACAAAAACCAATTTTTTTTTGTTTAATAGACTATTATGTTGGCCCGTCTGCAATAAAAATCTACACCACATTTATAGGGTATACGTGACAGCAAACTTGCATCTCAGTTCACTAATGGCATTTCCAGGAGGGTGCTGGGGGTGCAGGTATGTTTTTATGTTACTATTTAAAAAACATCACTTTTAATAAATACATCTCAATGCAGTGGTATAATGTGAAGTACTACAACACATCTGCGAGTTAAAGAATACAGTTTTAACACTTTTTTAAATTACTTCGTCATATATTTACATGATGTTTGTTGCATGACGTTTACATGCAAATATTTTGAGCGCTCAGTTCGTGCACACGGTTTTCAAGCCAGACCCTTGGCTCGTGTGCGGTTCGGCTCCCATTTTAAATTGTTGTCTCACCCTCCTATAATCAGAAGTGATTAATTTCTCCTACATTACATAATGCCATGAAGGTCAGTCTACTGGGCAATCAGGTGAAATGGTTGCTAAGGAAGCAAAGGTGGGCTGTTCAAATGATTCACTCATTAAAACAGTGAGATCTTTTCATCCAGCCCACACATTTTCTTCGGAGCTCACAAGTTACTGAGGGCCTCATTTACTATATTTCAATGCACGGCATTGCAACAAGCCTTCCTGCTGCGCTGCCATGCATCAAAATAAAAGGGCAGGATTGTGACGTATCTACAAGATATGTCGCATTTCTGTCCTTCTCCCGTACCCGGGCGCATAAACAGCAGCCCCGCAACAACACAGATACCTTTGCACCATGCTACAAGGGTATTAGTGTTGCTGTGATTATTGTTGTTATGCAGGAAGGGACACCTTGCAAGGGACACCTTGCAGAACCCATAAAAGGAGCAAAAAATGAGGAGAAATAAAAGTATATCTCCTCGTTGTGCCACTTCTATGACTCCCCTGAGGAGGCGTAGGATTCTGATGCATTCCCAGGTTTACGACACTTTGTAAATCAGGAATGTCTCAGGTTCCATGGACGTTGCGTTGAAACACCCACAGCAACACCGATGGAATGCCCCTTTCAAGCAGTAATGCGTGAAAGGGGCCCATATTTAAAAGGTCATGAAAAGTCATGCAGCATGACTTTACGTGGCCTTGTACATATGGGCAGGCATCCTGCCACACTGGTGCATCAAAAAAAGTGACACACCGGCAGGCGCAACAGGCTTGTAAATAAGCCCATAGTTTTTTTTTTTACTGCATACTAGGATTTGAAGTCCTGTTTGACCCATTATAAAACCTAGGACTACAATTCCCAGAATTGAACTAAAATTCCTGAGCTACTCATGTATGCACTTGGGAAACTTGAGAGATCTGTCTCTTTGCTTGTTTTCTTCTAATGATTGCATCCATTTCAAACTTGCTGGCTTACCTTCACTTAGAGATGCCGGAATGAGCTGGCACCTGCACATTCCTCAAAAACAATTTTATCGTATTTTCTTGTAAAAATGTCTATAGAAATCACCACAATTACTATCCGTCTCACGTGTCACAGTCATGTACAGGAAGACGGGCCTTCTTATTCCGAAGCAGTTCCATTTGTGTTGCAGGGTTTCTGCTCTTAGAACAGAAATATGCTTAGAACCATAGAACATCAGTATATAGGGACTGAGTCATCATACCACTTCAGTACCAATGGTTCCGAGTCCGACTAGCTATAGTGCCTCACTTGCCCTCCTAACCTTACCGGAGAAACAAGTGAGATTGCATCCCACAACTCAACACTCTCGACCCTCTCAGGGATCGTGGTAACAGGAAGCACCCTTTCACTCTCTCACTCATACTCGTCCACAATAAGATAACCAGGAGACACAAAGGCAGTTTAGAATATTTATTTAAACTATCGTGCTCTGAAATGCAACATACATGCCACAATTAGAAAACAAATGCATACTAAAAATAGTTTTAGCATGGATAAAAATCCATATATTTGTGAAACGTCCTGTCATTTTATAGGACAGAATAACCTAAACCCCCCTTCCTTGCTAATAAAGCTAAATGATTATATATCAAAGATCTCTGGGATTACCGGCAGACCCCGAACCTTAGCATACACAGACGGATGCTCTACATCTCAGCAGACACGGTGCTCTTGTTGTAGAACTCTCATTCCATGTGTCTGTTTTTTCTCATGTGCTCATCTATATGATAGGACATGTGTGTGAATAAATAACAGCTGCATTCTAGTGTTATGTCTAGGTGCTAGTGCCTGGCCAGAAAGAACAACAAGAGAGGTTGTTGTTTGACCTTGTCTGTGTTCTTCAGACTAAATCCCAGGAAAATAACAGAATGCGAAAACATATGCGGGATTCCATCTGAAAGTACAATGTGGCACAAAAGCAAAATGAATTTATATTGTAAAGTGTGCAAAGGAAAATGAGGCCTACAACGTGCACAACTAGGCTAACATACAAGGCAAACTACAATGTCCCATGCAGGTAAACACACAACATCTGCACTCAGTTTCTCTCAATTGCCGCGAAATGATTATCTATGTCCAATTTAAAAAATGCCTCCCTTGATAGCCTGTTAGTGTACTTTTTCTTTTAAGTACCTAAAATAGTGCAAACTTCCTTTCAATCAGTCGAATATCTCATGATAAATGTGAACACAGAGGGATACGCAAACACAACCACTCCTAGTGCTCACTCAAGTGAATGGTCATTTGTCCATGAGCCTTGGTTCCAAGTTCTCAAAATATGGCGGGTGAACACAAATTCTATTTAGACTAATATTGGACACAAACTTCAGTGTTAACAGACACTATAGTGCTTAACATGTGCAGAATCGAATTTAATTTGTCAACGAAAAATCTTTTTCAAAAGTATATGCATACATAACACGTATAATAAAGTTAAAATTGTAGTAGGCAACCATACTTAAATGTTATAAGCCTATAAGTAAATTACATAAGTACTGATTTAACTTAGACTAACTTCTGAAGCCAAATTAACAGTTGTTTCATGTTAACATTGAAAGGCCTGTTTTTCACATTTAATAACTGTTTGCACATAATGTTTTCTCTTTTGCTGCAGAAGCTGTAACTTTCCAGAAGCCTTCTGTTAACTAGTGAATAGGCACTTGTTTGTATTAGACAACTGATAGCGAGGCTCTCACCTGGAGGAGTGGAGGCAACAAGAAGGATGACTCATGAGAAGAACTGTCTGGGCCCCAGAATGTGTACGATGTATCTTTTCAAGGCATAACCTCTAAAGACCATTGCACAAATGTGTGAAAATTTGCAATTTAACTATTGCCAGGATCTTACTGCAATGTCATTGGCTGTCATGGGTGAGAAGGAAGAAAATGTTGCCATCTAGAATTTGTGTGTTTATATTGGTGTGTGTCCCTAGAGTAGAAGCATGATTCCTTTCTTGGCTCTCCCACTGAGGACTCATCCTGGAGTTTCTTATGCTTCTCTAAATGAGAGATTTCTTAGCCTGTTTTTTTTATGTCTGCTGATTTATAGCTGTGAATTCTTTCCAGCTTGATATGCAAAGGCTTCATGCTTACGCACAGATGGTTTCATCAGAACTCTTTATTGAGTATCTGAACTGACACCTTTCTGTATCGCATTCCAATTTAATTTAGATTAGGGAATTTTCTTTATTTGACACACTTATTGTACTATTACAATATTAACGGTAATCATAAAAAATATTATGGTCTATTTTGTAATCAAATATTGACTATTGGAATAGATTAACTTTTAATGCCGAGATCTAAAAGATTAATACTTATTCAATAAACAATGAAAAACTAAAAGAATTGAAAATTAAACTCTTTAACTCACTATGCATTAAGGGGCAGATGTACGAGTGTTTTGCGACTAGCAAAATGGTCGCAAAACAATTTGTGCTTGCAAAATGAGCCAAATATGATGCATGACAGGCAGCCGCAAATCAGAAATTGCGATGCAACAGATTTCTGAGCTGCAAAATTATGTGGGCAGCATTTGCATGTCTCAAATAGCTACTCGCTAACCATCATGAACAATTTGCGAGTCAGCTCAAAATGACCTGTTTGCGCATGCAATTTACCATGAATCAAAACCAGGAGGTAACAGGGCCCAACCTATAAAAACAGGCTCAGAATGGATCACAAATCTTACTACAATGGCTGCCCAGTATGTAATAGCGATGAGAATCTGGATTTTAGCTGCTGAATAGAGGAGGCAGAGACAGAATAGGATTTTCAGAGTCAAGCTAACCATGTTTGACAAGACAGAGGAAGAGATATATGACCAGTACAGGCTGAGTAGCAATGTTATACTAGAGCTAATAGCCATCTTGAAGCCACAACTAGAAAGCAGGATCCAGCCCAGCAATGCAATCCCCACTCGTGTCCGGGTGGTGTGGTCCCTCACCCTATTGACCACTGGGAGTTACCAAGATGTCATTGCAGAGGCTGGAGGGCTGTCGCAGAGTGCACTTTTGCATTTCTTTTGCAAAATCCTTGACGACATGAGCCACCACATGCACAAACACATAGACCTGCCCAGGGATGCTACAGAAATTCAGAATACAATAACCCAATTTTACAGGATAGCAAGATTTCCACAGGTAATATGCTGCATAGATGGGACCCATGTGACCATATATCCCCCACCCCACCTGGAATACATTCAGTAAACATTCAGGTAGTCAGCAATGCACATCACATCATCACAGACATTGTAAGAAAATTTCCAGGGAGTACCCATGACTGCTACATCGTTCAGCACAGTGGCATTCACCAGCGAATAGAAAGGGGGAAATTTGCTGAAGGATATCTACTAGGTAATGCAATGTGATGTACACAGTGAAATGTATCAGTGCAAACATTACCCTCTCTATGTTATCTCACCCTCATATTTGTCTCACCAGGTGACAGTGCATATGCTCTACAGCCATGGCTCCTCATGCCCTACCTGAAGCCCAAACGCCCACACAAGAGATGGTACAACAGTGCACACGAATGAACCAGGAGTATGATAGAGCACACCTTCAGCATCCTTAAATTTCTCTTCTGCTGCATTGATAAAAGCAGTGAGGCCTTGGAGTATGAGTCTGTAATGGCTTGGAAAATAGTTGCAACATGTGCAATTCTTCACAACATTGCCTGCAGGAGGGGCCTACCCATGGAGGTGTATGAGTCAGAGGATGATGTCCCTGGCCCCCCTGACCCCCCTGCCCGACACCCACCCGAGCAAAGTAGAGCAGCAGAGGAGAGACAACACAGAGACCACATAAGCAGACAATTTATCTCACTGTAAGATGCATCCATTTACATTACACCCTCCACAAAAGGCAAGACTAGTATTACATTTCACAAACTGGAAAACCCTTTATTATCAGGGTATTCAGTAAGGAACTGCAGGACACATCCTTCATGGGCAACATAATTAAAAACAGTTTGACAAAGGAAGGTTACTCCACCGCCAACAGTGGCACAGGGGAGCAATAGCATGATACACATGCAGTGTGTAGTTATTTCCTTCCTCTTCTGTTTGCTTGTTGGGTTTTTCCCTGTAGGGATGTGGGCTGTCTGCTGCTTCTACTACACAGCATGTGTGCCTCCGAACTGGAGACTCAGCTGTGGCTGGATACTTCGCTGTCAGGAGCATCCCTCATTACCCCTGTGACAACACTGGACGTCTGTATGGCCTCAAGAGCAGTTGTCATACTCTGCATACCTCTAGCCACATCTCCACTTTTGTGGCTCATTTCCACCTGCAAGGCCAGTGTGCACCTTTAGTGGAGGGTGGTTGCCTGGGCCAAGCTACCAATTGCACAGGTCAGTTCCCCCATCCAGCTTGCTCGGCTCCTCTCATTGTGCTTCTGCTACCTCCTCTCCTCCGTCAGCTAGGTGAAGAGTTGTCCTATCACCCCCATCAGTATATCTAACTTGGCATCCAGGCGGGCCTGGTTGTCTGCCAATTGGAGTGATATGTTTGTGAATCCTTGGGTCAGCTTGCTGTTGATAACTCTCAACTGTCTTTGTTGCAGCAGCTGAATTTGCAGTATTGCCTGCTCAATGCCGGTGGTTTCTGCCTGGTCACCTGTGCCTGCCTGGAAGTGGGTATAAGGCCTTGCCCATTGCTGCCTCTGCAAGCGCTGTGCTGGAGGCAGCTGTCGGACACTGGTGACAGGAGTTGTTGCTGATGCTGTTGCCTGCTGGGATTTGTTGCCCTGGATGTCTGATGTACCTGGCTGCGACTCTGTCTGGACATCCAGCTCTGCCTTGATCAGGTCAAGGTCCTTCTCTTCCCCTGCTTCCTCTTGTGTGTACCGGACTGGCACAGGTGCATCTATGTGGTACATGTAAATAAAAAAGAAAGTGCACATGTGAGACACTATCTCAGTGGTCGGACCAAGTTCTTCAGCTCATGTCAGAGAGTTACTCCTCTGTTTGTGTACCTGAGTACATATCCCATGATGCAACAGCTGTGACTTTTGGTACCTGAAATGGAGTGTCTAGGGGGATCTATGTTGCATGCCTATGGACTGCTGGGTTCTGGCAGGTATGTTAGAATAATCAGTATTTTGCACTTATCAGAGGTAGTTGCAGAGGTGTGGATGGTCCCTGAGTCAAACTCTGCCTCTGTATCCTGTCCAGGATCCTGTTGTGGCTCCACAGATGAGCGGGGGGAGCATTAGATGGTCGGGCTCTGCACCTTGGGACTGTCCTAGTCGTGCTTCTATCCTTGTCTTTGCTTGAGAGCGCAGGTCGTACCACCTTTGAGGTCATAAATGGACCTTTCTGCAACTCCCAGGGCATTAATCTGTTGCTGTTTCTCCCTCCAGATCTTGCATTTTTCTGGTTTTGGAAATGTCTGGGAGGCCCAGCCAAACAGCTGTTCATGGTTGTTGCAGCAACCATGTGTGAGAATTTCCAATTCTCTTTCAGAAAATTTGATTTTTCTCTTGCGCTCTTTTGCTTCCTTCTCGCTCTGCTGGTTGGCCATTGCATGGCTTGCATGGTGCCTGGATGCAGTCTTGAGTTTGCTTCTGGTTCCAGAGTGTGCTCCTAATACTATGCAGAAATCACAATGGACACCACTACCTGGTTTGGGGTCCTTCTGCTGTTCCAGGAAGTGATCTGGCACTTTTAAAGATGCGGTCACAAATTGCGACTCTATCACAATTTGCAATCCTCTCCCAATTAATGTGTGACCCACTCGAGAATAATTTGTAACCCTCTCGTAATATGCAGACACCTACAGACTTGCCAAATGCGAGTTCGGTAATTGTGATGCGACTCAGTTGTAAGCTGCAAATTGAGGGCCAGAATTGGTTGAACATTCCATTCAATGACTCGTAATTTTCGAGTCACTATTTCTCACAAATTGCGAGCCGCTATTTTTCACTGTCGTACATTTGACCCTTAATGTAGGTGAATCCTCCTTTATAGTTCTCCTTGTCAACGAACAAAGGTCCACACCACCAGTGGCAGGGTTTATTTAATGACTATAACTGAGGATTGAAATATATAAATCCCCACTCTCTCGCATGTAAGCACTTTAATGGTCAATGGCGGATATTGGAATAGCCCCTTACTTTAAATAACACACTCTAAGTTGCACAAAACTCTGCAGCTCCATTAGTCAAAGGGTTTCTACGATTTGTACAGGTCACGCCTGCTTTGCATTGACTTCTTTGGCTGACAATTCATCTGACGCTGTCATGTCTTTATGGGGAAGCATCCTAATTCATCAAAAAGCATATATTGAAATATCACCCAAACACTTTGCTCATCCGGAGGTCTCTTTTTAAAGGTCCTTAGAGCATGGAGGAACAGATCAGGTGGCTGCTTTTCCTCCTATAACCTACAAAGTTATAGAATTCTCCACCTTTGCAGTTTCGTTCTGAAGCACCTCGGATTGGATTTAGGCGTGGTATTCAAAGATGACTTTTCTGCAAACTTTCCTGTAATTCTAATGAGCTTTTTCTGCAGCTCACTTTATTCATTATATGTGCCACATCAAAATGCCTGGCTAGGGGCTAGGTAGCAGCTAAAGAGTTCTGTTTTTTGTTTATCATTATTTTATGTACAGTATTTAGTTTAGTAATGTTTTCTTTCTATAGAGCAAAACATGGACCCGACATCAAGTTATTTGGATTGGTATCTTTTACTGTGTTCTAAAAGCAAAATCATTATGACTGCGAATAAGCCTTCTATAAGCCCAGTCCTGAACACTGGTCATAAATTCTGCTGAAAACCTACCTTTTAGAATTGGGACTCAGAACATGCAGAGAGGATGTAGAAATGAGAGGATGAGGCGGTACAGCCAGAGCGGCCAGCTTTGGAATTGTGGAACCATGCTCCAGTCTCGGTGTCGGCTCAACATCATGGATTCTTACCAAATGACTTAAGGTGACATGTATGTACCTTTTTTAAGGTCGCAAACGGCCCAATTCGCAGAATCGGGCCGTTTGCGTCTGGAAAAAAGGCTTTTCCAATGTACCAAACCCTATTTGGCGATTCAGTAACCTATTACCGATTTGCAAAATGAGAAAGCGATATGCTATTGTGAAGGGGCGTGTTTAGGGCATCCATTCCTAATACCAAATCGCATTGGTATGTAGGAATGTTTTGTGACTGAAATTCGGTCGCAAAACATTTGCATTTTACCACCTACTTCAAGTAGGTGGTAATCCATTCACAAATAAGAAGGGGTCCCCAAGGGACCCCTTCCCCTTTGTGAATGTATGCAAAAACGTTTTTAGGATCAGGCAGTGTTCCCATAGACCACGACCTACTCTTAAAAAATGAAAAAAAAACTTTTCATTTTTTTTCTGAACGCAACCCATTTTCCTTTAAGGAAAACAGGCTGCATTTTTAAAAAAAAGATTGCTTTATTTAAAAGCAAACACAGACATAGTGGTCTGCTGACCCCAGCAGGCCACCATCCCGGTGATTTTAGTATTTCCTAGGGAGTCGCAAATTGTGATCTACCTCATTAATATTAATGAGGTAGGTCGATTTGCGACTCCTACAAATCGCTATGTAAAATGCTTGGAGTTTCATACATTTGTAATAGTGATTACCTAATTGCGATTCGTAGAAAATTGCAATTAGATAATCGCTATTACAAATGTCGATACATGTGGCCCTTAATCTCCCTGCGCCTTCAAATATAAAATGAATGTGTCCTTGTGTAACTTAACTGTTGCTTATGTAAAGCGCTTCAATACCTTCGGTTGAGTGTGCGGTATATAAAACTGCAAAAAAAAGCTGTTTAGCTTCTATAGTGAAGGACTCCTGGCAGGATTTATTAAACTTGTGTCAGCCCCAGAGTATAACATTTTGACTGTATTAACAAACACCAATAACAGCCAGCTGCAGGCATCATTAAATTCGTTTATTGGTGTAATGGTTTTAAAGATCTACCAGCCAATTATAAATTATTATGCATTGTGCTCCTTTCAACCAAGGCAGCAAAATGTTTTGCCTTCTGCTTTTATTAACAGCCTATTCTTAAATGTCTGGCATTTTTAAAATAGTTTTTTTTTTTTAAATAATCTTATTTGCAATAGACTTTCTTGACTTTCTATAGCTTTAATTACCTATGCAAAACATTTAAACCAAATTTATAATTAGAGATTTAAGTCTTGGACTGCTCTGTCTCCTCACCATTGAGAGGCAAGTATTTGATGGACTACTTTGTAATTCAGTGTATGTTCAATAGCACTGTTGGCCTGGAACACCAATGCTAAACAACGATAATGTCACCACTGAAGACCTATAACCCTTGATTGGCCTGAGCCTCCAGGAACCAGGATTTATATAGCCACACACTGTAATGACTATAGGTCCCTAAGGAAGAGGCTCAATCTTTGAATGTAATCTTCTCACAGACTGCCATAAGGGCCCATGAGAAGCTCAGAAAAACCTGCAGAATGTTCCCTCAAAAATCTAAATTGAGTTTTACACCAGTGGCGGCTGGTGACATTTGAAAGTGGTGAGCCGCAAAAGTTGAGATGAGTGCACTGTGATGAGCCAGCGTAGCGAGTGAGCCCAATCGGCATAAGAGGAGTTCTGGTTGGTGCTGTGGAGAATAGTGACTTGAATATGTTTAGTGGTACAAGGTTCCAGTCTGTGACAGTAAGCACTGTGACCATGTAAGTCATTATTTTAAACTTGCATTACACACAGTATAAAATAGACTGCTACAGAATGCACAAAAATGTTTAAGATAAAAAGTGTTACCAAAATATAGATTTTTTTTGCAGAGAGTACGTAGTGCAGTTTTTTTTATAACGGTCTTTTAAAAGCACACACAGTTTAGCTGGTACTGGTAGCGCCTTACAATACCCCTCAAAAAGAACGAAGGTGTATTAGGAAGCTTCAATTTATTCCATCAATTAAAGTCAATACCTTCCAGGCACCCTTTGCATTTGCAGATTGACCAGTTGCGCACATTTACATTTCTTTCTGGGAAGCAGGCAAACTGGCAAGGAGGCTTGTTTTGGTTGTCTGCCGTCCCACGGTTTCAAGGCAGAGGGAGACTCCCTGCCTTACACAGCAGCTGAAGCATTTCAAATGGGACGGTCATGCCCTTCAGATTCCCCTTGCCTTCCGCAGTTTGCACCGTTGTGCAAACAATGTTTGGCGGTCATTATTCGCACAAAGAGAGAGGTGGGGGCGTGGCCAAGATGGCGTCTAGCTAAGACGCATTTTTGGAGCTCTCCGCTCCCACCGGTCTCTTTGAAGCATTTCCGGCTTCGCGGGGGTGCTGATTCTTGCTGGGAGCCCCCCCCCAGAGGTGCGCCGCTAGCCAGGGAAAGTGCTGTGCCGACACCGGCGCCCCGGTGCCGGACTGAGTCGTTGCAGCGGCAGCACCCGACAAGACCGCCACTAGCCTGGGAAGGCCCTTGGTGACTCCGGCGGCGGGGCGATCAATCGCTGATCCACGGCAGTCTCCCGTGTGCTCTGGGGACTGCCGCCACACATCTCCGCAGCGGTTCCCCCCCAACAAGCGGGATTGCGGCCGATCCACGGCCGCAACAGCAGGCGTCGACCCGGGCCGCGATGCTCACGCGAGACCCCGGCGCCACTACAGTGCACGGGCCTCATCGTCGTGGGCCTGAAGAGGGAGTGGCTGCTGCGATTGCAGCCCATACGGCACCCCAAGCTTCTTGTGCTGTCCACCTGCCTCCTCCTTCAAGGGCCAGCGGAGGAGTTTATAGACATCACCTTGCCTGGACTGTTTGGGGTCGGCGTGGCCCCGACCGGCGGAGACTGTGGGAAGCGCACGCTGAGCCGTGCCGCACCCGTGAGGCCCTGAGACCTGGCCTAATCATCTGCCGGGCCCCGGAGGCGAGCACATAAGGTGGGGCTCTCCGTCAGGGCCCACTGTTCCCAGGCCAGACAGGGGAGGACAGCGGGCCCCACCACATCGCAACCAGCCCTTCTCAGGCATCCCTCACCACTTGGCACTGGATTGGTGAGCCCAGACGTCAGCACACCGCACCTGGGGCGTTTGACTATCTCCCTCCCGGGGATGCAGCGCGGCCCCCCCACGCATTGCCTTGCCGGCTGGGACTCTGCAGACTCCAGTGGCTGCCACCCACGTCCAGTGGCTGTCTATGGAGCCTTGAAGCACGAGTGCAGCCTCGGGGGCCCTAGCTGCGAGATCAACAACATCCCTGCCATGCGGAGGAGACAAGGCCCAGTGGTAGGCCCTCGCGGGCACCAACCTTCCGCACTGCTGTGCACCTGGGGCGACTTTGAGTGGCTTGCGCAGGAGGACGTATAGCCGTGGCCACCCGGCCTAACACTACCCTTCACCGTTTCTTCACAGTCTCTAGAGTGGGCGGGCCCTGTACACTTCGCTCCTACTCAAGCTCTGGACCCTGCGTGTGCGGAGGTCATGCCTGCCCCCAAGGGTAGAGGGGATAAATCTGTGAAGGAGCTGTTGCTCAAGTCCACTCAGCAGCCAGAACGCCAGGCGAGCCCGGGGAGAGCAGACGAGACCGAGGGGAGTGAGAGCCCGGAGGTCCCAGTCAGCGGTAAGCACCCATTAGTACACGGACATTAGTCCGCGTACCATTACTACCCAAGTGTTACAACACATGCGATGTAACAACGCGTAGCCTTTAGTACGCAAGTTGTTACATCGCATGTGTTGTTACAACGCATGCGTAGTCAGTGAGGGGGCGTCCACTTTCAGGAAGAGGGTCTGCTGCGTGCGCAAGTCGGTGAGGGGGCATCAACTTTCAGGAAGAGGGTCTGCTGCTGCTTTTCCGGCTGGATGTTGGTCATGCCCATCTCCGCGCCTGCCCTCGGGACTCCTTATTCTGCCTGCCCACGATGGAGGAAGCCGGAGGAAGCAGGAAGGGGGAGAAGATTGGAAGCAAGCGTGGAGGTGAAGAGAGGAACCACGAGGAGAGAGAGGTAAGAGGGGCTGTGTAGGGTCATGTAATGGCTGTGTAGGGTCATGCAGGGTTGTGTACTTGTGTTTGTGTAGTGTAGTGTAGAGTAGTGTCGGGGTCGTGCAGGGTAGTGTTTGGGAGTAGGGACAGGACTGGGGTAGGGGCAGGGTCATGCTGGGGGTAGTGTTTTAGGGTTTAGGGTAGTGTTCTGATGTTAGTGTAGTGTAGGGTACTGTTTTAGGGTTTAGGGTAGTGTCGGGGTGTTGTGCAGGGTAGTGTTTGGGAGTAGGGACAGGAATGGGGCTAGGGGCAGTGTCGTCTGTGGGTAGTGTTTAAGGGTTTAGGGTAGTGTTCTGGTGTTAGTCTAGTGTAGGGTAGTGTTTTAGAGTTTAGGGTAGTGTCGGGGGGTCGTGCAGGGTAGTGTTTGGGAGTAGGGACAGGACTGGGGCTAGGGGCAGGGTCGTGCTGGGGGTAATGTTTTAGGGTTTAGGGTAGTGTTGTGGAGTTTGTGTAGTGTAGGGTAGTGTTTTAGGGTTTAGGGTTGTGTCAGGGGGTCGTGCAGGGTAGTGTTTGGGAGTAGGGACAGGACTGGGGCTAGGGGCAGGGTCGTGCTGGGGGTAGTGTTTTAGCGTTTAGGGTAGTGTTGTGGAGTTTGTGTAGTGTAGGGTAGTGTTTTAGGGTTTAGGGTAGTGTCGGGGGGTCGTGCTGGGTAGTGTTTGGGAGTAGGGACAGGACTGGGGATAGGGGCAGTGTCGTGCAGGGGGTAGTGATTTAGGGTTTAGGGTAGTGTAATGGTGTTTTAGTAGTGTAGGGTAGTGTACTTTTTGAGGGTTTTGGTAGTGTTTTTAACTTTTGGATGTGTAGGGTAGTGTATTTGTATGTAGTGTTGGGTTTTATTATTACTAGGCAAGTTTTTAGTTCGCATACATTAACACTTTCAATGTAATGGTATGCGAACTAAAAACTTGCGTAGTAACGGTTATTGCTAAGAAAAAAACGCGTAGTAATGGCATGCGCACTAATTGCATGCGAAATAACGGGTCATATTCCTGGTCAGCCGCTCCTTCCTGGAGTCCCTCTTTTCCTCCCTCCGAGATGACCTGGCAACCATGAAGCGTGACCTTCAAGCAGACTTGCGGGACGTCCGCCACGATGTGGACTCACTGGGGGATCGAGTGCACACGTTGGAAGAGCATGAAGCTGGGAGGGACGAGGAACTGAAGAACCTCCAACAAGACAAGCCCACACCGAGGACTTAGAAAACAGGTCTCGCTGGAACAACATCTGCATCCGGGGTATGGCGCACGACGACAGCGATGGCCATATAGAGGCCCTTGTGGCAGGTCTTTTCCGCTCTATCCTGGGGGAGCCCCCGGAGTTCACAGTCAAGCTGGACCGCACACATAAGGTAGGCCCACACAGAGCAGCCCCTGCGCCTCAAGCAGACATCTTGACCTGTGTCCACGATTATCAATTAAAGGAGAGGATCCTCCGCGAGTCTCGACGGAATCCAAACCTCACGTATCGAGGCCAGACGCTCACTTTATTCCAGGACTTGGCGGCTTCCACGCTGCTTAAACGCAAGTCTTTTCGGCCGATTACACTTCACTTACGTGACTCCGGCATAAAATATTCCTGGAGGCACCCATTTCATTTGATCTTTTTCTACAAGGGAGAGCTAAGACAAATTCGCTCACTACAAGTAGCCTACAAACTCCTGGGCATCGAAGAACCTGCAACAGACCAATCGAACCAGAACTCACGACCCCACAGACGCCGAAGCGGCCATGGCTGGACCACCATTAAACCCCCGAGCTCTACGCCGCTCCCTGACCCGGACACCGTGGCCAAGGAGCGGCAGGCAGTGCTGTCATCCCTTGCAGGAGCATCTTCAGAACGAGGCAGACTCTTGCCATTCGCATGATCCTTTGAAGGTACACCCTCGCCTCCAGCCGATGGTGTTGATTTTTCACTATGGGCCGTCTGGTGGGAGCGGGGAGCTGCGGGCCTCGAGTACCCTTTCCTCCTTTTTCTAAGAGCAGGATGCTCTGGACATTGACTTTGACTTTTTCCATTTCTTCATGTTTTTGTTTCTTTTGGGGTTTTGTTACGCATGTTGTTGGGGTCTCCTCCCCCTTACTGAATATGTATTGCGCGCAAGCAGGTCGACTATGTGTGCATGCCCTCAGCGCTCCCCTTGGAGTATTTTGACTCTAATGTGTCTACAGGCTGCCCGGCCTCTAGACCCTTGTAGAGCATGGTCCCCCCTACCTAGTATAGATGAGTGTTAAGATTCTTGCGCTAAATGTGAAAGGGCTTAACAACCCTATTAAGCGTAGGGCTATCCTGTCTTATCTGGAGAACTCTGGGGCCCATATTTGCTTATTGCAGGAGACCCATTTGAAGCCCAGTGACACTCACAGAATGCGTTCCAAGGCTTTCCCACATCAGTTCTACTCCTCCCTTCCCACCAAAAGGGCCGGAGTGGCCATCCTAGTTGCAGGTTCGTTTCCTGGGAGGGTGGGGGCCAGGGTGATGGAGGTTAAGGGGCGGCTCTTGGCACATTCGGTGATCTTAGGGGGGCACACCCTAACACTGGCCACTATATACGCTCCTAACGAGGGACAGGAGACCTTTTTACATAAAACAATAGGTGACTTGACCTCCACATCCGACTGTCAAATTCTCCTTGGTGGCGACTTGAATATCGTATTCGATGGTCAGCTCGACCGCTCTGCACAGAGGCAGGGATCAACGGGGGCCCTTTCTGAAACTCACCGCCGGTGGCTACATGATCTAGGTTTAGTGGATCAGAGGCAGCACCTCCACCCCCAGACGCTGGACTACACCTTTTACTCTCATGCCCGGGGGACTTACGCAAGACTCGACTACTTCCTCATGTCCCGCTCTCTCCTCCCACTGGTGCAATCCTCCGTCATTGAACCTCAGGCGCTTTCGGATCACGCTGCCCTGACCATGACCCTACTGTTTCCCCCCATCACTAGACCACCATACTCCTGGAAACTTGGAGATACACTCTTACACCGCCCTGAAGTAGAGGATTTCTTAGCTATAAACGACACACACCATACCTCCATTGTCTCCCTTTAGGAAATGCTCAAATTAGTATCCCGGGGTGATCTCATAGCTACTTCTGCCGCAGACAATAAGGCCCGTAAAGATAAAAGGGACGAGCTTTCCGAACAGGTGCTAGAATTGGAGGGGATACATAAAAGGACGGGTGCCCCTCGAATTTGGCAGAAATTGAAAGCGGCTAGGGCACAACTGGCCAGCCTTGACCTTGATAGGGCGGAAAATGCTCCACTTCGGCTGAAACATGCATTTTATACTGGGGGGACAAATGTTGCTGCTTACTGGTCCATAAATTGCGCGCGCAGAAACAGGCAGCGACAGTTCCACTCATTCTGACTGACGAAGGAGATGAGCACACACGGGGCGAGGACATAGCAAACGCATTCCGCGACTTCTATGCCACTCTGTACTCCGCACAGCCCTTAACCGACCAAAACCCCTCTAGGTACTGCCAGGATGTAACACTCTCCATGCTGACAGCAGACCAGGCAGCGGCCCTGGATAGTCCCATCAGGCCTGAAGAAGTTATCTTGGCTATTGCTCGGCTTAAACTCCTCAAATCCCCCGGGTTCACCGCCCTTTTTTTATAAAACTTTCTGCCCCCTCGTAGCCCCAATACTAACACAACTTTTTAACTCCATTGATGAATCCAGGGAATTGCCACCTACCATGCTTCTGGCGTCAGTAGCGGTATTGCCCAAGCCCAGCAAGGATAATAGGTATTGCGCCTCGTATAGGTCGATATCTCTCCTGAACATCGACTTCAAGATTTTTACTGGGATCCTCGCAGCAAGACTGGGGCCCATGATGCCGGGCTTGATAGACCGAGATCAGGCCGGCTTTGTGGCGAACAGACAGTGTAGTGACAATACCAGACGGCTCCTACACCTCCTCGATAAGTCACACTGGCAGTCCGAGGAACGTGTCTTCTTATCAATAGACGCCGAGAAGGCGTTTGACAGGGTCCACTGGCCCGTCTTGGAGACTGTCTTGGAGAAGTTCGGGTTTGGTTGCAGCTTTCGCCAGTGGGTCTTCAGTGGCTTCAGCCATCCCTCAGCCACGGTTAGAGTGAATGGCTTCACCTCCGCACCCTTTAACATCACCAGGGGCACACAGCAGGGCTGCCCGCTCTCCCCCTTACTGTTCGCTCTTTACATGGAGCCACTAGCTCAGAAGATACGGGAGAACCGGCTGATTCAGGGAATCCTCTTTGGAGGAGAGGGTCATACCATTAGCCTTTATGCGGACAACGTAGTTGCAACGCTTGAGTCCCCCCTTACCTCCGTCCCGGCATTCCTCACCGAAATGGAGGAATTTGCAGCAGCTTCTGGCTTTAAAGTCAATGTAGCAAAGTCTCAAGTGTTAAGCTTCTCACTGAAGCAAACTACTATCACAGTCCTGGCTCGGTCGATAAAAAGGTTATGCCCTACCTGGGCATTCTGCTGTCCCTCTCCATAGCTGAAACGAAGTCCCTCAACTATTCTCGGCTGCTGCGGCAGACAAGACAGGAGCTCCAACGATGGCGACCATTTAACCTATCGTGGCTGGGTAGAATAGCAGCCCTCAAAATGAGCATACTCCCTAAAATTCTATATCTCTTCCAAACCCTGCCGGTAGAACCCCCTCCGGGTACCTTAAGGCAACTCCAATCTGAATTTGTCTCCTTCGTTTGGGCGGATAAGAGATCACGAATGAACAGAGACCTGAGCTACAGGCCTCATGAAGAGGGGGGGTTGGGGATCCCTGATCTTGCCCGCTACTACAAAGCGACACAACTGCGGGCTCTCCTAGAGTGGGCTCAACCAGAGTCTGAGAAGAGCTGGCTCTTCATGGAGCGGGCGCTTGTGAAGAGGGCTCTTTGGAAGATCCCTTTCCTCCACAAAGCTCACAGACCTCTGGGATTATATGGCTCCCCTGTGGCACGCGCCACACTGAAAGCATGGGACGCGACAGCCACCCGCAATGGCTTGACGACTTTCCCCTCGCCCCTCACTCCCATTACAGAGAACCAGGATTTCTCCCCGGGCCTTAATTGGGATGCTTTTATCCACTGGGACACAGCAGGACGTAGGTCTGTAGGGTATTTTTTTTTATATGGATGGTCCCTGTTCCTTTGAGGATTTTAAGTCTGATTTCCGTATGCCTGAAACAGAGCGTTGCCATTATTTGCAAATACGACATTGGGTCATGAAACCCCAAATCCGCCCGGGAGCGGAGAGGTTCCTTACTAAGTATGAGCGCTGGCTGCTCTCCAAACAGTACACAAAGCGAATCATCACAGAACTCTACCATATTTTGCGCCCCCCTGAACAGCCGGCCAAATCAGCAGGTCAAAGACGATGGGAGGCAGAGCTAGGCCGGACTCTGACCCCCAAGGAATGGACGGATATCCACTTTCGAGCCCGGCACTCAGCACGTAATATAAATAGCATTGAAACGGCCACTAAGATCATGTCATGTACCTTACATCCTCCCGACTTCACAAGCGCGACCCTGATCGCTCTCCTACTTGCTGGAGGGGGTGTGACTCTGAAGGCACACTCTTGCACCTGTTATGGGAATGCCCTGCGCTCGCTACTTATTGGACACAAGTGCTGGACGAGATTGACAGCCACTTTGACACCACGCTCCTACGTTTTCCTGCGTATGTGGTCCTGGGGGTGTCTGACAGACTTATCTATCCCCTTAAGTCTCGCAGAGGTAGGCAAATAGGCACAGCTCTAGGGGCGGCACTGCAAAATATATTGTCACACTGGGGCACAGATAACGTACCGAACGTGCAAGGATGGCTGCACCGATTATGGTATGCCCTTGGCATGGAACGCATTACCACCTCGCTTCAGGGGGATGGGGCCTCCTTCGCAGATGCGTTGCGCCCCTTTGTTTCCCTGCTGTGCACTGAATTCCGCGAGCTGTCCTGCCCTAGATACTTACGGCTGCTTCGCCTTCCCGAACTGGGTCACAGCACAAATTGAACATTACCTCTATGTACTATGGAGCGCTAGGCCTGCTTTTCACCTTGCTGCTCGGGCATCTAGAATGGGGGAGGAGATGGGAGGGGGAAGAGTGGGGGGAAGTTCTTATTTTATGTTTTATTGATGCTCTGCGAAGCAACACGACTACTACCGGCCTGTAACTTAGGCCCTATGTCTCACTGCATCTCGTTTGTTGATAACACAACAAAAAGATTTCAAACTAAAGAGGGGAGTGGGAAGACGAGACTGCTGTGATATATTGCTCGCAGTGTCCTCACTCGGCCTGTGAAAAATATGATGGTATGAAGCAAAATTGCTAATGCGGATACCTGTGCGCAAGACACGATGCACGCACACTGAAGCCAAACACACAGGCATGCACCTGTGTGTAGACAGAGAAATCAAATGCACACACCACAAGACTTGCCATCAAATGGTTCTGAGCCACATGCTGCAATCCTAGAAACAAAAGGTTTCTGAAGCCTTTGAACCAATAAAGAAGTACCTTGGAATTGCAGCTGATTTTTCACGTCTCTCATTAACATATAGTTTTGAACATGCTTTCAACTGTGCATAACAACCAATTGCCATGACGCCAATATTAATTTACATCAAAGAGATGCCGAAATCTAATGTTAAAGTACACTATTTTCTGTTTGACAAGGGAATGGCACCGCAGTATAAATACAGTCTTGAAAATTATCGGATTGTTCATATTTTTATTGTGCGAGCAAGAAAACTGTAAGATGTTACTTTTACCTTGTAGTATTCTTTTGGCTACTCAACTGTTTGTGCACGGTGACGTGTTCAATGGTGGAGCTGAAACCCTGCACCTGTGACCCACAGAAACCTGCACATCAAATAAATTCAAATGTATATGCACCGTGCCAGCCCGAAACTCACACAAAGACACACTTAACTTGATAGCAAATCCTACTACATGTACATACACATAAAGCTTTCTTTGCACGCATTTCAAACACGTTGCATGATCACATCACTTTTACTCCACCAACCCTTACTGCCTAAGAAAACTGAACTTTTAGAAGAGTTCAAAACTTTGTATGGTTTTGTATATTTGGATTCGTCTTTGAGCACTTTGGTAGGTATTTTTACAATAACCCAATCATACTTTACAATTTCTTTGACAGTAGACTTATTGTTTACATCACAACGTTTTTTAGTCATCTGTTGTTGCATAATTATCTTTTCTTTCCCATGTACTTGCTTATCGTCAATTATATTACACTTTGTGCTTACCTTGTACAAATAATCAAATTTAGGTGTAAGTATAGTATTACACTCTCTTCCACACATTAGAAAAAATGGACTTTGTTTAGTAATGTCATTTACAGTTCTGTTATAGCTATTAACTTTTTTTATCCTCCTCCTCAACTTTGAACATTCAAAAAGATAATTCAAAACAAGTTTAAAGTTGAATAAAGTTTGGTTCAGTTTTGAAATTCACAGTAAAATATTTGAGAAATAGTAATTTAATCCTTGAGGAAAAGTTTTCCTTGGATCACTGATAAAACACCGATCTACGAAAATATTGCGATAAAAATATCGTACACACAAATATCAACACCCTATACTTAAACAAGAAATTACACAAATATCGATAAAAAAATATCGCCTAATTAAATATTGATTACAAGAATATCGACAGCAAAAATACAGATAACAAAATTATCGATAACATTAAATCATAATGAAACACAACAAAAATATCGAGAACACTAATATTGACTACACAAATATCGCTAAAATACATATAAATAATATCGAAAAAGGCATTTAACATTGAATAAACACTATTTAAAATTATTTAATTATTTAACATATCCCAAATAATTATAATAAATTATGACAACATATATAAAAATTATTAAATGATTTTAAAAATTATAATATAATTATACTAACCAAAATAAATTAACACATTCATAATATAACATTAAATTACTTTCCAATGATACTAAAATTACATATATATAATATATAACAACAACAACGTTTATAAATTACATTTATTAACAAATATATTTAAATAACAACAACAAATAACATACATATAAACATTAAATAAACATTACATATAATTACCTAATTAAAAAGTAACTGCTAAAAAAATCAAATAACGTATCTCGACCAATGATTTTAAACTAAAAACACACAAACCAATAAAAAATTTTAACTAATTAACTAAACACTATAAAAACAAACAATTAATTAACATAATTTTACCGTTTATCGGCCAAACACGGAGGGAGAGCGTTACTTTGCGAAAGAGAGGCCAGAAAAGAAAGAAAATCTACACAAACTACTATATCAGATTATACTACAATACAGGTAAGAACAAAACTTTTTTACAAAATATAAATACCTCGACCTCCTTAACTTAATTAACTAAAATAATTAAATGTTCCCCTTTTCTAAATCAAAACTAAAGTGCAATACAACCAAACCGATAACACAAACATTTTATTAGGTACTTTATTTAACTCAACATAATAAAGAATATAAATAATTAAATGTACAACTTAACCTATAAAGAAAATAAATAACTCTGATTTTTTAAACGTATCAAAAGTACAAAACATAACTAATAAATGCGTTTTTCTTCACAGCTTTTACAAACTGCACCTACAAAGAACATCCACGAAATTAAATTCATCAACTACAAGAAGTAAGTATTATTTGTTTCAGTGCTAAATAAAAAACAATACAAATAAATTTAAACCATATCTCACATTTAATTAACATAAACATTTTTCTTTCGCACCAACAGAAAATAGAACAGTGAAAAAACAACAAGCAGCAAATAATCCTATCAACAAAAGTCAAAGAACAGTAATGTAAGTATTTTTTCTATATTATTAATAACCCCAGCATATTTATTATTCACAAAAGCATATTTACTAAACACATATTTATATATCTTCACAGATATACCCCAAAAATGGCAGAAGAAGGGAAGTTTATTACATCTCAAAAGGGGAAACTAATGCTTTGCTACATGGGTTACACTTACACCCAAGAAAAAGTCATAGAAAATAAAACTCATTGGAAAGGTAGCAAATATTATGCCAATGCCTGTTATGGGAGAGCTACTACAATAGATTTAAATGTTGTGAATGTTAGAGAGCACAACCATCCCCCCAATGTGACTGAAGTGGAAGTAAGAAATGCCCTAGAGACAATAAGGGAAGTAAGCAAAGGTTCCCAACAGACAAGTACTCAAATTCTAAAAAATGTTTTAACCAGAGTACCAGAAAATGTAACAGGACAACTACCTTCCATCCCCAACTTAAAAAGATTAATATCAAAAACTAAGAGAGCTTCAGCTCAAACTCCACCTACCCCCAAACTTTTTAGGAATCCAAATACTCCCAGAATACACCATCACCCATAAAGAAGAAAAATTCTTGCTCTATGACAACAAAAGTCACGAGCAAAGAATTATTAAGTTTGCAACTAATACTAATTTGCAAAAACTTAAAAACTGTGAAACGTGGATGATGAACGGAACCTTTAAAGTTTGTCCCAAACCATTTTATCAGCTTTATACAATTCATGGAGAATTTGAAGAGACAAATATCCCATTGATTTGCGCATTGCTACCTAATAAACATAACACCACCTATATAGAAGTACTAACTACAATAAAACAATTCACAGAAAATTACTATCCCCAAAGAATAATAATAGATTTTGAACAGGCAATGATTCAAGCAATACTCAAACTATACCCACACACTGCAATACACGGTTGCTACTACCATTTTAACCAAAGCATATGGAGACACCTACAAAAATCTACTTTAAGCATAGAATATTCAACTAACAGCAACTTTGCCTACCAAATCAAAAAATTAATAGCCCTGGCCTACGTACCAACCACTGAAGTAGCCAATCACTACAACTTACTAATAGAAAGTCCTTTCTATCAAGCCAATGAAACAAAATTAAGTCCCTTACTCGACTACTTCGAAGACACCTGGGTAGGAAGGTTACATAGGTCAGGGCATCGTAGACACTCTAACTTTCAAATTCCCTGGTGGAATGTGTATGCAAGTACTGTGGCTCAAAAAGCCTAGACAAACAACGCAGTGGAAAGATGGCATAATGCCTTCCAAGCCACAATAGGAAGAGGACAACCAACATTGTACAAACTTATTGAAGCTATTAAAAAATAACAAAGCTACCAAGAGCTCAGACTAGAGCAATCTCTAAGCAAAAATGGACCTAAACTAAGCAAACTAACGAAAACTATGTATGAGTACCGACAACATAAAACTAGGATGTATCCAAATACCCAAGGTCTAGAATATCTAGACATAATTGCAAAATCAATTCTTTAAAATAAACCAAATAGCAAACCTTTTAACCATATAAAACATAAAAACAAAGGGGCCCATTAGGATGTAGGGCGGATCGCCACCGCCTGCATGGCGGAGGCGATCTGCCCTACATCCTTCCCCGCCCTCCACCCATTTACCCCTCGCCATATTAGTATGGCGGGGGTACCACAGCAGACAGGAAGACCGACCGACGCTTTTCCGCCTGGTCGACAAGTCGACCGGGCGGAAAAGGGTTTAATATGGTGGCGGTGTCTGCTAGACACCGCCATCCATATTAGCATGGGGGCGGAAACATGCCTGTCCGTGGCGGCGTTGCCGCCATGGAAAGGCATGTGGAATTCTCTTCCGGGGGCCCGTTGCGGGCCCCCCGGGTATTAGGGGGGTGGGGGGTGCACATGGGGGGTACCTATGGTACCTCCTGCATTGTCATGGACATGGTGGCAGGCACCTCACGGTGCCTGTCACCTTGTGCATGACAATGCACGCAGTGCATTCCCAGCATTGTGGCGGGCGGTGCTGTGAGCACCGCCAGCCACAATGCTGGGAATGGAGGATGCCACCGCCACGGTGGCGGTGGCATCCTAATCGCCGGTGCGGGACCGCCGCACCACTGGCGGCCGGTCCCAGCACCGCTAGGGTGGCGGGCGGACGGAAGTCCGCCCGCCATCCTAATGGGCCTCAAAGTATTTCTCTTTTTTTCAAATATTAAATTTAATTATGTCATAAAATGTCAAATATAACACAAAATTATATGACATAATGTAGATATTAAAAAAAAAAGAATGAAAAAATAAACATTTCCCACCCACAACAATAAAAAAAAATTACTTACAGTTATGTAGCTGTAGAATATCCTCGAAAACGAAAAAAACACAACAAAACAAGCAAAAATTAATCCATTGAATAAGGAAACCGCAAAAATAAATATGTAAAAATACAACTGTAGAAAAAGGAATCCAACGACGCAATCCTCTCAATAACGAAACCCTCAAAAACCCGAAACTAGTTTATAAAAAAATGCTCCAACAACCCGCGAAAAAAAGGAAATATATATTAACTTGTTATCAAATAAGAAACAACATTGTCCTTTATTTAAAAAAATAATTCGTGGACAACTCCATCTGTGCACCAAAGCCAGTACCTGTAAATAAAAAATAAACAACACCCACCCACAACAGAAATACAAACCCACAAGAACCAATATCAACATAAAATACACAAAAACACACATAATGAACACATAAGTAAAACTACATAACATTATAATTCTATCCGACACTTAGTCAAACACATAAAACACTAAGGGGCCGATTCCGATCTCGGCCGGAAGCGCACCTAACAGTATTCGTCCGGAAAAAATACCAGCCGAACGCGTGTTTTCCGACCGATTCGAACACTCTACCGAACGAACAAGTACGATGCGCATAACAGCCCAGATTCCGAGCGAGCCGTACTTACCCATTCCAGCTCCTGTTCCCCACCCGAGCCGGATCCGTAAACGCCAAATCGAGTCGCACGGAACCAAATACACAGCACCTTCCGGCCGGACTAGTACAATGCGTCTTCCGTACGCGCCGAACTCGTCGCTACGTCCGGCACGTTTGAGCATCCGGGCGAGCCGTACATAAGCTCCGTTTCGCGCCACAAGACGATCCACGGCTACGAGACGAACAAGCCTGCTACGAGTACGACTCGAAGACACAAGAAAACCGAACGAGACGATCCAAGCATGAATCCCATTGCGCAGGTCCTACCTATACTCTACATCTATTACCGGGACCGGCACGGACGCGTACGGCGCAGACGGTAAGTCAAACACCAACAATACAAACAAACCACACGTACACGAAATATGTCACACACACATAGGGATGCACAAAAAAGGTACACTAGCAACAGCAGAACCATAGGGGGATGGATGCCTGCCACTACTACCACCCCTACCCAGGGGGCCCTGGATGCCTGCCACTACTACCACCCCTACCCAGGGGGCCCTGGATGCCTGCCACTACTACCACCCCTACCCAGGGGGCCCTGGATGCCTGTCACTACCACCACCCCTACTCAGGGGGGGCTGGAGGCCTGCCACTACCACCACCCCTATCCAGGGGGGGCTGGATGCATGCCACTACTACCACCCCTACCCAGGGTGGCCTGGATGCCTGTCACTAATACCATCCCCACTCATGGGGGGCTGGATGCCTACCACTACTACCATCTCCACTCATGGGGGGCTGGATGCCTACCACTACTACCATCCCCGCACATGGGGGGCTGGATGCCTGCCACTACCACCACCCCTATCCAGGGGGGGCTGGATGCATGCCACTACTACCACCCCTACCCAGGGGGCCTGGATGCCTGTCACTACCACCACCCCTACTCAGGGGGCTGGATGCCTGCCACTACCACCACCCCTATCCAGGGGGCTGGATGCCTGTCACTACTACCATCCCCACCCTCAGGGGGATGGATGCCTGCCACTACTACCATACCCACCCTAAGGGGATGGATGCCTGCCACTACCACCACCCCTACCCAGGGGGCCTGGATGCCTGTCACTACCACCACCCCTACTCAGGGGGGCTGGATGCCTGCCACTACCACCACCCCTATCCAGGGGGGCTGGATGCATGCCACTACTACCACTCCTACCCAGGGGGCCTGGATGCCTGCCACTACTACCATCACCCACCCTTAGGGGGATGGATGCCTGCCACTACTACCACCCCTACCCAGGGGGCCTGGATGCCTGTCACTACTACCATCCCCACTCATGGGGGGCTGGATGCCTACCACTACTACCATCCCCACTCATGGGGGGCTGGATGCCTACCACTACTACCAATCCCACTCATGGGGGGCTGGATGCCTACCACTACTACCATCCCCACTCATGGAGGGCTGGATGCCTACCACTACTACCATCCCCGCTCATGGGGGCTGGATGCCTGCCACTACCACCACCCCTATCCAGGGGGCTGGATGCATGCCACTACTACCACCCCTACCCAGGGGGCCTGGATGCCTGTCACTACCACCACCCCTACTCAGGGGGGCTGGATGCCTGCCACTACCACCACCCCTATCCAGGGGGGGCTGGATGCCTGTCACTACTACCATCCCCACCCTTAGGGGGATGGATGCCTGCCACTACTACCATACCCACCCTAAGGGGGATGGATGCCTGCCACTACCACCACCCCTACCCAGGGGGCCTGGATGCCTGTCACTACCACCACCCCTACTCAGGGGGGACTGGATGCCTGCCACTACCACCACCCCTATCCAGGGGGGCTGGATGCATGCCACTACTACCACCCCTACCCATGGGGGCCTGGATGCCTGCCACTACTACCATACCCACCCTTAGGGGGATGGATGCCTGCCACTACTACCACCCCTACCCAGGGGGGCCTGGATGCCTGTCACTACCACCACCCCTACTCAGGGGGGCTGGATGCCTGCCCCTACCACCACCCCTATCCAGGGGGGGGCTGGATGCCTGTCACTACTACCATCCCCATCCTTAGGGGGATGGATGCCTGCCACTACTACCATACCCACCCTAAGGGGGATGGATGCCTGTCACTACCACCACCCCTACTCAGGGGGGGCTGGATGCCTGCCACTTCCACCAACCCTATCCAGGGGGGGCGGGATGCCTGCCACTACTACCATACACACCCTTAGGGGGATGGATGCCTGCCACTACTACCACCCCTACCCAGGGGGGCCTGGATGCCTGTCACTACTACCATCTCCACTCATGGGGGGGCTGGATGCCTACCACTACTACCATCCCCACTAATGGGGGGCTGGATGCCTGTCACTACTACCATCCCCACCCTTAGGGGGATGGATGGCTGTCACTACTACCATCCCCACTCATGGGGGGCTGGATGCCTACCACTACTACCATCACCACTCATGGGGGGCTGGATGCCTACCACCACTACCATCCCCACTCATGGGGGGCTGGATGCCTACCACTACTACCATCCCCACTCATGGGGGGCTGGATGCCTGTCACTACTACCATCCCCACCCTTAGGGGGATGGATGCCTGCCACTACCACCACCCCTACCCAGGGGGGCCTGGGTGCCTGTCACTACCACCACCCCTACTCAGGGGGGGCTGGATGCCTGCCACTACCACCACCCCTTTCCAGGGGGGGCTGGATGCCTGCCACTACTACCATACCCACCCTTAGGGGGATGGATGCCTGCCACTACTACCACCCCTACCCAGGGGGCCTGGATGCCTGTCACTACTACCATCCCCACTCATGGGGGCTGGATGCCTACCACTACTACCATCCCCACTCATGGGGGGCTGGATGCCTACCACTACTACCATCCCCACTCATGGGGGCTGGATGCCTACCACTACTACCATCCCCACTCATGGGGGCTGGATGCCTGTCACTACTACCATCCCCACCCTTAGGGGAATGGATGGCTGTCACTACTACCATCCCCACTCATGGGGGGCTGGATGCCTACCACTACTACCATCACCACTCATGGGGGCTGGATGCCTACCACCACTACCATCCCCACTCATGGGGGGCTGGATGCCTACCACTACTACCATCCCCACTCATGGGGGGCTGGATGCCTGTCACTACTACCATCCCCACCCTTAGGGGGATGGATGCCTGTCACTACCACCACCCCTACTCAGGGGGGGCTGGATGCCTGCCACTACCACCACCCCTATCCAGGGGGGGGCTTGATGCCTACCACTACTACCATCCCCACTCATGGGGGGCTGGATGCCTGTCACTACTACCATCCCCACCCTTAGGTGGATGGATGGCTGTCACTACTACCATCCCCACTCATGGGGGGCTGGATGCCTACCACTACTACCATCCCTACTCATGGGGGGCTGGAGGCCTGTCACTACAACCACCCCTACTCATAGGATGGGTAATGCATGACACAACTAGCATACTCCCACATAAGGACTGTCTGTAAATTACATCCCAGCCCCCAACACCATGACAAGCGTGTGTGGTCTGTGTCAAATGCATACAACACTGAACATGACATTGAACATACAATGTGACCCCCTAACACATGTGTCACACATAATTGTGTGTGTGGCCTACACAATGCAAGCAGACCATGGCCACTGTGGCAATGTGTCCCAAAGCCCCATCACCACAGTGCCCATAAGGTAAGTGTGTGCCCCATAGCTGAAGAACATTTTGAACAGTGTGGCAATGGGGCCCAAAGCCCCATCACCACAGTGCACAAAAGGTAAGTGTGTGCTCCATAGCTGAAGCACATTTTGAACAGTGTGGCAATGGGGCCCAAAGCCCCATCACCACAGTGCCCAAAAGGTAAGTGTGTGCTCCATAGCTGAAGCACATTTTGAACAGTGTGGCAATGGGGCCCAAAGCCCCATCACCACAGTGCACAAAAGGTAAGTGTGTGCTCCATAGCTGAAGCACATTTTGAACAGTGTGGCAATGGGGCCCAAAGCCCCATCACCACAGTGCACAAAATGTAAGTGTGTGCTCCATAGCTGAAGCACATTTTGAACAGTGTGGCAATGGGACCCAAAGCCCCATCACCACAGTGCACAAAAGGTAAGTGTGTGCTCCATAGCTGAAGCACATTTTGAACAGTGTGGCAATGGGGCCCAAAGCCCCATCACCACAGTGCCCAAAAGGGAAGTGTAAAAGCTGCAAAAACATAACTGCAGGGATTATTCCTGGCCACACAACATCAAACACTACAGTGGCATTGTAGTGCTTGTGTCCCATAGCAACATAAATTGTGTGAGGCAAGCAGTGCAGTGCCAATGACACATCATTCTGGCCATGTGCACACAAACATCAGCCACGGGGGCCCACATTGTCTACATTCACAAATAACACAATGACAGAAGTGAGCATCATAATGCAGACCCACATATCTGCACCAATGGACACACAAATGTAGATATCCTGTGGAGACTGTAGATGTCAGGTGAACAAATACCATACCATGGCAGCAATGGGACATACTAACCATGATCAATGTGCTGACTGATGACCTAGCAGTCCCAGGGCCAGCAGGGGAAAGCCAACAAACAACATACAGCCAATGGCAAACTAAAGATATGCCAATGCAGTGGTGCAAAAGCACAAACACAAACAGGCAGACTCACACTGCATATCATACACAACAGGTGAGGGGGTTGTGTGCCAGTGTCCCCAGGCAAACACACAACACATGAGGAGGCCAGATTCACTGATACACAGATGTCAACACAGTCACATACAAAAGTAACTCATGGATTGGATTCCCCTATGTGGGCAAACAGGCATTGTGAGATGAGAGGGAGCCCAAATTACACATGTCACACAAGCTTGTAGGAACAGCAACACACACAGCAAGAGACAGAACCACCACAGCACTCCCCAGGGACCCCACATTGTGGTGACACTAGCCTGCATGACAATCACACTGTGATGACAAAGGTAGATGTCATCCACACTGTGAACCACAGCCATGTGTCCTGAGCAACAAACTACCATCACACCTATACAAGCACAAAGCACTCAGCACGGCCTGCCAGCCAAGGAACATATGGAGGTAGTGCCCCAGCCGTGCAACAACTCACATTTGCACACACTCAACGCCACACACCTTGAACTCCACCAATGTGCAGCGTTGAAGCTCACATGGACTGCTGACATTGCACATGCACCCATGACAATCCCAGGGGTGGTGGGGGAAATAAGGTGCAGAAACCCATCACACATGGCCAGTCAACAATACTTGTGAATGTCTGACACACTGCACAGTATGCCGTACATGGGCATGACGTGAAATCCACCCCAAACAATGGGATCCTGGCCATAGTCACACACCAATGAAGAAGCCAAGCTGACCCACAAAGGACACACATAGACAACTTCCAACATTGCAGCTCTGACCCTGAGGAGTGGCAGCAGTCACACACACAACGTGTCACAATCACTGAAAGCATACACAAACAGAAAATCACATTACTCGTGTAACCAACAAGTGCCAAGAGGAATACTGACTGTGTCCCATCTGCGTTTGCCCACATCCCCAGCCCTGACAACAAAGACAACTAGGGATGACAACCTCATGAACATTAGTTTGCCATGCACCCACATCCCGGAGTAACCAGGTCCAAGATGCTGGATGAACACAGAACAACTCAGCAAGCATCACAAACAGGAACATCCGTAGGGACACAGCCTGTGTAGGAAAAGGAGAAGGGAACACGCACAGACATGCCTACACAACACACAACATGGGCACAGCCTATATCACGGAATCACGCACTGCCATGAGGGCACTCAACTCCTGTGGAAGGTCAGCTGTGCCAAACCTTGTCTGTGCACGACTCAAACATGTCAGCAGAACACTCGGTCAGTGAGTCAACAACTACAACACACTGAAGGCTCTGCTCATATCAGCCTGGGCACGGGAGTGTCACGTCAGTCATCTGCATACACCCAAGACACGTGTCAAGCAACTTGCACTGTGTACACAGATGAGTCCTCCAAATTTGATGTGCTAAACTGCATGTCCATTGGAGACGGGCACACAGTCAGGGTACTAGGAACATTGGACAGTGGTAAGCCCACCAGATGTGCATCAGTGTAGGACAAAGATGGTAATCTACAAATGCTAAACGTACATCCCTGTGTCAAATGCTGAACATTACACCCTCAGACTGCAGCAAAGGATGCTATAGATCCAGACTAGATTAGGACACATATCCCATGGACCACATGGAGCCCATCACAGCAAAACTTCATTTACCTGATCTGAACACTATTACAACAGCAAATGCATGATTCTACACATCTACATCATGTACCTCCAAAGATTAACCACAAGTAAACAAAAAGAGGCTTTATTCAGCAAGTGTGCAACTCAAATCAAAAGTCCAAAATAAACTAAGGCCAATGGCCAGTCCAAATATACAGTCCCAACAGGGTGATGTGTGACAACTTGTCAACAATTGCTTGCCTGCACAGGTACGGACAGGGGACATCACCCTTGGAGGGGCATACGAGGGGCAGGCCAGGCACCGCAGGGACAGGATCAGGGGATGCCAGAAGGAGGCAGTGAAGGGAAGGTGGGTGCAGGAGTGTCACCGGCAACTGCAGTGGAGGTGTCTGACTCAGGGGGGGCTGGCACCACCGCAGGGCTCAAGTCAGATGGAGTTGGTGCTGCAACCACTGCAGTGGGCTGGTCAGATGGAGTGGACTGGGTCCCCAATGCAGTGCCCGAGTCAGACGGGGTGGTTGTGGACTCCACCGCAGTGCATGACTCCAAGGTAGTGGAAGGGGGCAGAAGAGCTGGGCAGGACAGAGGGGGGACACGGTCTCCACACCAGTGGCACAAACAGGCAGAGCGTCTGGTTTGGGGGTGGAAGAGCAAGTGGCAGGGGAGAGGGCCTAAGCAGTTTGGGGATGCGGTATCGGTGTTTGGGGGAACCTGGGGCAGGGTGTGGCGGTGGAACCTGTGGAGTGGTGGCCTGGGGGATGGAGGTGAGAGACTGGGTGGTTGACTTGCAGGGCGGTGGCGGGGTCTTGCTCTTCCGGGACCGGGGGACTTGCGGGTGGGGGCTCACTCTGCCTGCGCCTGGGGAAGGGTGTCTGGGGGCGAGGGGCACTCCCCTCTGTGTGGGTGGACTTCCTCTTCCCCCGGTATGCTGGATCAGCAGGATTGGAGGGGAAGAGGCCGAGGTCACACAGGAAGATCTGCTGTGTAGGTGTGTTAGCAGGCGAGGCAAGGGAAGGGGTCTTGGAGGGAGAGGATTTGGAGGACTGCGGAGTTAATGTGGATGCCTGTGTGTGTGTGTGTTCCCCATCCCCTGTGTCTGTGGTATCAGTCCCCTGAGGATGCGTGTGTGCACGTCTTGCCTTTCTCTTGGGTGTGTCTGTGCTGCTCGTGTCTGTGTGTTTGGGTGACTGTGCAGGTGTGCATGTGCTTTGGACAGGTAGGGGGCAGGAAGTGTGGATGGGGCAGAGGTGGGAGGGGTGAGGGACTGTTGGAGGAGGGACACTGCTGCCGTCAGGGAGGAGTCCATGGACCTATTGCTCCTCTGTAGGGCAGACATACCCGTTGAGATGCCCTCCATGAACGACACCAGCTGTGTCAACAGAGTGGTGTTTGCATGGAGGACACTCAGCTTTTCTGTCTGCCCTACATGGAGCTGCCGAAGGAGGTACACAGACTCCTCACTCAGGGCAGCAGGGGACACCGGGGCAGGGGCTGCGGTGCCTGGCACGAAGGAGACACGCTCCCGAGTACGGGAGCCTCCACGGACCTCAGGAATGGGAGCCAATGGGAGGGCGGTGGTGGTGGTGGTGGTGGCGGGGCCAGACAGACTAGCTGGCCTTTGGTGGCTGCTGAGACCCGCCTCCACAAGGGAGTCATCCTCCGAGCTGCTGTGGTCCTCAGCTGAGGTGGATGGTGCTGAGGACTCCTCGGTGTGGCTCCCTCGCCCTCCGTGCCACTGGGTCCCTCTGACCACTCGTCCGATGCTGACCCAGTCTGGCTCCGCTGCTCCTCCTGGTCCATGGAGCTGTCCCCTCCTGTGGCCGTGGATGTATCTGCAAACAATTAGGGAAACAGACAAACATCAGTCACCTGCACTGACCGCACACACCACAGTAAGTACAGCACATTACAGAGCAAGCCCTGGCATCCTTAGTTGAACATTGCCTAAAGTCCTCACACAGATTCGGGAAGCCAATTGTCAGTCTGATGGTCAACCATGGGACTCACACCCCTCCTGCCCTTGCACCCATCTGTCTGGTGCCTGTCTGATGGTAAGACCCCAGTGTGGACACATGCACCACCTACACAGTTGTTGGACATTGCAGGGAACACGGTGAAGTATGTGAACATGCACACATCACATCTCTTGCCACTGAGTCAGTGCAGGTGTCCGGATAAAGGGATGGCCAGAGTCTAAATAGAAATGCATGTGATGCATACCAGCACCAGACACCATGATGCACCCATGTCCGGATAGTCAATGCCACAATGGGGTGCATGTTGCACATGTCACTCCCCTGCAGGATCAGTCTCAGGAAGTTGAATGCCATGACACAGGAATGCGTGCAAAGTCATACATTACTGTCTCAAGTCACATGGCCATGGCAGCCAGCCAACAACAGTCTGCACTGTGTCACAATCCGAGGGCATGGGGAATGCAAGTTATGTGACTGACAAGTGCACATGTCCATCCCCCAAATACCACATCATCTGTACTACTATTTGTCCACGTCATACCAACTGGACATATGGGGGACATGAAACACAACTCTCTGAACATGAGCACCTCACAGTGTGCTGTGAATGACAATACAGCTGCCTGAAAGTCACAGTCGCAAACACCTGTGTGCACAGTCAAGTGATCAGACACCTATAAGTCACAGAAGTATCGTCTATCATGGTCACATCTCAGATGGCATGCTGAGCCCTAACCGAAACACATACCAGTAGTCCTGACAACGAAGACACAGCACAATGAGACAGAGGCAGACACCTGAGGGTACATTACACTGATCACAACATGCCAGATGATACACGGGAGTGGGAGTACAGAGTGCATTGCATGCCCTGGAGTAGGCATTACTGTCCAGCTCCACCTGTAAGAGGGATGAGTCCTGGACAGTAGGCAGGTGGCTAAGCATGTGTGACACACTGGATACACATACTCCTGAGGCCCAAACATTGTTCACACCAGCAGCATGGGTGTGTGCCAAATTCCCCAGGGACATGTGGTGAGTCAGAGCAGCAAGCGGACCACATATCAAAGTTACACCTAGATTACATGTCAGAACTTAGGCATTGTGTAAGCAATTGACCCACCCATGAATCGCACAACATAGTCACGGGAATAAATGCTGTCCCCCAGCTTGAGCAAAGCTAAATGCAATGACACAGTCCCCAAATGACACAATTTCCTGACTATAAGGGCCACACATATGCGTATCAGAGGAGAAGTGGGCATGTCACAAATGAGGGACATGGGTCCTGGACCACATGACTGATGTACTGTGGAAGTTTAACCAGGCCAGAGGAGGGCACATAGCATGTCAGACAAAGTGCACAGTGCAGTCATGGACTCACCCCCTCCTTGCTGCTGTCTGTCCTTCAGCTGCCCATCCAGGTCAGGGAAGACCACCGCCAGGATCCGGAGCATGTGGGGGTCAGGGTCCGGTGTCCGCCCCTCCTGCGAGGAGGCAACAGCTTCAGCTGGACCCTTGCGATCCTCCGGGTCCAGCCACGAAGGTCCTGCCACCTCTTCTGGCAGTTGCGGATCCTGCGCCTGTAGACCCCCACGGATCTTACTTTCCGGGCGATGGTCAGCCAGATTTCCTGCTTCTGGTGGGCATCAACCTGTGAGGATGACAAAGTGAAAAGGCCATTACTACACATGCAACATATACGTGCATCACACAGTTGTATATACATGTCTCAATCACAGGGGCATATGATGTACACAGGCAGTGCAACAATGGCTATGAACAGTTTGCCAGCAGTCACTACATGGTATCATTGCATGGGAAGTAAACCTAGTTGGAATGCACTGTTACTGCACTGTACCAGTTCAGTGCATGTAACTACACACTTTGGGGTGTGACAACTACTCAGTGGGCATGCTAGCCAGTGGTGTGCACACTGAAAGCCCTGCTAGTCAGACAACATGCACAATTAGTGAGGCAGTGGACAGCACACTCACCTGCTCCCCTGGTTTCCCATACAGCTTGCTGTACTGTGGAAGGAGGCTGTCCAGCAGGGCCTGGTTCTCCTCAAGGCTGAAGGCTGGGGCTCTCTCCACAGTACGTGCCATTGCAGGAGCCAGAGGATGCATAAACAGCAGCAGTGTTGGTGGCAGATGTCGTCCTGGAGCATGTAGTGCAGGCAAGTGAGCTCTCAGGGGAACAGCCAGCATTATATGTGTGCTGCTGAGGCAGATACTGTCCCATGTGTCCAAAGTGATAGGTCCAAGTCGTTTGCATCTTCTGAATCTGACCAATCCATGGAATAGCAGCACTAATACACGCCCACAGCATCCTTCAAATCTTCAACTTCATGACACCCATGATTTTGCAACATTGTTGTGGCTGGCCAACTGAATTCACTGCATCAGACTCGTTGGAGCTTCGAAAACGCGTCCGTTGCCATGCCAGGCCCCAGCCAATGTGTGCGCACCGTTCGGTCCACTGCTGTACAACGCGTATTTCGGGATACAACGCGTACCCGCTCACATACAATGCAATGGGCCGGCCGGGCACACCGATCGGTCCATTGCTGTTCAACGCGTACCCGGGATACAACGCGTACCCGCTCACATACAATGCAATGGGCCGGCCGGGCACACCGATCGGTCCATTGCTGTTCAACGCGTACCCGGGATACAACGCGTACCCGCTCACATACAATGCAATGGGCCGGCCGGGCACACCGATCGGTCCATTGCTGTTCAACGCGTACCCGGGATACAACGCAGTACCCGCTCACATACAATGCAATGGGCCGGCCGGGCACACCGATCGGTCCATTGCTGTTCAACGCGTCCCTGGACAGGTCACACGCATATGTCACCATGCTGGTCACTGGTGAACCTATGCCAGCCACATATACTTTCCAGGGACTCAGGGGCACACCTACAACACCACACCCAGTCCACACTGTATCTAAGGCATGTGTGGCAGCATAACCTTATCTGTGTATGGGGGTGAACATGTGGTTTTTGGGGTGGCATTTGGGGGCAGACACACCCAGGCTGTGCACGTGTTCATGGGGACAGGGTCCTTTGTGTGTTGTGCACCTGACCACTGTGGTGTGCAACTTTTCATTTATGAGCATGTGTCATGGTCACATTTCCAGGTTGTGTATGTGTATGACATGTCACATACCCCCAGGCTCACATGTGGGAAGGCATGTACGTCACAGGGTGGCCCATTGCCACAATAGTGATGTCCCTCCGCAGTCTGTGTGCATGTTGTGTTTCGCATGTCTCTGACTCCATGTGCACAATGGGAGACAGTCTCCACATCCACGTGGTTTGTGCATGAACTTTGATGTTGTGTGTGTGTGTGTCACAGACGTCCATGTCTGTCCTGCAGAGGCTACAGGGGCCACTACCTGTGGGTGTCATGTTAGTTTATCTGACGTGTACATGATACGCAATGTCATGCCAGTGTCCATGTGGCAAGACAGGGTCCCTGGGAATCTACCTGTCAATGAGCTGTGATGCCTGTGGAGCATCTGTCCAGACATGTCACTGTGGTATGTGTGTGGAACGTGAGAGCAGTAAATGGGTACTGTGACACAGCCTAATGGTTTCCCATAGCACACCCTGGAACCTGTTGTCAACACTTGTTGAACAGAGATGTTAGATGATGTCCATGTAGGTGCCATATATGTCCAAACAGAACGACACACACATCAAGTACTTGTGTTTGTTAATGATGTATCATGTGAAATTGAGTATGGTGAACGGCACATAGTTGGGGTGACTGACAATCTTGCTTTCTTCACCTATGCACTGCAGGGCTCCTGCTGTCCATCGACCATTCCCAGACCTGGCAACGATGGTGGAACGTGACAGCATCCGACGGTACCGCTTCACCAGGCAGCTGATTGAGGATTTGGCAGTGCGGTTGGACCCACATTTGCAGCCTGGCCGTCCGTATCCTACAGCGCTGACCCCCAAGGTGAAGGTGATGGCAGCCCTACACTTCTTTGCCACCGGTACCTTTCAACACACTGTGGCGACTGCCGGTGGGATGTCACAGACTATGTTCAGCCGTGTGCTACGCGATGTTTTGGGGGCAATGTTGATATACCTGAACCAGTACATCTATTTCCCAACACGTCAACGACTCACTGACGTCAAGAGTGACTTCTATGCCCTGGGGAGGATGCCACATGTAATTGGCTCCATTGATGGGACACATGTGGCTTTGATACCACCACAGGCACATGAGCAGGCATACCGGAACCGTAAACATTACCATTCGATCAATGCTCTGGTGGTATGTCTTGCAGATATGACCATCACACATGTGTGTGCCCGTTTCCCGGTTCGGCACACGATGCCTACGTGATGAGGAGTAGTCGCATCCCGAGGATGATGTCACAGATGCCGAACCAGCGTGCCTGGCTTGTTGGTGTGTACTGACTTTGTACCATTGTGTGTGTTCTGCTATGTTGTTTTCCGCACACATTTTCAAATCGGCTAATGTGCAATTGTCTGTCTGTAGGTGACTCGGGATACCCCAACATGCCGTGGTTGCTGACACCCCTCAGGAACCCTGTGACACCAGCCCAGATGCGCTACAATGAGGCACATGGTCGGACGAGGAGGGTGATTGAGCGGACCTTTGGTCTCCTGAAGAGCCGCTTCCGCTGCCTGGACAAGACAGGAGGGGCCCTCCCATATGCCCCAGCAAAGGTGTGCAAGATTGTCATCGTCTGCTGCATGCTGCACAACCTGGCAGTGCGGAAGGAGTTGCCTCTCATCCTGGATGACGATGACCAACGTCCGCCACCTGTGGAAGATCCTGGCCTGGGTCACGATGCCAGTGAAGATGATGATGATGATGATGGTGATGTCCGCACACAGCTCATCACCAACTTCTTCAGCTGAATGTGAGTCTCCAGAGGGTTGTAATGTCAATGATTTGAGTTTGCATGATATGTGTGTGTGGTGCTCTGTTGCTGTTTGAGTGTGGCCATGTGCTACTTGACTGGATGCGTGCAGCGATGTGTCCTTGCAGGTGGTCTGTACTGCCCAACAGTGTTGACATGCTAACTTGGTTTTGTGTAGTTATCTCGTGACATGTATTAGACATGAGTATTGCCGTTCTGTGCTGTTCTTCAGTGGTTTTGACTGTGTGTCATGTCTGTCCTTCACAGGGTGCTGCCGGAGTTGTTTGATCAACTTGGATCCCACGAATCCATGAATCAACTTGCAAGGTGGAAGCAGTCGTTTCCCTACAGGTGATGTGCCACACACCCCTGGACTTTCTATCTTCTGCACTTTTTGACTTTGTGGCCACAGCCAGGTTGGATTAGCTAGCATTTGTAGTGGAAACAACATGTTGCAAATGTGTAATAAACCTGTGCTTCACTTTGGGATGTGCGTTGTCTGTGGTCACACATCTGACTGACATTTGCTTACTGCACCTGTAGTCTAGTTGACAGACTGTGAATAGGTGGCGTGTCTGTGCATTCCACTGTATTTAGTTGCAACATCAGTATAGGTGATGAGTCTGATGGCCCTGGTGTGTATGTGTTGTGTGGCCCTAGTGGTGTGTCTCCCTCATATGTGTCACGTCGCCATGACTGACATGACGGTGTTGGACTTGCTGTAGCAGTTAGCATGCACAGTGTCATTTTTCTGATCACCATCTCCATGACAGAGAGCACGTTGGAATCACAACAGAGGCAGATATGGTGTATTGGTGAGTTTATTTACATACAGGTGTGAGAATGGTGCACAGGATGGTGGGTGCTGTACATAGAAATTGGAATCCAAAGTTCCCATGTGATTTGGAAGTCTTGGTAGCTGAAATGTCCAGAGTAAAGTCCACAGTCATCTGATGAATTTGGCCAACTAGAGCTCCCATGTCATGTGGGAGAGTTGGGTTGGCTTCGACAGGGCGTGCAGTTTGCACACAGAGGAAAAGTTCCAGAACAGGTGTTGGCTTCCTGGGGATGTAGATGGCCATCGGCCTCTCAGTTTGGCCTCCTCGGACGGCCCCTCTTCTTGGGGGGATCCTCAGGTGCAGGCTGCGGCGGTGCAGGGGACTCTCTGCCAGAGTCCTCCTCCCTCCCTGTGGCATTTGCAGTTGTTTCAGCAGCAGATGTTGTGGGCACACAGGGAGGTGTGGCCATGTTGGTGCTGATCTGGCGGAGGCATGTCAGTATGTCCCTATGCACCGCTGTCAGTTGTTCCAATGTGTCCCACTTGGACTCCATGCCAGACATGTGTGTCTCGACACGTGACATGTGTGTCTCGACATGTGACATGTGTGTCTCGACACGGGACATGTGGGAGTCCAAGCGGCCATGATGGGCAGCCTGCTGCTGTTGTATGTCCTTGAGGATCCCCACTACCTGGCTGACCTCTCCGGTGCTAGTCTGGTACGCATCCGCGATGCGTGCCAGTTGTGGGTCATCATGCAGTCCAGACCCCTCTGCAAAGAGCGACCTATGTCTACCACCCCTCCCACCACCCCTGGCGACACGTGCAGGACCTGCGGTGGCACGCACAGGTGACCGTGGGCCCACTTGGGTGTTGTTCCTGGGCTCGTTGTCACCAGCTCCAGTTTGGGTCTGGGTCCCTGCGCTGTTGTCATCTGTGGTCCTTGGTCTGTCCGTGTTGGCAGGGGTGGCCTGTGTGTTGGCAGTTGTTGGAGGGGTGGGTGCAAGGGGTGCAGATGTTGGTCCTGCTGGTGCTGCATGATGACTCACACCGGAGGATCCAGCTGGTTCTTCGCCATCCGAGGAGTGCAGAGGCTGATCCACACCAGTGAGCTCAGTGTTCCCTGGAGCCTGGGACAGGGACTCCTCCTCGTCTGCTGCTGTGTCCCCATCATCACCTGTTTTGGGGAGAGACACAGATTGTATGTTATGTTTCTACTGGCATCAATTGTTCAAACACCTGACAGTTGTGACTGTACCTCTGGATGTGGGCCTGGACATTGCATTCTCCTAAATTGTGACAGTCAGAGAGTGATATTGGTGTAGCACATTGTCCTGCCAACCTGTGGCATGTCAATGTGAATGTTGAGGTGTGTGCATGACCAGCATTGGTGGTATTTGCTTGCCATCCGGGCCTCCTTCTCCCCCAGCCCAGTTATCCCACCATGAAGCGTGCTTCCATTGCAGGGAGTGCAAGTTGTCTTTCAGGATGTCAGTCAGTGGTGTCCTGCTGTTGGTTGTTGCACAGTTCCCAGCAGGGCCTTGTGCTCCCCCAGCAGTACCCAGTGTCAGCCATCTTGTGAGTCCTTTTCCACTCCCTGTGATGTGAGCATGGTTCAGGGTGGTGTTGATGGGCCAATTGTGAGGCTGACCAATATCTGTGACTACCACTCCCATCATGCTATTGCCTACACCCCCTTCCCAGCATGCCCATACTTCCTTCCTTTTGAGTGGACTTCACTGTGTGTGAGTGTGACAGCAATGGCAAGATGGCTGGCAGTGTGGTCCTGTTGTTTGTTGGTGCCCAGTTCCCAGCAGGGCCTTGTGCTCCCCACAGCTGTGGCCCGTGTCAGACATCTTTGAAGTGGCTTTTGACTCCCTGTGAGGTGTGCATGCTTCAGTGCTAACTTGCTGGGCCATGTGGGTGTGAGATGTTGATCTGTGACTACCACTCCCATCATGCTATTGCCTCCACCCCCTTCCCAGCATGCCCATCCTTCCTTCCTTTTGACTCTGCTTCCCGGTGGGGTGGGGTGCCTGTGCTGACAGGATGGCTGGGAGTGTTGTCCTGGCAGTTGTTTGGCTACAAGTCCCAAGAGTGTCCCTGTGCTTCACACAGCATAACCCAGGGTGGTGGTTCTTTGTGGGATCTTCAGTTAGGATGTGAGGCATTGCATTCTCCCAGGTGGGTTATGTGGAGTTAGTGTTGAGGGGTGTGTGAGTGGAGGTGCTTGTAACTATGGTCAGTGCTGTGAGTCCTCCTTCCCACCCAGCCAGATATCCCACCATGGAACGTGCTTCCATTGCAGGGAGTGCAAGTTGTCTTTCAGGATGTCAGTCAGTGGTGTCCTGCTGTTGGTTGTTGCACAGTTCCCAGCAGGGCCTTGTGCTCCCCCAGCAGTACCCAGTGTCAGCCATCTTGTGAGTCCTTTTCCACTCCCTGTGATGTGAGCATGGTTCAGGGTGGTGTTGATGGGCCAATTGTGAGGCTGACCAATATCTGTGACTACCACTCCCATCATGCTATTGCCTACACCCCCTTCCCAGCATGCCCATACTTCCTTCCTTTTGAGTGGACTTCACTGTGTGTGAGTGTGACAGCAATGGCAAGATGGCTGACAGTGTGGTCCTGTTGTTTGTTGGTGCCCAGTTCCCATCAGGGCCTTGTGCTCCCCACAGCAGTACCCAGTGTCAGCCATCTTGTCAGTTGTTTTCCACTCCCTGTGATGTGAGCATGGTTCAGAGTGGTGTTGATGGGCCAATTGTGGGTGTGACCAATATCTGTGACTACCACTCCCATCATGCTATTGGCTACACTGACTTGACCAGCATACACAGAATTCCTTCCTTTCAGTGAGCTTCCCTGTGAGGTGGTGTTCTAGTGGTGTTTAAATATCTGGGAGTGTTTGTTGGTTCTATTTGTGCCACTGCCTTGCTGTATTTGTTGTTAGGTTTGTACATGTCATGACACAGTTACATATCACTATGAGATGGGAGGTATTGTGTTTGTCTGACTAGCATTCACATCTTGGGATGAATATCTTTTGGTTGCTGTGTATTTGCTAAGGGTGCATGGTTTGCCTATCCCCTTGACTGTGATGTGTGTGTGTTGTCACACCATATTGTGTATATTAGTTGTGTACTCACCAGGCTCTGGGATGTCTGTTAGTCCGTATACGCTCACTGGTGGTAGGATGGCCCGCACCTTCTCCTCCCAGGGCCTGAGGTATACTGGTTTTGCAGGAGGGCCACTGCCGGTGTGCTGGCTGAGGAGGTAGTCCTTTTGAGTAGGTCCCGGACCCTCCTGCGCACATCATACCACCTGTTCTGGATGTCTTCCTTTGTGCGCAAACATGGTGATTGTGCGTTCACCCTGTCGACAATCCTCGCCCACATCTTGGTTTTCTGCGACATGGGGGTCTGTTGTACCAATGTACCAAACAACTGTGGCTCTACCCTCAGGATCTCGTCTACCAGGACTTCCAATTCACTATCTAGGAACTTATGGTTCTTCTTTGGGGGCATGGTGATGGGTGGTGGTGGTGATTGATGTGTGTGTGTGCAAGTGGGGGTGTGAGTGTAGGTTTAGCTGGGTGTGTGTGAGGGTGCTATTTGTAGGTGTGGTAATGGTGTGTGGCTTGTATGATGTATGAGCTGTGAGTGTGTCTGTGGTTGCTGTGTGATGGTGTTGTGTGCTGGCAGGTCAGTGGAATTTGCAAAGGATCATGGTAGGGATTTGTGGCCTTTATGTAGGTGGAGTTGGAGGTGTGTCCTTGTTCCATTTTTTTTCCTCCCTGTATTTATTGGCTTTGTGGTTGCTTGTTTGGCCCTTTTTTTCAAATTTTTCCTTGGTGTTTTTGGTGCATGTAGGAGTCGTTCTTGTGTCCGAGTAGGATGCTGCAGTTGTCTGGTGCGATCTTGTCCGACTCGTTCCCGCTGTGTGTCAGCTAGGTTTCATATGCGGCGTACGAGTCGGTCGCGTAGTATTGGGTTGCTTCGGCTGGGTTTTGTATGCGTGTCGGTCGTACGGCTTGTGCTCTGGGCGAGTCGGTTGTGTTTTGCACGCACAGCATCATACTACGCGGGTCGGAGTTCGCGGGTACGTTTCGTTCGGGTTCAATGCGGGTGCGTGTCGGTCGGTTCGTTTCGCGTGATTTCCCAGCCGGATGGCTTGTTTCCGTCCGTCTCGGTCGGTCGTTTTGTATTCCGTCCGAGTCGGTCTGATTTCACATGCATTTCATCGTACTACCAGGGTCGTACGGCGCCGGTACGTGTCGGTCAGACTTTATTCCCGGATCGAGTCGGTCGGTACGTTTTCCGGCCCGAATCGGATTCGGCCCCTAAAGGGCCTATTACGATGGCGGTCGGAAAACCTCCCCGACCGCCATGGTAGCGGGAAAAGACCGCCCGCATGGCCCGCGACATCACCGCCGGTCGAATTACGATGACCCGCACTCGAAATCCGACTGGGGCGGTCTGATTGCGGGCCTTAACATTGCGGCGGTTGCTGCTGCCCGCAGCACCGCCGCAATGCCGAAAGGAGCATGTCCTGCATTTCCCTGCACTGCGTGGCAGGCACTGCACAGTGCCTGCCACCTGGTACAGGGAAATGTAGGGGGGACCATGGGTACCCCCCAGTGCACCCCCCCAACACATTGGGGGCCCGCAATGGGACCCCGGAAGACAATCTCTGCATGCCTTTCCATGGCGGTTTGACCGCTGAGGAAAGGCTGGCTACCGCCTGCATCATAATCCTGCCGGCGGAGCCTGCTCTGCACCACCACCATTATCCCGGTCCTGCTCCATCCGCCAGGCAGGAGTGCGGATGGCAACAGGCGGAAAAGCGGCAGTCGGAATTTCCCACCGCCGCGGTCACCACCGCCATCCTAATTTGTCCGGTGGTTTTCTGGCTTGCAATCGCGGGCGGATGTCCACCGCTGGTCTGGCGGGCACCACTGCCGGCCGGCGGTCGACATCCAACAGCCATCATAATAGGCCCCTAAACTACCAAAACAACACCTAACTATCCCGAAAACGATCAAATAACGCCCTAACAAATATATTCACACTACTACTAAGTTACCCCCACCTTAAAACTAACTTAAAAGTATATAAAACTAAACTTACCCGGACGAACGAAAAGCAGCTCCCAACCGCGAGGTTCCATCTTGCAAAATAGCTCAAAACGAAAGAAATACATACAAAAGTGAGAAAGAGTAAACAAAATGGCTGCATAATTAAAATGAAATCGGACTAACTCCCCATAGACAACAATGGAAAATAATAAAAAAAATGTTTAAAAATATATGTATATCAATGTTTTTTCCCAATGTTTAAAATAAACATATAAAAATGTAAAATATACATTGACTATTATTTTTCCCCAAAAACTATAAAATAATATTTAATGTATATTAAAATATATGTTTATTCCATACACTGTTAATGTACAAATATCATACAAACATAATAAAAAATATTTTAGATAACTGAGCACAGCACAAAGAAAATTCAAACTGGTGAAGAATCAACCAGTAAAGTATTTAATACAAAAAGATCAAAAACAAATTCCAAAGTCTTGACACGTTGATGTTGTAAGTATACCGGCACGTAGATGTTGAAATTACACAGCCAACACGGGTTTCGTCGTAAAACGACTTTTTCAAGGCTTAAAATAGATACTCGTATATTTCAAGAATATTAGCAGTCAATCTGGTTTTATAATGTCAGCGGTCAGAATTTGAATACAAATTTCAATATAGGTCCAGACGGCAACAATAGACCGAATAATCATTTAAAAGCGACATAAAGTAGCTGTGGGTAACGTCCTGATAAACGTTTCGTAGGTGCAAAGTGTCAAGTTTTATAAATTCATGTGAGCATCGGTCCGACCCCGTCCAGGTCAGATTTCAGCATTCGCTCTCACAGTGTAGGCAGCCTACAATCAGGTGCAGATGGCGGGCAGATCGCCACCGTCGGCCCGGCGATGGCGATCTGCCCGCCATCATAATAGGCCCCTACATTATTAAATTTAATTTATCTTTCAAAAATTAGATTTCTTTTTACATTTTATCAAAAATATTATTTTATTATAATTAATAATCCTTCACACAATTTTCGAAAAATTATCAATCAATTTTTATACAATTCAATAATTTAAACAATTTATATAAAAGAAATTAAAAACTATGATTATTTTAAAAATGTTATACATTTGTTGAAATTCTTAATAAAAATGTATATTTATCTAAATTTACAATAATAATTTAACCACAAATTTAATTTGGAATTTTTTTGGGAAAAACTTTAATCAAAAATAATATTTTAATATAATTAATAATCTTTAACACAATTTTCAAAAAAGTATTAATATAAGTTTAGACAATTCAATAATTTAAACAGTTTAAAAAAAAAAATGAAAATGTATAAATATTTTTAAAATTTCGTAAAATTTATAAAACTATTAATAAACATTTTCATTTAACTAAATTTACAATAATAATTTCGCCACAAATTTAATTTTGAATTTGTTTAATTTATTAAAAAAATAGTATTTAAATATTAGAAAATAAATTTTTTAAATTTATTTTACACAAACATTCTTCAATAACTCAAAACCTAAATCCCATAAAAACTCTATATACCATAGCAAACATGTATTTAATATTACTAAATATAATTAATACCCACTATAATTTTAAATTACTACCCACCCTTATCCCCTATAAACCCAACATCCCGCTCCTAAAATATATACAAATTATTAAAATATAATAAATTTTAAACAACATTTTTAAATTACTACCCACCCTTATCCCCTACAAACCCAACATCCCGCTCCTAAAATATATACAAATTATTAAAATATATTAAATTTTAAACAACATTTTTAAATTACTACCCACTCTTATCCCCTATAAACTCAACATCCTGCTCCTAAAATAAATATGAAAACAAATAAAAATGAGTTAAACAAAATATTGTTATTTAAATGTTATAAATGTACAAAAACTAACATAAAATAAAAATGAGAACATTAATAAAAAGACATCAAAAAAATACAATCGATATTACTTACATCAATATTTTTTACATCGATATTTTTACATCGATATTTAAAATTCGATATTACTACATAACAAGAAATTCGATATTTTTACATCGATATTACGTAACTCGATATTTAACACCAACGATATTCTTACCTCGATATTCATGCATGTCGATATTTCCACGTCGATATTTTGTCTCTGCACCGTTTTCCTTACCAGCACAAATGTCCTGATGAACACACTAGAAAAAGAAAGGTACGCGTGTATGAAATTATCAGCGCTGCGAAATAATAATTTCACAGCATGAAACTGTCAACAGCCGATGTTATCGTTGCACGCATATAAAACAGCTGCCTCAGTTTTATTATTAAAAAACAAAGATGGCCGCACGTTATGACGTAGTCTACATGCAATGTTCCTACGGTCTCCGCAGAGGAACAATAATTAAAAGCTTTCATGCGCGCGGAACGCACACGTCACTCAGCAACTGCCAGGAGCAACGAACAAAGAAAACCGATCTTCGCGTGACAGAAACAGTCAAATTCAAAAAGGTAACCACAAAAGTTAATTAAGAAGATCCGGTTTCCGTAATAATTGATCAAGTTGATAGTACCTTTTGAAGAAGGTGTCACATAAAAGAGGGGTTACCAGCATTCCGTACAAGTTTCTGTATATCGAAGTGTGCTTGAAGAAAAACGCAAACACGCAGCGGTGGGCCAAACTCCTTTCTAAAAGTTGATCATCGCCAAATTGTTAAGACAGGAGTCTCGAGGTGGAAAAAAGATGTTTATTTTCAGGTAACATCTAAAGGCCCACACACAGGTGAATGCAGGACGTGCCGTAGCAAGGACGAAGAGGATAAGCCGAAAAATGGCACTAACATTCCAAGACGTCATATAAAAAAGGAAACAACATTCCAAATAATACATCACAATGAGGGTTACAACCAATGAAGATAGGAATATGCAAAACAGAAAATAAGCGATGAGTTAATATAAACAAGCATAGAAAATGCAATATAATACCTGTACAACACATACCAAGCTCAAAATACTACATCAGCCAGAAATCTATACTGGACAGGTTGTGCTCACCTAAATCACGACACTACCTCACTGACTCGTAGTAGTAGATGGACTCCAGTTCAGTGACCATGAACACGACGAGTTAAAAACCTCTGCCACTTACTTACGCTCACCTTATTACACAATACACACGCCAAGTGCTTACTTATGTTTATTTAAATATGGGATTCCTGTTTCCTTTGGTTTTAAAAGAATAATGTATCTGTTTTTCGCGGTGACCAGGCCGATTCATTTATTTTAATTATCCCATTTTACTTTTCTGTATTATGCTATGACCTCTGCTGGAGGTAGCAAAGGCCATAGAAGAGACTAAAGACCTGGGAAAAGGCTGGCTGGCAGGACAGGAGAGGCGACTTACCCTTGAAAGGAGGCTTGGAGTCGACCAGGCTTCTCGAACTTCAGTTCTCCGACAAAGGAGAAAGTGAAAGTAAACAGAAACACTGTGCCTTCACACCTGCGCAGTGTATCTGTTTACTGCATGGTCACATGGTGAAGGCCTGATCCACCCTCCTCCCTCCCTCACTGGCTGCCTCTTTCACCCGAGCCTTCAGTGATTGCTACGTAGCCCCGGGCAGGACAGGGCTGAAACTCACCACGCCCGGGGTTTCCTTAAAAAGTGACGCTTGCAGTGCGTCATGATGGGTGTTCCCAGGAGAGCCTGAAGATCGGCAAACCAGGGCTGGAACACGGTAAGCCCTGGTCTAATCAAACATTACTGTAGAGGTGGGCACATGCGCACTTAGCGCATATGTCCGTGAAAAGTGCCTGGCTTTCAGACCCACACTGGCACGAGGTTACATAAATGAAGGCAAGCCAGGCAGAACGAATTTTTTAATTACTATTGTAATGTAATCATTACAATAGTAATTATAAAATCTATATGTTATGAAGGAAATTGGGTGGGCGCAGCCACTTTGCCCACAGTAAGAAACCGCCACTGCCTCTTATTAAGCTGGGAAAAGAGATAATTAAAGCGCAACCAGGACATTGTTAAAACGAGTGTCGACTTATGTTATAACAATAACAGCCTTCTTGCTTACCGGGAAATTAAAAAATCCAATCAGTGATGTCAGGCTAGCCTAGTCATCTTAAAAATAGCAAAAGTAAAGGATCATCTTCTCATGTTTGTTTCATAACTTGCCATCTGTTTGGCTGACAGATTCTATTTTCCAAACAGCTAAAACATTTAAGGGTATATTTACTCAGAATTTACGCCAAGTTTGCTTGACAAAAGTGATGCAAATCAGCGCAAAATCTGTTTTACCAATTTACTTTCCAGCGCTAAACTTGAAAGTAACACAAAGCAGCGCCATGCATCACCATGACCCCATCCAAGGTTTCTGACACTGAGCACCATTTACTAAATAAAGTAGACACGTGCGCTCATTTGAAATGCTTTTATTTCTTCTTTCTGTTCCGACTTTGTACGTGTGCTGCGCTTTACAGCACACATCCAAAGAGGGAAAATGTGTCTAAGCCTAGTATTATTTACTCGAAGGGTATCCTTCCAGTACAAAACCTATGCTTGACGCACAGAGACACCCTTGCACTATGGCGCAAAGGTGTCTCTGTGGCGCACAGCTGCTAATTTCAATGTCAGCGCTAGGGAAAGGGGAGGAGAGTACCATATTTCTGTAAATTGATGCTCGTCTCCTTCTCACGCAGTGCAGCACAGCACAGCATTTGTGGTTATTGCACTGTACTGCAAGAGAGTCTGGTAAATCTGACCCAAAGGGGCATATGTATGATGGTTTTGCATCACCCTTGTGCCACACAAGGAGGCGCAAGGATGACGCAAAACCTAAGTCGGATTTATCAAGCGAACGCAAGTACACCTTTGTGGTCCTGCATGGATGATAAATCCAATGCAGTGCAAATTTCAGTGTTGCATTACTCTGCACCAGAGAGGCAATTCGTGGGTGGAGGGTGGGTGTTCCCACAAATCCACCCATGGATTTTGGTTCATTCCCAGATTTGCCAATACTGGTAAACCTGGCAATGCGTTAATGCTACGCCTCCCCAGAGGGGGCATAACAAGGAGAAATATCTTTCTTTCTCCTCATTTTTTCCCTCTTTTTCTGTTTGCTGAAAAAGAGTAAAATGCCTCAGAGGATTATTTTTGTGCAGGAAGGTGTTCCTTCCTGAACAAAAAGAATCCTGCCTGCAACCCAGTCATCCTTGCACGTGGTGCAAGAGTGCCTGCGATGGGGCCAGGCCACCAAAAAGGTGCCAACGCAAGAAAATGTCAGGAATTCCTTGTATTATCTTAAATATGGCACATTCTTGCCTTTTCACGCAGCGCAGCAAGGTGGCTTGCTGGGCTGTGTAAAAGGTTTAATAAATTTGCCCCTGAGAATTTTACTTTGTCTTGGAATTAAACCTGATTCCAAATTGTAGTACAGGGTTCAGCAACTCTCGTCAAAAAGTCATTGTAATCGGAAGTAGATGTGGGCTAGCAACGGAAAGCTCAATCCAGACTCGAGCCACATGACTGGCTCTGACTTTGCTCAAGGTCTTCTTGACTCCTTCAGCTCAAAATGAGGCAAGATTTCCAGTAGATACTGCCTGCTACTCAGGCTTTTGCCTCATGCTCCAAGAACTAAAGTAAAAGGTTTGGTGACATACAATTGATGTAAAATCTACAAGAGAGAAACAGATACCCATCTAGTGGTCGAATTGCACAGTGCAAAACAAGAAACTCCAACTTTCCAGCTAGATGAAATATGTGATCCTAGGGAAATATTTTATTTCACCAAGACTCCTTTTTCTTCATTATCACATTTGAGAAAGCCACCAGGTACATGCGCTCAGCATGTGCACATACAAAAACCTATTTTTTTTTAGTTTAATAGACTATTATGTTGGTCTGTCTGCATTAAAAATCTACACCACATACATAGGGTATATGTGCCAGCAAACTTGCATCTCAGGTCACTAAATTTCCAGGAGGGTGCTGGGGTTGCAGGTATGTTTTTATGTTAATATTTAAAAACATCACTTTTAATAAATACATCTCAATGCAGTGGTATAATGTGAAGTACTACAACACATGTGCGAGTTAAAGAATACACTTTTTACATTTTTTAAAATAACTTCGTCATATATTAACATGATGTTTATTTCATGACTTTCACATACAAATATTTTGAGCGCTCGGTTCGTGCACACGGTTTTAGATCCAAGCCAGACCCTTGGCTCGTGTGTGGTTCGGCTCTCCTTTTAAATTGTTGTCTCACCCTCCTATAATCAGAAGTGATTCATTTCTCCTACATTACATAATGCCATTAAGGCCAGTCTACTGGGCAATCAGGGAAATGGTTGCCAAGGGAGCAAAGGTGGGCTGTTCAAATGATTCACTCATTAAAACAGTGAGATCTTTTCATCCAGCCCACACATTTTCTTCGGAGCTCACAAGTTACTGAGGGTCTCATTTACTATATTTCGATGAACAGCATTGCATTGCAGCAAGCCTTCCTGCTGCGCTGCCATGCATCAAAATAAAAGGGCAGGAATGTGATGTATCTACAAGATATGGTGCATTTCTGTCCTCCCGTACCCGGGCGCATAAACAGCAGCCGTGCGACAACAGAAATACCTTTGCACCATGCTGCAAGGGTACCTGTGTTGCAGGGATTATTGTTGTTATGCAGAAAGGAACACCTTGCAAGGGACACCTTGCAGCACCCATAAAAGGAGCAAAACATGAGGAGAAATTAAGGTATATCTCCTTGTTGTGCCACTTCTATAACTTCCCTGAGGAGGCGTAGGATTCTGATGCATTCCCAGGTTTACGACACTTTGTAAATCAGGGAATGTGTCAGGTTCCATGGACGCTGCGTTGAAACACCCACAGCAACACGCAGTAATGCGTGAAAGGGGCCCATATTTACAAGGCCATGAAAAGTCATGCAGGGTGACTTTACATGGCCTTGGAAATATGGGCAGGCATCCTGCCACACTGGTGCATCAAAAAAAGTGACGCACCAGCGGCGCAACTGGCTTGTAAATAAGCCCATAGTTTTTTTTTACTGCATGCTAGGATTTGAAGTCCTGTTTGACCCATTATAAAACCTAGGACTACAAGTCCCCGAATTGAACGAAAATGCATGGGCTACTCATGCATGCACTTGGGAAACTTGAGAGATCTGTCTCTTTGCTTGTTTTCTTTTAATGATTGCATCCATTTCAAACTTGCTGGCTTACCTTCACTTTGAGATGCAGGAATGAGCTGGCACCTGCGCATTCCTCAAAAATAATTTAATTGTATTTTCTTGTAAAAATGTCTATAGAAATCACCACAATTACTATCCCTCTCACGTGTCACAGTCATGTACAGGAGGAAGGGCCCTCATATTCCGAAGCAGTTCCATTTGTGTTGCAGGGTTTCTGCTCTTAGATCAGAATTATGCTTAGAACCATAGAACATCAGTATGTAGGGACTGAGTCATCATACCACGTCAGTACCTATGGTTCCGAGTCCGACTAGCTATAGTGCCTCACTTGCCCTCCTAACCTTACCAGAGAAACAAGTGAGTTTGCATCCCACAACTCAACACTCTCGCCCCTCTCAGGGATCGTGGTAACAGGAAGCACCCTTTCGCTCTCTCACTCATAATCATCCACAATAAGATAACCAGGAGACACAAAGGCAGTTTAGAATATTTATTTAAACTATCGTGCTCTGAAATGCAACACACATGCCACAATTAGAAAACAAATGCATACTAAAAATAGTTTTAGCATGGATAAAAATCCATATATTTGTGAAAAGTCCTGTCATTTTATAGGACAGAATAACCTAAACCCCCTTCCTTGCTAATAAAGCTAAATGATTATATATCAAAGATCTCTGGGATTACCGGCAGACCCCGAACCTTAGCATACACAGACGGATGCTCTACATCTCAGCAGACACGGTGCTCTTGTTGTAGAACTCTCATTCCATGTGTCTGTTTTTTCTCATGTGCTCATCTATATGATAGGACATGTGTGTGAATAAACAACAGATGTATTCTTGTGTTATGTCTAGGTGCTAGTGCCTGGCCAGAAAGAACAACAAGAGAGGTTGTTGTTTGACCTTGTCTGTGTTCTTCAGACTAAATCCCAGGAAAATAACAGAATTCAAAAACATATTTGGGATTCTGTCTGAAAGTACAATGTAGCACAAAAGCTAAACGGATTTATATTGTAAAGAGTGCAAAGGAAAATGAGGCCTACAATGTGCACAACTAGGCTAACATACAAGGCAAACTACAATGTCCCATGCAGGTAAACACACAACATCTGCACTCAGTTTCTCTCAATTGCCGCAAAATGATTATCTATGTCCAATTTAAAAAGTGCCTCCCTTGATAGCCTGTTAGTGTACTTTTTCTTTTAAGTACCTAAAAAAGTGCAAACATCCTTTCAATCAGTCGAATACCTCATAATAAATGTGAACACAGAGGGATACGCAAGCACGACCACTCCTAGTGCTCAGTCAAGTGAATGGCCACTTGTCCATGAGCCTTGGTTCCAAGTTCTCAAAATATGGCGGGTAAACACAAATTCTATTTTGACTAATATTGGACACAAACTTCAGTGTTGACAGACCATAGTGCTTAACATGTGCAGAAGCTAATTTAATTTGTCAACGATAAAGCTTTTTCAAAAGTATATGCAAACATAACACATATGATAAACGTAAAATTGTAGTAGACAACCATACTTAAATGTTATAAGCCTATAAGTAAATTACATATGTACTGATTTAACTTAGCCTAACTTCTGATGCCAAATTAACAGTTGTTTCATGTAACATTGAAAGGCCTGTTTTTCACATTGAATAACTGTTTGTACACAATGTTTTCTCTTTTGCTGCAGAAGCTGTAACTTTCCAGAAGCCTTCTGTTAACTAGTGAATAGGCACTTGTTTGTAGTAGACAACTGATAGCGAGGCTCTCACTTGGAGGAGTGGAGGCAACAAGAAGGATGACTCATGAGAAGAACTGTCTGGGCCCCAGAATGTGTACGATGTATCTTTTCAAGGCATAACCTCTAAAGACCAATGCACAAATGTGTGAAAATTTGGAATTTAACTATTGTCAGGATCTTACTGCAATCCCATTGGCTGTCATGGGTGAGAAGGAAGAAAATGTTGCCATCTAGAATTTGTGTGTTTATATTGGTGTGTGTCCCTAGAGTAGAAGCATGATTCCTTTCCTGGCTCTCCCACTGATGACTCATCCTGGAGTTTCTTATGCTTCTCTAAATGAGAGATTGCTTAGGCTGTTTTTTAATGTCTGCTGGTAGCTGTGAATTCTTTCCAGCTTGATATGCAAAGGTTTCATGCTTATGCACAGATGCTTTCATCAGGACTCTTTATTGAGTATCTGAACAGACACCTTTCTGTATCGTATTCCAATTTAATTTAGATTAGGTAATTTTCTTTTTTGGACACACTTATTGTACTATTACAATATTAACTGTAATCATAAAAAATATTATAGTCTATCTTGTAATCAAATATCGATTATTGGAATAGATTAACTTTTAATGCGGAGATCTAAAAGATTAATACTTATTCAATAAATGATGAAAAACTAAAAGAATTGAAAATTAAACTCTTTAACTCACTATGCATTAAGGGGCAGATGTACGACTGTTTTGCGTCTCGCAAAATGGTCACAAAACGATTTGTGCATGCAAAATGAGCCAAATGTGATGTATGCCAGGCAGTCGCAAATCAGAAATTGCGATGCAACAGATTTCTGAGCCGCAAAAATATGTGGGCGTAATTTGCGTGTCTCTAATAGCTACTCGCTAACCGTCATCTACAATTTGCGAGTCAGCTCAAAATGACCCATTTGCGCATGCAATATACCATGAATCAAAACCAGGTGGAAACAGTGCCCAACCTATAAAGACAGACCCAGAATGTTTTACAAATCTTACTAAAATGGCTGGCCATTATGTAATAGCGATGAGGATCTAGATTTTGGCTGCTGAACAGAGAAGGCAAAGACAGAATAGGATTTTCAGAGTCAAGCTAACCATGTTTGACAAGACAGAGGAAGAGATATATGACCAGTACAGGCTGAGTAGCAATGTTACACTAGATCTAATAGCCATCTTGAAGCCACAACTAGAAAGCAGAACTCAGCCCAGAATTGCAATCCCCACCTGTGACAAGGTAGTGTGGTCCCTCACCCTATTGACCACTGGGAATTACCAAGATGTCATTGCAGAGGCTGGAGGGCTTTCACAGAGTGCACTTTCGCATTTCTTTTGCAAATTCCTTGACAACATGATCCACCACATACACATACACAAACACATAGACCTGCCCAGGGATGCCACAGAAATTCAGAATACAATAACCAAATTTTACAGGATAGCAAGATTTCCACAGGTAATATGCTGCATAGATTAGGCCCATGTGCCCATATGTCCCCCATCCCGCCTGGAACTCATATTACGGAACTGCAAGAGCATACATTCAGTAAACATTCAGGTAGTCTGCAATGCACATCACCTCTTCACAGACATTGTAACAAAATTTCCATGGAGCACCCATGACTGCTACATCGTTCATCACAGTGGCACTCACCAGCGAATAGAAAGTGGGGAATTTGCCTTAGGGTGCCTACTAGGTAATGCAATGTGATGGACACAGTGAAATGTATCAGTGCAAATATTACCCTCTCTATGTTGTCTCACCCTCATATTTGTTTCACCAGGTGACAGTGCATATGCCCTAAAGTCATGGCTCCTCATGCCCTACCTGAAGCCCAAACACCCACACAAGAGATGGTACAACAATGCACACAAATGCGCCAGGAGTATGATAGAGCACACCTTCAGCATCCTTAAATTGGTCTTCTGCTGCATTGATAAGAGCAGTGAGGCCTTGCAGTATGAGCCTGTAACGGCTTGGAAAATAGTTGCAACATGTGCAATTCTTCACAACATTGCCTGCAGGAGGGGCCTACCCATGGAGGTGTCTGAGTCAGAGGATGATGACCCTGGCCCCCCGCCCGACACCCACCCGAGCAAAGTACAGCAGCAAAGGAGAGATGACACAGAGACCACATAACCAGACAATTTATCTCATTGTAAGATGCATCCATTTACATTACACCTTCCACAAAAGGCAAGACTAGTATTACATGTCACAAACTGGAAAACCCTTTATTATCAGGGTATTCAGTAAGGAACTGCAGGACACGTCCTTCATGGGCAACATAATTAAAACCAGTTTGACAAAGGAAGGTTACTCCACCGCCAACAGTGGTACAGGGAAGCAATAGCATGATACACATGCAGTGTGTAGTTATTTCCTTCCTCTTCTGTTTGCTTGTTGGGTTTTACTCTGTAGGGATGTGGGCTGTCTGCTGCTACTACTACACAGCATGTGTGCCTCCAAACTGGAGACTCTGCTGTGGCTGGATACTTCGCTGTCAGGAGCATCACTCATTACCCCAGTGACAACACTGGACGTCTGTATGGCCTCAAGAGCAGTTGTCATACTCTGCAGACCTCTAGCCACATCTCCACTATTGTGGCTCATTTCCACCTGCAAGGCCAGTATGCACCTTGAGTGGAGGGTGGTTGCTTGGGCCAGGCTACCAATTGCACTGGTCAGTTCCCCCATCCAGCTTGCTCTGCTCCTCTCATTGTGCTTCTGCTGCCTCCTCTCCTCCGTCAGCTAGGTAAAGAGTTGTCCAATTTCCACCATCAGTGTATCCAACTTGGCATCCAGGCAGGACTGGTTGTCTGCCAATTGGAGGGATATGTTTGTAAATCCTTGGGCCAGCTTGCTGTTGATAACTCTCAACTGTCTTTGTTGCAGCCGCTGAACTTGCAGTATTGCCTGCTCAATGCTGCTGGTTTCCGCCTGGTCACCTGTGCCTGCCTGGAAGTGGGTATAAGGCCTTGCCCGTTGCTGCCTCTGCAAGCGCTGCACTGGAGGCAGCTGTCGGACCCTGGTGACAGGAGTTGTTGCTGTTGCCTGCTGGGATGTGTTGCCCTGGATGTCTGATGTACCTGGCTGTGACTCTGCCTGGACATCTAGCTCTGCCTTGATCAGGTCAAGGTCCTGCTCCCCTGCTTCCTCTTGTGTGTCCCGGACTGGCACAGGTGCATCTATGGGATACATGAAAAAAAAAGAAAGTGCACATGTGAGACACTATCTGAGTGGTCGGACCAAGTTCTTCAGCTCATGTCAGAGAGTTACTCCTCTGTTTGTATACCTGACTACATATCCCATGATGCAATAGCTGTGACTTTTGGTACCTGAAATGGAGTGTCTAGGGGGATCTATGTTGCATGCCTATGGACTGCTGAGTTCTGGCAGGTATGTAGGAATAATCAGTATTTTGCACTTATCAAAGGTAGTGGCAGAGGTGTGGATGGTCCCTGAGTCACACTCTGCCTCTGTATCTTGTCCAGGATCCTGTTGTGGCTCCACAGATGAGCGATGGGAGCATTAGATGGTCTGACTCCGGATCTTGGGACTGTCCTAGTCGTACTTCTATCCTTGCCTTTGCTTGAGAGCGCAGGTCATACCACCTTTGAGGTCATCAATGGACCTTTCTGCAGCTCCCAGGGCATTAATCAGTTGCTGCATCTCCCTCCAGATCTTGCATTTATCTGATTCTGGAAGTGTCTGGGGGGCCTGGCCAAACAGTTGTTCATGGTTGATACAGCAACCATCTGTGAGAATTTCCAATTCTCTTTCAGAAAATTTGATTTTTCTCTTGCGTTCCTTTGCTTCCCTCTCGCTCTGCTGATTGGCCATTGCATGGCTTGCATGGCGCCTGGATGCAGTCTTGAGTTTGCTTCTGGTTCCAGAGTGTGCTCCTAATGCTATGCAGGAATCACAATGGACAACACTACCTGGTTTGGGGTCCTTCTGCTGTTCCAGGAAGTGATCTGGCACTTTTAAAGATGCGGTCACAAATTGCAACTCTCTCACAATTTGCAACCCTCTCACAATTAATTTGCGACCCACTCAAGAATAATTTGCAACCCTCTCGTAATATGCAGACGCCTACTGACTCGCCAAATGCGAGTTCAGTAATTGTGATGCGACTCAATTGTGAGCTGCAAATTGAGGGCCACAATTGGTTGAACATTCCACTCAATGACTCGTAATTTTCGAGTCACCATTTCTCACAAATTGCGAGTCGCTATTTCTCACTGTCGTACATCTGGCCTTTAATGTAGGTGAATCCTCCTTTGTTCTTCTCCTTGTCAACGAACAAAGGTCCACACCGTCAGTGGCAGGGTTTATTTAATGATTATAACTGAGGATTGAAATATATAAATCCCCACTCTCTCACATGTAAGCACTTTAATGGTCAATGGCGGATATTTGAATAGCCCCTCACTTTAAATAACACACTCTAGGTTGTACAAAACTCAGCAGCTCAATTTGTCAAAGGGTTTCTACGATTTGTACAGGTCACGCCTGCTTTGCATAGACTTCTTTGGCTGACAATTCATTTATGGGAAAGCACCCTAATTCATCAAAAAGCATATATTGAAATATCACCCAAACATTTTGCTCATCCGGAGATCTCTTTTTAAAGGTCCTTAGAGTATGGAGGAGCAGATCAGGTGGCTTCTTTTCCTCCTATAACCTACAAAGTTATTGAATTCTCCACCTTTGCAGTTTCGTTCTGAAGCACCTCGGATTGGATTTAGGCGTAGTCTTCAAAGATGACTTTTCTGCAAACTTTCCTGTAATTCTAATGAGCTTTTTCTGCAGCTCACTTTATTCTATGTGCCTAGATAATGTGCTAAAGCACATTATAAGTGCCACATCAAAATGCTTGGCTAGGTAGGAGCTAAAGAGTTTTTTTGTTTATCATTATTTTATGTACAGTATTTAGTTTAGTAATGTTTTCTTTCTATAGAGCAAAACATGGACTGGACATCCAGTTATGTGGATTGGTATCTTTTACTGTGTTCTGAACGTACAATCATTATGACTGCGAATAAGCCTTCTATAAGCCCAGTCCTGAACACTGGTCATAAATTCTGCTGAAAACCTACCTTTTAACATGCAGAGAGGATGTAGAAATGAGAGGATGTGGCGGTACAGCCAGAGCTGCCAACTTTGGAATTGTGGAACCATGCTCGAGTCTCGGTGTCGGCTCAACATCATGGATTCTGACCAAATTACTTAGGGTGACATGTATGTACCCTTTTTAAGGTCGCAAACAGCCCGATTCACAGAATCGGGCCGTTTGCGACGGGAAAAAAGGCTTTTCCAATGTACCAAACCATATTTGGTGATTCAGTAACCTATTACCGATTTGCAAAATGAGAAAGCGATATGCTATTGGGAAGTGGTGTGTTTAGGGCATCAATTCCTAATACCCAATCGCATTGGTATGTAGGAATGTTTTGTGACTGAAATTCGGTCGCAAAACATTTGCATTTTACCACCTACTACAAGTAGGTGGTAACCCATTCACAAATAAGAAGGGTCCCCAAGGGACCCCTTACCCTTTGTGAATGTATGCAAAAACGTTTTGTAAGAGCAGGCAGTGGTCCCATGGACCACGACCTACTCTTAAAAAATGAAAAGAAAACTTTTCATTTTTTTTCTGAACGCAACCCGTTTTCCTTTAAGGAAAACTGAATTCCTCTTAATCGCTCCCCCCAACCAATCGACCACCATCCTCGATTGGATGAACCACCTAACAGCACTCAAAGGTCAAGCTCGCATAATCGACTCAGCGAAATCACTGGGAGTGACCCTAGATAGAAACTTAAACATGCGGAAACACATCAGCGCCTCTACAAAAGGAGCAAAATTTCAGATGAACACCTTGAGAAAAGTGAAACTTTTCCTGCCCCCAAATGACTTCAAGCATGCAGTTCAAGCTCTAGTAATCCCCAGAGTGGAATATGGGAGTGTCACTCTCTGCGGCCTTCCCAGATCGACGACAGCCCCTTTAAGAGCTTCAAGCAACACTGCTGCTAGACTCATCACTGGCTCCAAAAGAAACAGTCACATCTCCCCCGACCTTCGAGCCCTCAACTGGCTACCGTTCGAGGCTAGAATTCAGCTGAAAATCGCTTGTATGACACACAAGGCACTACATCACAAAGCTCTGAGTTATCTAGCTCAGAAATTAGTGCTATCATGTGGCAATAGATCCACCAGGAGCTCCAGCAATCTGCTACTGAAACCACAACGTTTTCTGAAGAAGAAAACTTACAACCGGACCTTCTCAGGAATGGCTCCCAGGATTTGGAATGCTTTGCCCCCAGAAACGAGACAGAATCCCTCCTCTGCATTCTTCAAAAAAGAAGTGAAAGCTATTCTCATGGCTAAATTTACTTGATCTATTTTTCTTGTACATATTACTTGTAATATACCTGCTAATCTGTGTTAGTAATATTTTTGTATTAGTCTTACCTACATTTTTTCTATGCCTGTATTTGTTTACTTACATCGACCTTGTAAAGTGCACTGATACCCGTAAGGGTGTTGTTCGCGCTATACAAAACGTTCAAATAAATAAATAAAAAAAACAGGCTGCATTTTAAAAAAAAGATTGCTTCATTTAAAAGCAAACACGGACATAGTGGTCTGCTAACCCCAGCAGGCCACCATCCCGGTGATTTTAGCGTTTCCTAGGGGGTCGCAAATTGTGACCTACATCATTCATATTAATGAGGTAGGTCGATTTGCGACTCCTACAAATCGCTATATAAAACTCTCGGAGTTTCATACATTTGTAATAGTGATTACTTAATTGCGATTCGTAGAAAATTGTAATTAGGTAATCGCTATTACAAATGTTGATACATGTGGCCCTTAATCTCCCTGCGCCTACAAATATAAAATGAATGTGTCCTTGTGTAACTTAACTGTTGCTTATGTAAAGTGCTCCAATACCTTCGGTTGAGTGTGCGGTAAATAAAACTGTAAAAAAAAGCTGTTTACCTTCTATAGTGAAGGACTCCTGGCAGGATTTATTAAACTCATGTCAGCCCCAGAGTATAACATTCTGACTGTATTAACAAACACCAATAACAGCCAGCTGCAGGAATCATTACATTAGTTTATTGGTGTAATGGTTTTAAAGATCTACCAGCCAATTAGAAATTATTATGCATTGTGCTTCTTTCAACCAAGGCAGCAAAATGTTTTGCCTTCTGCTTTTATTAACAGCATATTCTTAAATGTCTGGCATTTTTAAAATATATATTTTTTTAAATGATCTTATTTGCAAAAGACTTTCTTGACTTTCTATAGCTTTAATTACCTATGCAATACATTTAAACCAAATTTATAATTAGAGATTTAAGTCTTGGACTGCTCTGTCTCCTCACCATTGAGAGGCAAGTATTTGTTGGACTACTTTGTAATTCAGTGTATGTTCAATAGCACTGTTGGCCTGGAACACCAATGCTAAACAACGATAATTTCACCACTGAAGACCTATATCCCTTGATTGGCCTGAGCCTCCAGGAACCAGGATTTATATAGCCACACACTGTAATGACTATAGGTCCCTAAGGAAGAAGCTCAATCTTTGAATGTAATCTTCTCACAGACTGCCAAAAGGGCCCATGAGAAGCTCAGAAAAACCTGCAGAATGTTCCCTCAAAAATCTAAATTGAGTTTTACACATTCAGCATGTCTCCATGAGGCATCTTCCTGTCTTTGTATGTTTATGTTTTGGAAGCATCCACACATACAAAGGGGATGCCTTGATTTCCATGGCTGATGTCCTCTTAGACATGGGAGAACTCTACCTTGAGAATTATATGGCACAACATTTCTAACCAAGCAAAGAATATCACACAAGTGCATGCAGCACCTTCTGCAATATCAAAATATGCAGAAGAGGCTACAGTTTGCTTGTGTGCTCTTGCATCATTTCTGATATATTACCAAACTTAAGGCCTGAATTAGACTTTGGCGGCTGGATTTAGTACTGCTGGCATGGTGGAGTACTTACTCCTGCCATGGAGAGGGTACTCCCCCCACCAAATTTGGTTCCTTTAATTTCATTGAAAGTTTGACAGACAGCTCCATCAACATGATGGAGCCATCTGTCAAACCTTTATTTATTTATTTTATTTACAAAAGCAAAATCACAAATCCGGGTTTTGTTTTTGAAAAATAAAATAAAATTACACCTTCACCACGAAGTTTTCTCCTATGACATGGGGGTCATTTTACAGTTTCCCCTCTCCCTTACCACCATGTTTTACCTGGCAATGTAATTGCCATTTGTCTGCCCACTCCAAACCTCAAAGGCCCTTAATCTGTTATAGGCGAAGCAGTCTCCGCCATCTAGATACTAGAGCTCTGCTTGATTCTAAATGAAGTGGTTGGAACTTCGCTTTGGCGAAGAGAGCACAAAAATATTGTCTGACATAAATATTATGCCCTAAATGTAATTTAGAAAAAACATTGGGCCCGATTCACAAAGGTAAACTGAGATGAAAGTCTAACTCTACAACTTTCGATATTCATAAAGGGCATTTACGAGTAGTAAAGTTAGACTTTTGTCTCAGTTTAACTTAAGTTTTGTCTCAGTTAGACTTAAGACCAAAACTTAAGTTAAACTGAGACAAAAGTCTAAGTTTACTACTCGTAAATGCCCTTTGTAAATACAGACAGTCATAAATTTAAACTTACGTCTCAGTTTACCTCTGGGAATCGGGCCCATTGATAATATGGCCTAAATATTGTTTGCAAAAATATTGTTCAATTGGATGTAGTATTTCAATTTTTTTGCTCCAATCAGCAAATATTTTTGTAAATAATATTCAGGACATAAAGGGCCAGATGCATCAAGCAGTTTTTCCCTTCCCAAACGGGCGATTCGCAGAATCGGGCGTTTGCGAACACAAAAAAATGCCCTTCTGATGCAGGAAACCCTTTTTTAGGATTCCGTAACCTGTTGCCGAATCGCAAAATGCGTTTGCGATCTGCTATTAGGAAGGGGCGTGTTTAGGGTGTCCCTTCCTAATACCGAATTGCATCGGTATGCATGAATGTTTTGCGACCGAAATGCGGTCACAAAACATTCGCATTTTACCACCTACTTCAAGTATGTGGTAACCAATTCGCAAATGGGAAGGGGTCCCCAAGGGACCCCTTCCCCTTTGTGAATGTCTCTAAATGCATTTTCTAAGAGCAGGCAGTGGTCCCACGGATCACTGCCTGCTCTTAGAAAATGAAAGGAAAAGTTTTCATTTTCTCTTTTGTAAAGCATCCCGTTTTCCTTTAAGGAAAACGGGCTGCTTTACAAAAAGATTGCTTTATTAAAAAGTAATCACGGACATGGTCATCCCGTGATTTTTGCGATTCCTAGGGGGTTGCAAATTGTGACCTACCTCATAAATATTCATGAGGTAGGTCATTTGCAATCCCCCAGGAATCGCAGAAAGTGTTAAACGCACATTCATGCATTCTGTTTTGTGATTTTCTAAATGTAAATCGTAAGGATTTGCAATTAGGAAATCGCAAAATGGTTTGTTGATGCATCTGGCCCAAAATGTTTGTTAGCAGATATTTGAGGGAAAGATGCCAATGATGAGTGTGTTGTGGGAGTGGGGAGACATACTCCTGCTTTAGATTTTATTTGGTTTGGTGGCAGAGCATCTAGTATGGGGATTGATTTTGGGATTCCAGGACGGAAAAGATAACAGCTTTGTTAGAGTAGGGCTTGGGGCAATGCAACACATTATATTTTCTGTCTGGGATGGGGGGGGTAAGATGCCAAGCCTGTGTGTTAGGAGCAGAAAGACATGTCTGTGGAATGTGATGAAGGGGATGGGCAGGAAGCAAGGACTGAGTGTGTTGGGGTGGGCTGACTTTGCAGGATCATAGGACAGGACACCAATTATTGGTATGTTTGAGGTGTGCGAGAAGGACCTCTGTTAGATATGTATAGTGGTGGATAGAGTTTAAATTACCAGATGACTTCTCTTTCTCACCAGCAACCTATGGTTCCAGTCTTCTCTTTTTAGGTATGAACCCACCGGATTATGGTAGTTATAATCTTGGTTCACATTGATAAAATGGGCCAATATAGCAGCCAACTTTTGAAGTAATGCCCAGGGCTTCATACTTCATAATGCCACCCTAAATGTGATCCTGAACACCAGAGTTTCCAATGACAATCACAAGTAGATGTTGGTTGGGTATTGCAGAGTAGTTGAAAGGCTCATACCAAAGTTTCAGAAGTATTCATGTGGAGGAGACTAACCATCTTCAGGATGGACAAAGAATAGGTGGGCAAAACGAATATAACTTTTGACTTGAACAGGAACAGATAAAAGATGAGAAAAAAGAAGAGAGGACTCAGGAGAAAATCCAGGAAGATGCAGGACATGAAGAAGAGCTTCTGGAAAATATGGCAGGAGATGATGAAGAGCTTCTGGACTTATTCTCTTGATAAAACTGTTGTGAAGAGAAGTTCTTGGCGGTCATTTCTCTTTTATAGGCACAAGGAGCAGTGCCTGCATTGTTTCGGAATTAGGATTCCGATCCTCTGCAATGACCCGCGTCCACAATAGTAAGTACTATTCTTAAACCTTGGTAGTACTTGACAGAAAAATAGCCTTTTTTGACTACACTGTGGGAAATCAATCCAATTTGCATTTGTGTGCCATGCAGGAGTCACAGAGTTAAGAGCAGTCAACATGGCAAAACGTTCAGCTAAAGGAGGATTGGTCCATTGCTGACCAGTGACACTTTTGGGCACAGCTCACAAGTTCAGATATTGATAGGGCCAATTCAGCCTTTAATTCTTCAAGGATATCAAAAAGTAACACTAGTAGTATTTATTGTTTTCTAATATTAAGCCTGTCGCAACCCATCGTAAACAGCATGGAATGACAATATCATTTAAAAAATAAGCAGTTTTCAATAATGGCAACACATGTAGGTCTAGCTAGAGACCGCTTTAGTTGTCTGCCGGAGCTCATGTGATAAAAATGCAGAAAGAGTCTTAAGATCAGCTCCATTTACCCAGTCATTGTAAGCCAGGTCAACACCTTGCAGCAGTTGTATGTCATTCATAATTTGGGACAATAGACATAAATATTCCCTCCTAATAATCATGTTGGTGTATCATGGAGCATTAAATAGATGAGCACACACAAAGTGAACTTGATTAACAGACAAAAACATGCCATTATTGTGAAATTTCAACCATCCCTCAAAGGATCCCACCTCAATCCATCTTTTCATTCAGATACACAAAGCGCTCAGAAGTTGATCAAGTAACTCACGAAAGAGCCCCACTGCCCGGAGTCTTCCAATCTCCATTTTACAACTAGTTCTATTTTTTTTTAACCTGGGGTGAGAATGAAATGCTTAAAAATAATACTTATGCTGGTCTAACCTCTACCTCCGTTCTCTGCCCTCTCAATGCCCTTGTCACTTGTCAGTAGATTCATTACTTTCACTTCAACCACTGGCTAGAGCATCCTGGGCAATTCTTTAGCCTAGAAATACAGATAGTATAAACCGTCACAGGATGAACAGGCTCAGAGTACCACTAGCCGTTGCTAAGTGGTTCTTTTTCAACCTGCAACCAATGCTGTATTACGTGAGTGCGTTATAATAGGCCTCTAACTAACTAGTGTTCTGCAGTGGCTGTATTAAAAAGATGGGGGCATATTACCAAGAAATTGCGATAATTATCGCAAAGCGCGCTTAGCGCTGTTTTTTTTAATCGCCGGCTATCGCTGGATTTCATCGCGGAGATAACGCGTTATTATCAATGCTTATCTCCAAGGCGATAAAAAATCCAGCGATAGCGGCGAAACTCAGCAATAGCGCGAGAAATCCAGCGATAAATTCACTGCGCTAATGAAAAGCTCGCTAATAGGCAGGTGAGGACTTAACCTTACAATCCACCTCCCATTGACTTTAATGGTTAAGTCAGGTTTTTAGCAGGTGTTAAATTCCAGCAATAATCGATGTTAGCACGAATTTTTTTATCGCTTCGCGGGCATTGGTAATAGGGGGAAGTTGTGTTTGCGACTGTTTGCAGTCGCTTTTAGTTGGGAACGCCTACTTTGCATGTCATTAGCAATATATATCGCTGACATGCAAAGCGGCACCAAAACGGTCGCTTTCGCCATAAAGCTGTCGCTAACAGCTGTTAGCGATAGCTTGCTAATAGGGCGATAGAAATATCGCCGCTTTAGCGGCAAAAAGTGCCGCTAAAGCGGCGATAAGGCCCTTGCTAATATCCCCCATGGTGTACCAGAGGCCCTTTATTTGCGGAACTCTGGCTGGCAGCATCACTTAAATTTTAAAGAAACGGTACCATAAGCATTTATTAGGTGATGTTTTTAAGCCTGGAATTATTACTGTGTTACCGTGATGTCAGCACCTCAGGCTTGTAACAGCTGTATTATGATAATATTTATTAGAGATTCAAAAGAAAAGAGTTAAAAAAAAGAAGCCAATCCTCAAACATACCATACATTTTAACTTCTTACTTAATTTAACTCAACTAACTTGTGGACAACTTCACATCTACAGCAAATAAAAGGTTCATGTAAAAAAAAAAAACACAATAAATAAGGTAGAGGTGTGCCTTTACCTGAGCATGTATGGTTTTGCGTAAGAATAGTGCTTTTGCTGTTCTACACCCTCCTCTCTTCTCTACCCACTCAACACCCAAATGTATGGTTCCAGTGCTGTTTCATTCACTGCAACCACTGATGGGAGTATACTAGACAATTTTTCAGCCAGGCAAATGCAGAATTGATAGTATAATCATCAATGGATGTTGCTGGAGCGGCGGGTATTTCAGCCCTTTTCTCGTCCCCTCTGGACTGATATTTTTAGGGAGCTTTAGGGATAAAGGAGTTAGGTTTCAGTTCAAGTTCACAATTACAGTGCAACCCATTTGGCTACAAAGTAATGCTCTGGCTCGAAAATCAGGTTGCCTATAGATTTATTACTAATTATACACCAGCGTAATATAAATCAGTCTCAAGAACATCGCATAACAAAACAAGATTTATCAAAGAACTTCCGATCTGTGAACAAAGTTAATTCTCAATAGCAAGTAATCAATGAGAACTTCAGTTGCAAAAGTACAAATCAACAGAAATACAGCATGATGAGGAGATTGAAAATTCTGATCTTCCTGTCTATGATGCATGAAGATTTCTAATTCCCTACACTAAAGAATACTTGACTAAATCCCAATCAGATCCATAAAGTAAGGAAAAATGTCAGCATGAAAACTTCAGATGAAGTTTTCTAAAGTAAAATGTTGCATAGCATGTAGCCACCCAACAAAATAAAGCATAGAATGCAAAGGTTCAAACCTCTGCTAGACTAAAGAAGCTCAGAAGGAATCTGCGTCTGTATCTATGTTAGAGTCTGCTCCTAAATCTGCTCTGAATCTGCCCTGAGCCATAGAACAACACCTAGTTATACCCTCAGATACCCTCCTAAATCAGGACCGAAGCCCCAATTAAAACTCTTCTTCAAACAACATTCTCTTTGGCAAATAGACACATAATTCTTTTTTTTATTTGATGTTGAAAGACAGCCTCATAACTCATGTCTTTTATCCACACATTTGGAGATAACCTTGAGTTCATCCCTTCATTCCACACGGACAGCAGGCCTCCCTCTTGGCCCTTAATTTAGGGGCTCATTATGATGGCGGAAGGACCGCCACCGCCGGGCCGGCGGTGGCGGTCCTCCCGCCATCACTGAGCATTTTACCCACTGCCAAATTAGGATGGCGGTGGGTATTGCGGCGGACGCAAAGTCCGTCCGCCGCTTTTCCGCCAGAGGCAATCGAACCAATTGCCTGGTGGACGGAAAAGGGCTACTAATATGGTGGCGGTGCCTAGCAGGCACCATCCGCCATATTATGATGTGCCCTGGAAGAACCTTTCCATGGCGGCGCTGCCGCCATGGAAAGGTTGGCGGGGATTGGTTTTGGGGACCCTTTGCGGCCCCCTCAGTGTGGGGGGAGGGTGTAGGTGCACTGGGGGGTACCCATGGTACCCCCTACATTCCCATGCACAAGGTGGCAGGCACCGCGTGGAGCCTGCCACGTTGTGCATGGGAATGCACATCGTGGCATTTTGGCATTGCGAACGGTGCTGCAGCCAGCAGCACCGCCCGCAATGTTAAAAGGCCAGGATGCGCCCGCCATACTGGCGAGCGCATCCTAATTGGGCTGATGGGACCGCCGCACGTCTGGCGGGCTGTCCCATCACCGCTATGATGGCGGGCGGACTGATGTCCGCCCGCCATCATAATGAGCCCCTTAGTTCGCCCTTGACTCCCTTCATGCTTCCTTATCTGTTCACACACAAAGAGCTCTTTTTCATTCATTAGGTCACCATACCGGCACCAGAAGAGGAAAGAAGAGCACTCTATCCGAGAAAAACATTCATGTTAAAGGTTAAACATTACAAAATCCAGTGCTTAAGGCCTTTGGACAAGCTAAGCAAATCAGAATTCCAGTACACATTATATCTGAATTAATGATAACACATGGACAGTCTTGTGGTAAAGGTAAATGCAATTTCATGAATATATGTTCTATTAGATAGCAAAATCAAAACATTTTCAATTAAATGCATATAAACTGCAATTGGTTACTGAAAATTAAAGCATTAGTGAACAAGCATAAAAAATGTCCTGATTACATAGCATGTGCACTTCGTATATAGCTTTAAATGCACTTTTCTCTGCTGGATTACATTACTTTTCATGAATACATAAGGCCTTAGAATACATATGCGGCCTAATCAATAATGATGAGGGTAGTGCCAATTTTATGCTGCTCCACTGTACAGGTATGCAGTTCGGCAAGTTGTTACCAGGCAGTGTTTTACCCTCTGCTCCTAATTCAGTATTACAGGGGGAAACTAGAAAAGGTTGCTCCTAGGTGACATACTGCAGGATTGTAGAATTTTAAATGACCTTACTTTAAGGAGTTCTGTTTTACAACTTCACTGAATTTCAAGGAGCAGTGTTACCACATGCTGTATCAAGGTGATGTTTCGCAGGGGGGAATTAATGCTGCTTTGCAGATATGGTAGTACCACATGTTGTATCTTTCTGAAGTAACTGTGTGAGCTGTGTTTTTAAAATTGGGGCATTTCTGTTTTAAACTTTGCCCTTTCAGCCTTCTGAGAGGCTTTTAATTCAAACATTTTTTTGTACTTGTATGGTTTTGCCGTACTGGCTTTTCTTTCTTCTTTTCCGGCACTACCTTGCTCTGATTGGTGGGTTCTGGGCCAATCAGGAGCTGACCCTGGAAGAGCCTGTTAGAGCCCCCGGGTATTTCATGGCGGCTGCAGCGTGGACACACCGCTGGCGCACCAAAGGTGTGCCTAAGGCAAGCCCGTCCGCGCCCATCCGTGCCAGGACGGCGCCAGGCACTCTGCTCCTCTAGGTTCCCACAGGATTGTCTACTTGTCTTTAGAACTTCACACCCTTGTGCCATCTCTAGCATCATGCAATGGGCATGACAACTTTCAAGATGTACTTCCCTTTCTATGTAAGTTGTGTGGCTATGAGATCAGCTCTGTGGAACCGCGCTTTGATACACCCTGCCGGGATACAGAGTACAAATTTTTAAGTTTTAACTGCCGTTCTACCTTCTTGATGGATCGAAGGCCTCGAGTCTTGGCCAATGCCAAATCACATTCATAGATTTGTCGCAGCATTGCCCACCATTCTGTCACTTTCAGTGGTAAATGATTAATCCTGCTCTGGCAATACATAATCCAGCGCTGGCAATTATAATTGATAGCAATGCCCCTAGATAGCCATCACAGCCCGATTTATGCCCCAGCAAGATATCCTTATTGATAAATTGAAATTCATACCCTAAATATTCTGCTAGCAATTGAAATAAATTATTCCAAAAAGTTTTTTGTGCGGGGCAATCCACGAACATATGACATAGGTCTGCCGCAAAACAGTGGCATTTCGACAATATAATTTGTCAGGGGCTCGGGACACTGCCCATTTTGAGATGCATTTTGGTGTAGAGCATCCAAATGGTCCTAAATGTTTGCAGTTTGAGACTAACAAAAGTCACTGAGCCTCCTGTTCTATAGCTGTAATTTCAGATGCAAGAAGCAGGCTCCATCTTGACGCAATTTGTGAGCTATCATCTTGTGCGTGCAAAATAAACTTCTGACAGAATAAACTGATAGAAATTTTAACTGAGGTCTGATAAAAACTGACCAGGATTTCAGGTGTTTCTTGGTCAATATTCAACTTACGACCATACAGTAGATAGCCCCTCACCTGTAAATACTTTTACCAAAAAAGTGTTGCGGGAGGCCATACGCTTCTTGTAGTGAGACAAAGGTCTGAAATCCCTGATAGACAAATAGGAGTCCAAAGTTGCTTATACCTAAATGTCCCCACATTTTCTCAACTTTATCGTAGGATATGTCCAGGAAAATTGGATTGCCCCATAGAGGAGTATAAATGTGAAATGTAAGTAAAGAATACAGAATTCATGCCATATCCGTACTATATCCCTGACTATCTTGAATCTAACCCTCTTGAAGTATTTAGGGTATGTTAGCTTATGAAGTAAATATCCAATATCAGGGCCACATGCAAGCTGATATACGAGTGAAGACAACTCGGCTTCACGCCCTGTCAGCAGACACTGGCTGCGCAAGGTGAACGATACCCAATAATATAATTAAAAATCGTAACTTAAATCCCCCTTGTTTATATGTAAGTTTGATAAAACGTATGGCACGCCTAGCCCTCCTGCAGCCCCAGATGAAACTGCTGATCACACCTTCTAAATGGAACACAGAGCTGAATAGATCAAAATAAATAAAGAAATTTAGTTTATACATTCATTTTAATATTATTACATCGCCCCAGGATAGTAAGAGATAGCCGATGCCATTGCCGTAATTTAGCTGTTACTGATTTCAGGAGAGACTCATAGTTAAGTGAAATAATATCTTCCACACAGCTACTCACCCTGATGCCTAGATATGTAGCTGTGTCAGTTACCCCTGATACTGAGGAGTGTGGTTGAATATTAAGAATTATCTGTGTTTTAGATAAATTCAGCTTGTATCCAGAGAAAGCTCTTAATTGGTCTGACTCTTTCGATATGAGTGCCAAAGTATTCAGCGGATTGGCGTCAAAAACTGCAATATCATCAGCATAGGCGGTTATTTTAAGCTTAATTCCATTTAATATAACTGGCTGGATATCCTTATTCTGCAGTAAGTGCTTTATATATAGCTCTATGTAGAGAGCAAATAATAGCGGGGAGAGAAGACACCCCTGGCATGTGCCTCTATATATTGAAAATAGAGGAGAAAAGTTACCACCCAGCTAAACCTTAGCCACAGGGTTCTTATATAGTGGCTGGACTAGTGCTATAAACCGCATTCCAAGTCCAAATGCTTCCATTATCAGCCAATGTGCATCCCAGGTTACCCTGTCAAAAGCCTTCTCGGCGTCCAACATTATCATAAGAATCTGATCTTTAGTTTTCCCTACAACATTGAACGCCGATATTGCAGTTTTAGTATGAGCCATAGTGTCTCTGTCAGGGACAAATCCATGTTGTTGATCTGACACCAAATTGTGCATGAGGGGAGCCAGATGTGTTGCCAAAATCTTAGAAAGACCTTAGCATCTGCGATCATCAATAATATAGGTCCGTATGAACCTTTTTCCTCAGGTGGCTTACCCTTTTTAAGAAACACTACAATGTTAGTCACTCCGCAAGAAACAGGAGCATTCTCTCCACCAACCACTTATGTGATCATATCAGCAAATTCTGGTGCTAAAATATCCCTAAATACTTTATAAAATTCCAGGGAGATTGCATTTTCCCCCGCAGCGTTCCCAGAGGGCAAAGGACTAATAGCCGCTTCTATCTCCCTCAACATGATATCCCCTTGGAGCAGGGAGGGGCTGATTCTACGCTGAGGAGCACACGCTTTGACAGCTCCCGTAATGTTCCCCATCGCCTCCCGCAACCACCACCTAGCATTCTTGGACTAATTCTACTACCCCGCAACAATACCAGCGCACAATGGTGATCCTAGCACCGTGCTGTAGGGGGTAAGAACTTCACATGCAGTGGCTGTTGATTGGACCGAAGCAGTTCACTGGCTGAACTGCTTCATCTCCACCGCGTCCGCCTCCACAGTGCTAACACCTGCATCTCATTAGAGCAGGGAAAGCCGAATCCAACTATGGCCCCCCCCGTGGGCGAATGTGCAGTGTGGCAACTGTGGGGGCCGCGGGGCCCAAAACTCTACGAATATCAAGCCTCAACATACAGCCGACAGAGCAGAGGAAGAGGAAACAAGGACTCACCTGAAACAGAAAAGCACTGGCACGAGGGTCGGTCGCCTTATACTAAGAGTGCTTCAGTCAAGTGGCGCGAGTGAACTCCTACAGACCGGTAACTCGGGAGCTATGCTATTGTATTAAATCCCTTTTTTCAATTGCAGTAAAATGTCACAATGGTCATCATTTGGCATCACAGTTTTTATTTCAAACTCTGCTTATTTGAATTGAGGGCAGAAAAGGCCCATGGGGCTTTATCTAGTGTTTTCAATTTTAGATTTGGCTTGATAGTACAGACGTTCTGATCTGCCAGATTTTCGGTCCTCCTAACCACGAAGTCATTGCCTGCAACTCTCACTTGACCCAGACCCTAAGAGTGAATTGAAAAAATTGAAGGGTATTTTGATGGAGACCAGCATGCCTCTTCACATTCTTATGCATCAGTGGAGACACAGAAAGTTCATTTTAGACTTTTGGCTCAACAGAACCTTTCATGCAATGAAAATGAATGCCATGTCATGCGAAATGAGCCAAAAATGGTAGTTGAATCCACTCATTAAAATGGGGTAAGTCTGGAGATGTATCCAGCACAAGGAAAATCTACAGTTTCTAGGACTTCAACTGGGACATATTCAACCAAAAGTAACTGAATGGGTGAAATGTTGATATATTCATATTCCGGCTCCATGTAGTAATCATTGACACAGACATCTTTAAGTGGGCCATGCTTCACACATAGGTTTGAGGGTAGGAAGGTAACACCCAGTCGCATGAGTATGCAAAAGCGTTCACGCTCAGGAAAGGTACACAAGTTCAAATGAATAATTAACACAACACAAAAAATAGGTAACAAGCTCTGAAGCAGGCAGATTAGCGCTCAGGTTCAGAGACTGGCGGGTAACACAAGAGCTCCAAGTTTTGAAGGTTAGCCTTCTGGCCCTCAAACAGAAGGATTGACACACAGCTCATCTATGGATAGGTTGGCACAAATGCTCGTAGATAAGGTGATTGGCACACACGCTCAGAAATGATTAGGTTGGCACATGGTTATATGGCCCCAGAGATAGACATGTTGGTACATGAGCTGAGAGATGGGTGGGTCAGCACACAAGATCCAAGGGGTCAAATTAGGATATCAGCTCAGAAATCTGTAGGTTAACACACTGGCTAAGAAATTGACAGGTTTAGCACACAGGCTATGGAGTGTGCAAAACAAAAAGGCATTTACAAGGAGCATTGATCAAACAATAAATCAAGGTCAGTCAAACAAATGATTCAGAAAAATTCTTCAAAATGTCTTCTAAATGTTTTTTGAGAAAGAAGGGGTAGCATTTCAAAGTATCCGGAGTGGGTCAAAGAGTCAGAAACAGCAGTTTATGTGAACAAACTCACCATAGGTGTTGCTCTTCAGGAGTCTTTTAGCAGAGGCCAAGCTTATCAGCTTAGAGGTCAGTATTCATGACTTTGAAGTACTTCCGGGTCTATTGGTATTCCAGCATGGGCCTTAAACCATGATAAAAGGTAGCAAAATATTTTCTGTAGAGTAACTGAACTCCAATGTTAACCGACATGGCAGGTCTTATACATTCAGTCCTTCCACAAGGTGGTTGGAGTCCAACAGAACCATAAACAGTAGGAAACCCCCCACAGTGAGGCACTCTTTTTAGAGCCTTCTGAATAGCCTGCCAATAAATCCATCAGACATTAGATGTCTTTTGGCATCACCCTTCAAGCTGCAGTAAAGCAATGCAGAACATGAAAAAACAGGGCAGGTTTACTGTCTCTGACTTTAAATGTCTAGAACATCCCTGATGTTTTCGTCTAGGCGATCCTGGGTAACTGCAACTGTCTGCTCATTCCTCCTCGCCTCCTGGGTCCTTCTAGGGCAGGTCTCCTTTTTCATATTTAAAACGTTGGCCCCTAGCTCAACCAACATCCAGAAATGTTGTTGAGTTAACTAGGAATATGTCTACCTTCCACAGCATACTGGTGTGGCAAATTCCTATAACCATTTATGTGAAGAATGCAACAAATAATACTGCAAAGATGGGAGTCTAGGATGCTTAACACTAACATATGCATAAAACCCACAAATCAATGGAGAAAGCAGTTAAATTCAGTGCAGGGGTGAGTAACAGGGAGGTAGCTGGATGGACCAGCCACAGAGGGGGTAGGTGAGAGGACTCAGAGGCATATTTACAAGAGGATATCACCACCAGAACGTCACTTTTAGTGAAATTCCGGTCGCGATATCCCTTTCTCCTTATTTACAAAATGGAGTTAAGCCACTTAATGTGTCTTAGCGTCGAGTTGTAAATAAGGCCCCTTCTCACACGTCACTTAGCGTGAAAGGGGTGTGCAAAGGGTGTTGCAGTGAGCATTCTGCCGCAACACCCATTGCTATTTGACGCTGCCCCATATTTACAAGGCTGGGGCAGCGCCAAAAACTAAGACCAGGGCATTCTGCAGCACACATAGAAAGAGCAAATCGCCATTCAAGATTGTTTATGTGCAGAAAGGTATCCCTTCTTGTACATAAACAATCGCCCCTGCAGCGCAGGCACCCTTGCTAAATGGTGCAAGGGTGCCTGCTCTGGCACTAGGCAGCTTTATTAGTGCCAACACTAGGGGAAACACAGGGGTGCGCCATATTTTTGTAAATATGACGAATCCCTGCATTTTTAAAATGTTGGAGTGTGGTGTTACCTTTTTTAGCGTAACACTGCGCTCCGACATTTTGTTGGAAATATCCCACTCTGGGGCCGATTCCGATCTCGGCCGGTAGGGCTCCGAATAGGATTCGGCTTTACCGGATCCGATTCGGAGCCCTGTTTCCCGACCGAACCGTACGCGGGTCCGGCCGAGCGAGTACGATGCGGGTCGCCGACCGACTCGTCCGGGCGACCCGACCGCTCCGACCGACTCGTACCCGGATCGTACCGCTCCGACCGACTCGCTCGGACACGGTCCGCACCGCGCAATGGAGACGTTTTCCGGCCGGGTAAGTACGATGCGCACCTCGACCGCTCCGACCGACTCGCGCCGTCCGACTCGAACTCGCTGTCGGAGCCGTACTTTGGGGGTCCGTGTCGGACCCCCTGTACGCGTACCCGTGCGAGGCGCACACAGGGGGGACCCATGGGTCCCCCTACCTGTGCGTGTGCGCCGCGAGCGCTTCGCGGCGTACTCGCTGTAGGGGCGCCCTTGTCCGCCTCGCACCCATTGAGGCAATGGGAGCCCGCGTACGCGTTGTACGACCGGCTCCCATTGAGTTCAATGGGAGTCCGACCGACTCGTGTCCGGTGGCATACGAATGCATCGGACTCGTTCGGTCGGACTGCACGGGTCCGATTCGGTCGGAAATCTCTCCGGGTCCGGCTCGGTCGGAGAGATTTCCGGCCCGAATCGGAATCGACCCCTCTGTGTTTCCCTACCCTGTCTCATTTGCCACCTTTCCTGTGCCTCTTCTTATGATGCTGAGTCCCAACTAAGGCTCTCACCAGTACCTTGCCCTATAAATGTAATGCTTTGTGTCGTGCCCGTCCCAACAGCACATCGACAGACTCTCTAAGATAGGTAGCAGGCAAGAGGCAATGCAGGACTAGAAAACTCTTACATATATCTGATGACATTGTCTGACCCACCCGTGGGTTCACCATGTTGAATATAATAGAGGTTGGATTAAACAGTGAAGAATTAACCAACCAGTTCCGTGCCCTCCTCCAGAACAGGCAATTACTTACTTAGGAGACATCTTGGGAGGGGTGAGGTGATCACAGATAAGAAAGAAAATACCTAAAGTAAATAGATTTTAAATAGAGAGGAAAATCTTTCTCATAGGTGAGATAGAGAGACAGGTATATCCCCAATGCATATAACTGAGGGAGAGAGAAAGAGATAGCGAGAGGTCTGAATGTACGTACATTGGGGGATATTCTCAAGAACGTGTGATAATTATCGCAAAATTAGCTTAACGCAACTTTGCACATTGCAGTCCATCGCGGGAAAATAACGCCGTGTTAACGTTTTATTCTCAACACGGCGATACCATGCGATAGTCACACGCTAATGCGTCAAATGACCGCGATAAAATTACCGTGACGGCAAAAAAACGCAAAACACAAACGCAAAATAGTTGCGATGTGGCCAACCGCAATAAAAAATCTGCGATAACCAGCGACAGGCCTGCAATTCCCATGCGTCATGCTGGAAAATGCACTATAAAAGCACCGAAAACACACAAACAAAATAATTAAAACTGCGTAGCACCATGGAGGAAGCCGGAGCAAGTACAGAGGACGACCAGAACCCCACAAGCCCCCAGGAGGAACAGCCTGGGACCTCGGGGTCATGGAAGGGCAAGGAGAAGAAGACGAGGAAGACGAGGTTCAGTCCGCAGGAAAACAGGATCATCATCACTAAGTTGATAGAACACCACCAACAATGGTTCGTCACCTCCAACATGTAATTGGCAAATAAAATGCAACACAGCAGTCCATCCTGGACAAGGTGAATGCAGTCGGAGTGAGGAGGAGGACAATTGGAGAGGTCAAGAGGCGCTGGAATGATGCGAAGCGCAAAACCAAGAAGAAACTCGCTGACAACCATCAGGCAGCAATGCAGACTGGAGGTGGCAGTCCCGCGGAACACCAGGAGCTGGATGAGATGGAGGAAATGGTGGCCACAGTCATCAGTGGGGAGACGGTGGCAGGAGTTGGGGGTCCGGACACTGCTTGACATGACCTGACACAACAGCACCAGGATGAGTACCGAACAGGGACTGGGGGGACGGGGGGAGATGGGCACAATGGCACACATGCACAATTAAGTACAGCACACTGCACACCCACAATGACTCTGGATTATGTCCCTGATCCCCTTGGCACACTGCAGCACACATACAAACAGCAAGTAGGCCCCCGTCCACTATGGGCATATGGGGTCCCTCCCCACATAGCACCAATCTCACAACCAACCCATGCACACGTGTCAAAACCAGCAAAGCTGCGTGTCTGTGAGCCACACTGACAATGCAAGTGACACTGCATGACGAACAGCATGGCTGCAGTCCAATTATCATGACATGGTGCACGCCACGACACTGAGGTGGCTGAGTGTGGAACACATCCGGAAAGGAGCAGGTCACACTCTGACACATCCACGTGCACAAACAACCCCTGACGTCAACAACACATCTGCGGATAAACCATGCCCAAGAGTCCAAAATCCGAACTAGAGCCAAAATTAGCCAAGTCTGCAACATCTCAGCACTGTAGAAGCACAGAAGTCAAAGGCACACCGCCTCAAAGGGATAAGGGGCAGCAAAATCACAGCTGCAGGGGCGACTCTCCCACAATGCAGCACACACACATAGCAATAACAGCACAACATCATTGACGACAATGTGGTACAAAGTGCAACACTCTCACTACAGAACAGATGACACAACTGGTTCCGCTTGTGCGTAGAAACTGGCCAATCACATCTGGCATAGCAGGAAACTGTGAGATGATAATGTACGTGTACAACCTCACATCCGTGATGTAGTTCAAATGTCCACTGTCCCGCATCAAATAGTCAGATCCTCCCAAACAGTCACAATGTACATTGTCATGCAGTCTGTATGTAAACTTGAACAATGCGTCAACATACATGTCAACACAATGTTAAAATGCATCTCCCCTTCACATTGCAGAGGGACAATCAACACCTCCTGCAGAGCAGACCAGACAACTCATCAGTGATGATGGAGAGGACCTCCACACCTTCGACACCGATGCCCTACAACAGCTCATGGACAGCTACGGCAACCCACCTCCAGGAGCAGGGCAGCCCAGCTGCATTGAGGAGACCCCACCCCCTGCACAGACCACACAGCAGGAAGCACCCACCACCACGCCTGCCTCCCAGCATCTCACCGAAGAACACATCGCATTCCAAGGCCATGTGTTAAACTGCCAGAAGGAGGTGGCTGAACAGGTGCGGGTGGGGTTCGACCTCATGGCAGCCAAACTAGATGACATACGTGGGTGTCTAAGTCCCATCAGGGACCACTTACACACCCTAACGGCCACCCACAGTTCGCTCCATGATGTCCAACAATCCATGCCCAACATCGCTGGAGTCATGACTCTGAGAGGAGAACAACTGTCCAGTCAGAGTGGCCTCAGCAATGTCAGCCGAGAGTTGGCACAGATGCTGAGGATAATGGAGAACATGGAGCAGATGCATGCGGAAAGAATGGCTGCCACGGATGCACACCAGCGAAAAGTTGTTGGGATCTTCCATGCCCTGCAGATCCTCATCATCGCATTGTTGCCACTAAGGCAGTTGCTGATTAATGCTGCTGGTACTTCTACACACACATCTCCGGCCCCTGATGTGTCAGTGGCACACAGTACTGCAGACCAAACATCAGCACCCACATGTCAGACAGATGACATAGAGGACGAAGATGCGGGTGATTCCTCCTTTGTAGTAAGAAGGAGCCAGTAGCATTCTTCTCCGCCATATGCCCTGTTTCAGCTTAGTTCTGCCCTCTGCATCATGCCCTGTAACAACACCTCCCGCTGTCTCCCGAAACACTCTGCGACACTCACCCTGGACCTCGACATGGACTGCCATATTTTGTTTGCTTACCAATGACACAGCAATCAGACTGCGGACTGTACTCTTCCCCTTCCGATGTACTTGTCAATCCCTAAATGACTCTGGCTGGCCCTCCACAGGGCTACAATGTAATGTGGGGTTTGCATGGCCATGTACTGCTCCAGCTCCGACACCCCACCGAATGTGAATAAATCATTCAAATTCACACAGATGTGTCATGTCCATAATCGATCAAGTATGAAAGTGTGGATGAATGTAAGGACATTGATTGCCCAAATAGGTACACCCTGGGAAATGAAAGCAATGCGCATGTTTGACCTTGACACACATAGGAAGTGAGATGACTGGGAATGTGTGCACTAGCTGTGGTCTCATTGCTCTGAAACAACAATCGTGCAAATCCTCAATTTTGCCCCACGCAATGTTAGTAATAGGGATGGGTATGAAATGTCAAAGTCGTTGGCAGGTCTAAAGTAGTGTCCCCCATCACATTTGACAACAAAACATCTCTTCGCATACCTACTCACACTCAACTGGGTGGACACAGCCTGTAGTGATGCATCACATTGATCTACATGGCAAGAATGTGGACACCATACTCACATTGCTGAAGACACGTAAGAGCACAGGTCTATCAGCAACTATCCCAACCACTATGTCTGGCTCACAGAGGTGGAGCTGGCAATAGGGACTCACCCCTAAGTGAAATGCGTCAGTCAGTCCCTCCCTGTGTACGGACAATGCTCATTGAGGCACACGATTAGTCATTCAAATCAACACTCATCACAGTTGTACACTCGTGAAGTTGCGTAGACTTTATTGCCATGTGCGTGTCAGTACGGGCAAGACAAGGGCCACAACATGCAGACCAATGCATCAGACACTAACAGGCAGCATTCGGTCACGGTACAGTTCCACGTGACAGGCGTGGTGCATGCGCCTGGGATGTTCTGCCATTGCGTTGGTGGCTCTCGTAGAACCGGCACTCTTCTGACCTGCGGCAGTTATGTGGATGATATGCCACAGCTCGGAGCAATGAGTCGTATGTGTGTGCAACGTTTGGACATATGGGTTTTTGTGTACGTAAGTGTCAAGAGCATTCCATGCAAGAGTACCTCGAGCAAGGACTTCTGTGTGTGGGGTGTGGATACGTTGGTCTATCATTAGCGATGTGCGTAGTGTGGGAGTCGTCATCATCTGCTATGGTATCTCTCTCAGGGGGGCCTGCCGCATGCAAGACCAAGGTCGGAGGTGCAGGTGTCCTTCCGCCTTATGTATTGCGACAAAGGAGCTTTCATCCCTAATGTTTGTCTGACTACTGCTTGCATCCTGGAAATGTGATGTGGCTTTCGCGCTGCAATTGGGGCTAGGCCTTAGGCTTATGGTGCACCAATAGCAATGCTCACACAACAGTTGGCATGCATGAGCCCAGAGCCCGAGCGGCCTTGCGCTCCTTGTACAATACCTTTGTGCGCGGCCGCCCTCCGGGTGCATGTAACATTGCAACGTTGTGGATTGCGGGCCGTGTGGCGCAGACACTGCAACAGAGACACACCCATCAGTTGGTTTCCTGTCCAGCCCAGAAACGATCCACACCCAGAGCCCAGGGATAATTATTCACACCCCTACGCTGGCCTGGCATATGCCGACCCAGCCCACTCGGCGTACGTATAAAGGGGGGTACGACGACTCTACGTGTCCCAGTTCTTCCCCACTGCCGGAAGTGACATGACTGCGTCCGCCTGGCATTTCACGGGACTCAATCAGAAACGGTCCATGACTTGCGTTGCACAGAGTTGGTGGCACCGGAAACACTGCGGCCGGCACGGGCCTACCGCCACGGGACGGTGACTTTCGGTGCACTGAGGTAAGGGCACCTTAGGTGCTGAGCGGGTGTGCAGCCTGCAATGATGCGCAGTCCTGGCGGTCCAGACTGGTAATGGTTTGTGTGAGCCCTGCTGGACCGCAGTGTAGGCCTGAGCCAGCGGGCAGTGCGGGCCTACCGCCACATGGCGTTGCCTCGCGGTTCAGAGTTAGTGGCACCTATAGCGCTGAGCGGGTGTGCAGCCTGCGATGATGCAGTGTGCACTGATATGATCTCTGCCGTTGCGAAATCAAGACACAGAATCACGTGTGTGACCTGTTGGCCCACGGGGCGGGGCTGCATGATGTGGAGGCTGCCAAGGTCGCGGGCCCCGGTCTTGGAGCTTGCACCGGCACGTGGTGGGCCCTCTTGGAGACACGCTGGTGGCGGAAGGTGAGCAGTGCGCAGGGGCGGGCAAACATGGCTGGTCGGCGGGAGGGGCTGGGGTGCAGCAGCCTGTGTGCGCAGGGGTGGCCAAGCGATGATGGCGTGTGCACTGATATGAACTCTGCCATTCATAAATCTGGACTCTGTTTCAGATAGGGGAGCTGGTGGACTGCAGTGTATACCGGCACGTGGTTGGGGACACAACGGTGGCAGCAGGTGAGCAGTGAGGCCTGGGTCCGCAGTGTCGGCACTCTCTCTCCTTCTCCATCTCCTCCTTTCACTGTCTCTCTCTCTCTTCCTCTGTTTCTCTCTCTCTCCTTCTCCCTCTCTTCCTTTCACTGTCTCTCTCTCGTCCTCTGTTTCTCTCTCTCTCTCCTTCTCCCTCTCCCCCCCTTTCTCTCTCTCCCTCTCTTTCACTCTCTCTCTCTCTCCCTTTCTTCCTCTCTCTCTTTCTCTCTCTCTGTCCTTTGATGAGCGCATGACACACCTTCTTATCTTGAATTTTGTCTTGTAGGCTGTGTCTTACAGATTGTCCAGAGAAGACCCGCCATGGCTCTTCCGAATAGTTGTTTTGGGTTGAATTTGAATGAAATCATTTGTTTTGAAATTCAAAGAGGAATGGATGATTCTCCTTTTTCTGACCACACTTGAATGTTAATTGTTGTAATTGTGCGACATCAGGCGAATTGTTTTGTTCATGATTTCGTAGAGTTGATGTTAAATATCTTTGTCCGTGGTAGGGCCCCGGGGGGGGCCTGGGTGTGGTGGCGGTGGGTGTTGTGGCCCTCTTGGGGCTCCGAGCTGCATGATCAGTGGCTCCATGGCATCTTTTGTTCTTCAGGTGTGGCTCTGGTCTGGGCTCCGTTTTGTGGTGCAGGTTGTCGTCCGACTTAACACCAGGTAAGAGCAGGTGTTAAATCCCTGCTGCTAACGCGCCTTATCGCCTGTTTGTGATCTTATCGCCGATCTGGCTGGTCGTAGAGAATATTGCGAAGTGGTGTTGTCGCGGCTTTTTGCACGGGAACGCCTACTCTGCATCTCATTAGCGTTAGTTGCCGGTGGCATCCGTGATGATGTTTTTTGCGGCTGCTATCGCAGGTAAACTGGCGATGTCGGCTGTTAGCACCAGCTTGTGAATGGTGCAATATATCTATCGCCACTTTGGCTGCGATAAAGTGCTGCTAACTCGACGATAAGTCCTTGAGAATATCCCCCATTGTATGTTTTTTTACTCTTACTACTAATTAGTATCATTTTTGCAATCCGTTGATTGTTCAGAAACGGGAAATGAGTGTTTTTTTTTACAGAGATCATTCTCCTTTGAGCTATAAGTAGGCAAAAGCCAATAAGTGGAACAAAGATTTCAAGTTGCAAATTGCAAGGAGCCATCTTGAAAGTTTCTGGGAGACACAAAGCTATTTGTGAGGCAACTCTGCGATACATAGGGCCCAATTAACAAAGGTACATATATACATGCATATTTACTCTTACATCTAGATCTAACGGTCCACTTTTTAGGTCTCGCCTGGCGTTAGCAGCGCGCATGCGCTGCTCTCGCCATGCGTGGGCCTTTTGGAATCAATACGGATTCCAGATGTGCACGCGGACGGACAGAAGATGTGCACGCGGGGACTGGATGCTTTACTCGCGGCGTGAGACGGACGCACTACTTGTCTTGCGCGCGCACCACACGCGGGACGCTGCAGCTGCATTCGCGGCCGCGCTTGTTTTGTCAAGCATCCCTTTTTTCAGATCCGTCTGTGTTTTTAACCCATCAGTTTAATCTGATCTCAGACCACTAGAAATTTCTTTAAAGTTGTTCCAACAATTAAGAAAACCGTAGCTTGTGGGTAATGCTCCACTCTTGTTGAGTTCTCACGTCTGCCACACGGGGTCGCTGTTGCGCCGTGCTTATTCTCAGCCACGACTACTAGAGCCGTCCGGCAGATAATAATAATTATACATGTTTTTCTGGGGCTATGTAATAATCTTACACTTTGTACCCACTTTCCTTACAGTTTTGGTTATGTCCAATAAAGTTTATCAGCACGTAAAGGAGTTCTCCTATCGATGGCCACCCAGTCCCGCCAGGGAGCCCGGGACACCGAAGGCATGTTCATAAGCTTACCCCCGCCCCCCCATCACCCAGCAGCCTTGCTCTGTTCCGGCGGGGCGATGCATGACGTCCTATGAATGTTTCATATCTTCATATTGTTGGCCCTGTAACGGGATCCCCTGCCAGCCAGCCCTGGGCCTGCAGATGGGCGCCCCAGCCGAGGACCTCTCCGCCCCCAGGTGGGGTACCCGGGGGCTGTCCCATTCCGCTCCCCTCCACCTGGTGGGGCACCGCTGGTGCATAGGTGCTAACGCCTCGGCGAGGTATTCCGGTTCCATCCTCTTCCTGCCTCTCTTGGGGTGCCCCTGGGCTTGTGTAAGCTGGCCAAGGCGTTAGAGCCGGCTCCTACCCTTCTTCACCTGCTGATGGGCCCGGAAGCCAGCTCGACCTGCAACACCGATTGACACTCCCTTGCCCATGAGAAGAGCCCCTTGGACCGTGGCGGCGCCGCATTTCATCAGTTCGACTGCGGCCTTGTGAAGGTGTTGCCTGTCGGAGCTCAGATCAGAGGAGCTTTACAGAAAGTGCCCCACTATGACTGTGGAAAGACGAGCTTTTGATTTTCTTTGGACCAACTTCAAGAATCCTTAAGAGGTGGGATTACTTCCCTAGGGACACTTGGAGCAGCCCCAGGCACGCGCGTCGTTGCAGAAAGAGCCCGGAGTCGCTTCCAAGAGAGAGGGCACCATGCCATGCTGAGGCATACACAGACTCTTCTAGTGCCTGGTGAGATTTCTCCGACTAGCCGCAGCGCTTGTCCTACAGTCAGAGCATGCCTGTGAGTTCTTGCTTCGGAGGCGATGTGGGATCATTTGTAAAGATGTCCTAACAGGATCGGCGAACCCTGGAACCTACAGGGCTTCTAAGGGATGGAAGGCCCCCGGCACCTCGAGTGGTGCCTTCTTGCAGGCCTGGGCCACCAGGAGCACGTTCATGGGTGACGTTTCCTCCTCACATGTACACCGTGTAGCAACAAGGAACCCTTCTAAAATAGGGAACCTGATGTTATTTTGAAGAAATTACCGGTCAATTATCGGGCAAGCTTCCTAATGTTGGGGCCTTTCTTCCAAAGGTGTTAAGGGGTGCCTTTTGTGATTTTGCATTAATATGGAAGGCAGTTGGCGTACAGGGTTGTATCCAAATCTAATCTAATCTGCATGTATGTGTGCATGTGTCTTCGCCTGTGCTTTCTCGTCTGTCCTCCCTGTGTGTTTATCCGCATGTGTGAATGCCAGGCTGCTTCTCTGATTGCTTGTGCGCCTGCCTCTATGAATGCCTGCTGTCTTTTTGTCTGCCTGTCTGTCCATAAATGTATCAGAGCCGAAGTATCTTCCACCAGATCAGTGCCATAAAAGATGCCCCTCTTTACCTCTTCCCTGGAGGGTGCGTGAAGCATTTTCACGCATACACCCCCCTTCCTGCAGTTCTGTGCCTTTCTTCTGCGCGAGGACCCTTGATGGAGGCTTGGAGGTGGCACACGTGTCCCTGGGGGTCGGCACTTTAGCTGTTTTCTACTTCTGTAATAGTTCAGCCGACATTAGGAGCCCTTCGTCACGTTTATGTGATAAATGTCAGTGAGGCACAAGCTCCAGGAGATTGTTGCACCGGTCACCGCTCTGGTGAAATGTAGGTAAACAAGCATTAAAAATGCAATAGGTCTCGCCTTTCATTAAGTTAAAGCCATTTGCTTTGCTATACAATACCATTAGCAAAGCAAATGGCTTTAACTTGATCAAAGCGAGACCTATTGCATTTTCAATGCTTGTTTGTTATTTGCCATTTTTGATTGGAGATTTACACTAAGGTGTAGACTTGCATCTGCACCCCCTCAAATGAGGAGGTGGAGCCTCTTCCACATAATTTGGGAGTGTAATGTTGAGGTGGGGTCATGAAGGACCACCCTTCTGTTTCTTGATGGAACAGTCCCCTTTTCGACCACATGCACAGAGCTACATTTCAACTCATGTATGGCTTAAGCACAAGAGAGTTTGTTGAATAGTTTTATTTCGAAATCCATATTCCATCAGTGAAGAAGGAGCAGACCAACGGGTTCTTGCACAAGGCAAAGCAATGCCTGGATTCTGGATATTGCTTTGAAAAACATATGTTAAACAGTAGTGTGTTTAAACTGTGTTTTCTTTTTTTTTTTTTTAAAAAGACTCTTGACCTAGATTCATGATGTTGATCAATAAAAATACTTGTTTTCTTTATTTTATTAATTTTTTTAGATTTGATCTCTGTGTTGGATCAGAAAAAAACATGTTGAGCTCGCCGCTGCTTTCAAAGGAAGTACATTTTCTGCTTATGGGCATCCAGTAGAAAAGCACAGATCTTCAACATAACTTTTGAAAGGCAGGCGAGGTGAAAACTGAGCACGTTGGTTCTACAGCTGGTTTTCAGCAGCTTCCTCAATGCTATTCATAGGAGACAGACAGCGAAGAGGAGCCTGGGGTCTGGTTTGTAAAAATATTCTCAGAGTCAGCATTTTTTCTTACGTAAAAGCTCAGCAGTATCACAAATAGAAAGACTGTAGAAAGTGTTTTAACTTGAGAACAGCTCAAAAAAAAAAAAATGATTCTTCGTCTGTGTGAACCATATGGAGGGCAAATGTTACTTCCTGCAATTCACAAATGGCGTCCCATTGTTGCTCCCAGTTTTTAATTAAAGCCCTGCTTTTATGTGTATATTCAGAGGAAAACAGCTGGCAAACTCTGCACTTGAAATTAATTTTCTTGTTTTAGCTAGCAGCAATACACTCATGGTTTGCCTTTATTACCTGGAACTTCAAATAAAACGACCTTGTTACATGGAAATAAAAAAAAAACACCTGCGTATTGCAGAGTAGGAAAGCAAGATTAAAACAATTGTCACTAATATTATTTAACTAAATGTAAGACACATGATCTTTGGCAGGAAAATATCAAACAGCAATCTCTCTCTCTTTCTTGCCACATTGTAGTTATAGTTAAGTCAGAGTTTCCACAGGAAGACATTTTTTTTGTTTCCCTACTAACTTTGGCGCTGTTTAACAAATCTTTATCCACCTGAGCTCCATCCTTGAATGTTTTTCACCAATCCGTCAAGCATCAAGCGGGGGCAAAGAAAAAGTGAGGGGGGTATACAAAACATTGATTTCCCATTGTTATTCCCTTAGGAAATTTTGGGAAGTGATACAGAACTAATGGCTGATCGGAATTGCACCACATTTGGTAAAAAGTTAGAACTTTACTCAGAAAGCATGCTTTTTGAGATTTGGTGTAAAGTTGTTCAGCCATTTTTGAGAGATTTGCATTTAAAGAGGTGGGATGGTCATGAGGGGATTAAAAAGTTAGGTATATATGGACTGTTGGTGTCCCGACATAGGGGCGATTCCGATTCGGGCCGGAAATCACACCGACCGAGTCGGATTCGGTGAGATTTCCGACCGAACCGGACTCTGGCAGTCCGACCGAACGAGTACGATGCGGACGCATGCTATCGGACTCGATTCAGTCGGACTCCCATTGAAGTCAATGGGAGCCGGTCGTACGATGCGTACACGGGCTCCCATTGACTCAATGGGTGCGTCGCGAACAAGGGTGCCCCCTACAGCGGGTACGCGTCGGTGCGACTCGCGCCGTACATGCATGTGTAGGGGGGACCCATTGGTCCCCCCTGTGTGCGACTCGCGCGGCTACGTGTACAGGGGGGTCCGACACGGACCCCCGAAGTCCGGCTCCGATTGCTCTTTCAAGCCGTACGGCGCGAGTCGGTCGGACTGATCGAGGCGCGCATCGTACTTGCCCGGTCGGGGAACGTCTCCATTGCGTGGTGCGAGTCGAGTCCGTACGAGTCGGTCGGAGCAGTTCGGAGCCGGGAACGAGTCGGTCGGGGATTTCGCGTATGCTCGCATCGTACTTGCTCGCGCGGACGGGTGTTCGGATCGGTCGGAAACAGGGCGTCCGAATTGGATCCGGTAAAGCCGAATCCGATTCGGTGCCCTACCGGCCGAGATCGGAATCGGCCCCATAGTCTGAATGGCAACTTTATAGGGGACTAGTCAATCCTGATTGGCTGCTAACAACCTGAACAACATATTGTGGCAGCCATTGTAGGACTGAGGGACATGGTCCGTGTGTCCTGAAAAGACATTTAAAAAAGGGTATAGAGGGGCAGGATGAGCACACACTGACACTCTCCCCATATGTCCCTGTGGGGAGAGGGTCCCAAAGAGACCCCCACACCCTCCAGATTGGCTTTCCTCAACATGGACAATATGTTGTGTCAAGCAGCCACTGCAGGATTCTGGGACATGATCTACTTTGAAATGTACTGTAGAGAAAGCCTCCTTCTGAGGGTCACCAAAAGGGGCACACATAAAAGATGATAATAGATTTTTGTTGCACTAGAAATCAGGTGTTGGTGGTACCATACTAATTTTAGGAATTTTGGTGTGTTCTTATGTGATTTTACCTTATGAAAAATGCTGATCCTCCGCTGGGATGATGAACCATGTTTGAGAGAAAACTATTTTATCTCATGATTTTCTAATAGAGATAATAAAAGGTGCTCAAGAACACTCTCTTCCTCAGTGTCGGCAGAATAAAGCCTGTCACACTGAGCAAAATGAGAACTTCCAACAGCAGCTTCTCAGTACGGGTGGGCGGAGCTCGCGGAGTTATCTAAAAACTCTGTGAAATTCTGCGAAGCTCCGCGTGCAGTGGAATGCCGCCACCCGGTCCCCTAGTTCTGGCTGGCAGAGCTCTGATCCTGCAAGACAGTAATGGTCAAATCTCTTGTGGAGCAGTAGTTAAATTGTACTTCACTGAAGGCATTGATGATAGTAGAAGCTCACACGCTATGGTGTGCTTACTTTTGCAGGGTGTTAAGCAGCTCCCTGTGTCCACGCCGTCACTCTCACATGGGCACTGTAACTCCAGGCCCTGCTTTCTCTTCCTACACCGCCAAGTAACCTCCTGCTCCTGGGCCCAGGGAGGCCGCATCCGGCTACCCAGTGCCCCCATTGCCCCTATCGGTTACTGAGCAGTGAGCACGCACCCCGCACTGGTACGGCCTGTCACTGCAGTCCATGTTTCTAACTTCAAGAAGCCAGACCCGGCCCACCACGGCGGGACAGAAGAAAACCTCCCCCCAACCACTTAGCTGTAGCTGTCCCCGAGAGAGAACTATGTGCTTTCAGCCATAACAACCAAATCTTCCAGCCTGTGCGACTGAATGACAGCCTTGTGATGCCCAGACCGCTCCACCGCAACCAAGAAGCAAGCATGTTTGTGATTGGCAGAGTCAGGGAATGGAAAATAATGAAAGATTTGCTTTAAAAACTTGAAAAACAGAATCTCAGACATAAGGAGCTAGGGGGCATATTTTCTCAGAAACAAAATGGCATGGATAAAGCACTTTCATAGTTTCATTTAAAACTTTCTATGAAACAGTTGTGCCATTCAGTGATGGCTGCCTTTGTACAGTGTGTCTGCACATCTTAAATATACCCGTCATTTCCCTTGCCTTTACCAATAGTACTTAGTCCTGCAAAGTGTTGCATGATACAGAAACAACAACAGCCACAAAAAACCCCCAAAAAACAGGATTGCGTGGGTTAGTCCCACTTAAAATGGAAAAATGAGAGATGTCTGGAAAGCGGAGCCTGTCCCACCGGAATTTGCACCTGTTGTTTGCTCACAGATTCCTGGAGCAGGGGTAGGGGTATGAACACACTGAGCGACTTTGCTAACATAAAAAAATGGGTTAGCGGTTATTTTTTCCTGGATGGAAATTCTTTTGGACAGTTCAAATCTCATTGCATCTTTCGGCGGCATGACTGTCTATTATTAATACAGCCCAGAGGAACAGCAGAAGGAGGCGCCATGCCAGAGCAGCTGCCTCCAGGAGGAGGGGATGGAGAGACGTCAGGGGTGTGTCTTGAGTCCAAGGGAAACACTGACAGCTGCACATTTGTCAGGACACAGGGTGCCAGCCACCAGTTACCAGCTCCCCATCTCTCTACTCCTAGGCAAGTATTGTTGCTATATCCTAAGCCCTCCGTCAGCTATATGATACTCAGTTCCTCGAGCTTGGAAGGATGAAACACTGATTTGCACCCAACAGGATTTGGACCCAACATCTGATCTGACAGAACTCCACAGCTTGGATCTCAACCAGCTGGGTTATCACCATGCCTACATACTGAAACTGCTGGGTGGTGATGGCAATTGGGCATGATGTTCGGAAGGACCTGTGCAGGATCGCCCGATTCTTCTACTGCGTCCCAAAATCCATGAGCTGGGTGGATAGCGGAAAGCTGCACCACCTCTTGGTCCCCTCTGGTAAGTTAAACTTCTCGCCTGGTATGTTGGTGTCTTACACATGTGACATTATATGGAGACATGCACTGAAGCTTGGTTTCAAGTTTAGGTCAAAAATAGTAAAAGCTGACCCGAGGCCGTGGACTGCAGAGTTCAGAGGTGTTCTTAGTGTGAGGCATGGGTGGGAGGGTCATGTGGCCTGATGCCCTGAAGCACTTCCAGTTGTTTGTTAGGTGTGACATCTGGAGACCTCCTCCTCCCGCCCAACTGGCTTCAGGGCTATCAGCCCTTGCAGGTACACGCAGAGAGCAAATTGCGATTCCCTAAATGCAATGCATGATGCACTTTAAAATTGCGATTTCGCAATTTGGGATCGCAAATTACCATCAATTTCAAGTTGATGGTAATTTGCAAAAACTTTGCATTTTTCAAAGTGCCATGTTGCACACACACATGCCCTTGGGGCATGTGTGTGCGCAACATGTGATCACATGCAAATTTCAGGGGTGCATCAGGTTGGCCTTTTGGCCCCCTTGCACCCTTGAAATTGCATGCGCAATTTGCGAGTACTATTTGGTACTCGCAAATTGCGCATGCAATTCCCATTCATTCCTATGGGCCTCTAGGCCCATAGGAATGAATGGGAAGCTATTCCTTAATTGCGAATCGCAATTTGCAATTCGCAATTAAGGAAAATGTAGGAATCGCTAATATTTTAGCGAAACCTACATGCATAGGCAATTGCGATTCCATAATTGCGATTCCTTAATAATCGCAATTATGGAATCACAATTGTCTACAATGATGCATGTGCCCCTAAATTTAAAAAAAAATAATAACAATCATATAAAAAAGTAACACATAAAATTAATATACAAACGAAAAAACATATTAAAAAAATGTACAACCATATTATTGAAAACGATATTAACAACAATGATATTCTTAACAACGATATTACTTACCTGAAAAAACAATGTTCTTGACAAAGATATTTCTGCATCACAATATTTTTGTACCACAATATTTTTATTAGACTATTTCGGGCTCCCAAAATTTATAACTCAGTATTTTGCTCAAACACCGCAAACAAATTATGTTTGTTGTGCATCAGTGAGCCATGTCCATAAGCTGTTCAGTTGCATCTCCTCAAGTGACAATGTTTGTGACGAAAACTGAGATGCTGGCACTTCAATCTCAGGGAAGCGAGAGCAGAGAGTCTCGAAGGATGTACATAGAGAGATCAGAAATGTCAATAAATGTATTTGATGGATACTGTAATCCAGATTTTACTGTACACGTCTTCTGGTTTCAAAGTACAACCCAATGTATTTGCATTTGTGATCATTTTATTATGGTGCGTTGTTAATTACAGTGTCAGGCGGTGGGAGGGAAGATGGTGAGGAATGGCAACGGAAAGTCATCTTCACTTGAGATATCAGAGAAAAGTTAACAAGCATAAACATGCCAAAACATTGTAACAGGCCTGTACTGAGAAACCATTGTGATTTTTTTTTAACTAAAGAACCCAATATCATTGGAAAATATCATAAACATCTACTAGATGGTATATTGAAAAGCCAAAGGCTCCCATTAGATAATGATGAGATCATTGTTGATGGTTGCATGATTAGGCATGCACATGACATGACCCTTATTACACCTTGCAGAATCAGGTCATGTTCAAATGCGGCCTTTGATTGCCTTCAAGATTATGCAGCATCCTGCTCTGTTGATGATCTTGAACTCCATGTTCAAGTATGCAAGCAGAGTCTAAGTAAAACAAGGAGAGGCGTCTCTCTGCACTCCCAAATAGTTTTCCTGGATGCTGTGGGAGAAACAGTTGCAAAAGAAACAATTGATGGACGGAATGCTGGACAATGCAAACATTCATCCCCAGTCACAAGGATCTGGGTTAAATCCATCATTCTTTTGCTCACCACACCACCCCAGTTTGGACCCAGCCATATGGAAATCAGTCTTGACCCTGTTCCTTGTGGGAACAGTCCAGCCCGAACTGCCAAGCCAGGTCCTCCCTGGACCGGAAACAAGCATCCTGGGACCGGTTTCAGGGCATCACCCTTCTTCAGCCAGGCTAGCTTGAATCCAGTGGTGTAGTGAGCACGGGACCCACGTCTGGGCATACCCTTCCCACTTAGGGCGACAAATGCAAAAGAAACAATTGATGGACGGAATGCTGGACAATGCAAACATTCACCCCCAGTCACAAGGATCTGGGTTAAATCCATCATTCTTTTGCTCACCACACCACCCCAGTTTGGACCCAGCCATATGCAAATCAGTCTTGACCCTGTTCCTTGTGGGAACAGTCCAGCCCGAACTGCCAAGCCAGGTCCTCCCTGGACCGGAAACAAGCATCCTGGGACCGGTTCCAGGGCATCACCCTTCTTCAGCCAGGCTAGCTTGAATCCAGAAACAGTAGCAGGTATTATGTTCCAGTGTAAGTTTACATTGGCTGAGATGCTGCATGGAGAGACTGCATCCTGGCCCTCCTTCCACAGGTAAGTTTTTGCCTACATATAGTAGCAGGTTGAGTACTCTCAAACATGTATCCACACTGAACTGTCACTTATCATCTGAAGGAGGAAACTGACTATGATAGTCAAGGCCAACATTTGGCTACAGTCTTCCTCCTTCCACTCAAGCTGTGTTGGTGATACATTAAAGTGCTCTGTATCTCTGAGAAAGCCTATTTGTCCCTGGTCAAGAGATTCATTTTCCAGACTAAGGGCCCGATTACAAGTTTGGCTGTCTCACCACTGTACCACCATAACAGTGGTCCCAAGAAGACCGCAGGTCCCCTGCTTGCCGTATTACGATGCATACAGCCTGGACCGCCGACCGTGTATATGGAGTGGTTTCCGCCTGAGGCGCTGCGGACTGCACTGTTGGCGATGCATACTCCGTTGCCGTCAGGGCTGCGACTTCCCGCCAAGCCTATTGTAAAAAAGAAAGTTGTATTGTCAGTCAACTTGCGGCGGTTCCCGACTCCGGTAGGCCGTCGCGGTACACTCTCAGAAAAGCACCAGGGGAGTGGACATTGGATGGATGCAAAAACAACACAGCTGACGTCCATAGGCCAAGTGGACACACTTGGAAATCACACTATGAAACAAACCCCATTCCAGACCATGATCTTTTGCCTCTCCACTGCAGCACAGCAAGACAGAGACCAAACATTTTTGGTGAGATAGGGCAGCCCAATTTATCCCCATCCCTTTTAGCACTTTCCAATCACTTTTCTTGCACATTTTGTCACATCCTTTGGTATTTTGTTTCACATTGTCACTCACTTTAATTTATAATTATGTTACACCAAAATAATCCACATTTTATAGTGCTGAGTTGTCAGTCATAGTGGATGAAATCATAAAAGTGGAGGCACAATTGTTTGGAGCCCAAGTCTAACATACTCCTCTCAGGATGAAAAGGGAAATGTGGTCCAATATAGTCGACAGAGTGAATGCTTTAGGTACCACCCTGCGCACACAGGAGGAAACTAGGAAGAGGTGGAAGGACCTGAGGACAGTGCGTTCCCTAGCCTCCACGCAACACCTGGAGGCTGAGAAGACTGGTGGTGGTTGTCCGAGTGCCCCACTATATCTGTTTCCCTGGGAGGCAAAGGTCTTGGCCATTTTACATTCTAAGGACTTGACAGAAATACTTGGGGGAGTGGAGTCTGGTAAGTTTTACCTCACGAATTGTCTCAATACCTCAATGTCCTGTTGGCTCTCAACTCAGCTTTTGCCATTGTGTTGAGCACCGAGTTTCCTAACATGCTTTCCTCAAAGTATCAGAGATGTGGGTTTGTCTGTGTCAACATATATTGTTGCAAATAAGATCTCATGTAGCAATCTCCATTACATGACACATGTTGGAATGGTGTCTGTAAGTGTATTACTATGAAAATAGCATCCTAGGACCCATGATATGTGTCAATATGGTGTGCAGACAACATATCGAGTTGGAAATGTCGAACTACAGAAATATCGAGTCTTAAATATCGTGAGTCAGAAATATCAACAGCAAGAATATAGTGGTCAAGAATATCGATTTGAAGGTAAGAAATATTGCTTTAAAAATATAGAAGTCATTCATATCATTTTCAAAAATATAGTTTAAAATATCGATTTTTTTAATTAGTATATATTTTAAATGTCTGTGATGTATTTTTTTGTATAAGTATTGTTTATGTTTTTTACGATATGTGTTACATTTTTAGTAGTTATAAATTTTATTTTAATTACATTTTGAGTTTTTTAGTTCCATTGCCGGTTGTGTGTTTATAGGGGAATAGGGTGGGAAGCAATTTAATTATAACAAATTAATGATATTTATTAATATTTATTTAATTTAGAATTTATAGTGTTAATTGTGGAAGTAATTTATTTTCAATTAACTATCCATTTGTTGTTAATTGGTAAATAATTATGCTAATTGTGTAATTAATTTTAGGTGTAGGTTGTGGGATTTATAGGGGTAAAGGGTGGGAAGTAATTTATTTTTAATTAATTAATAATTAGTTGTTAATTAATATTAGTTAATTAATTGAAAATTAAAAATGGAAATTGTGTAATTAATTTTAGGTGCGGGTTGTTGGGTTTATAGGGATAAAGGGTGGGAAGTTAATTAAATTTTATCTGTTTTAATTTGTTTTTTAATTTATAATATTTATTTAATTGATAATGAACTATGGTAATTACAGAAGTACATTTTATTTTTAATTTAGATCTGGGCTGTGAATTGTGTGGTGTTATAGGGTAGGATGTAAATAAAATAAATGAATGTAATAATGTTTTTGTTTATAAATAATTTCTAACTATAAATATTTGTTTGTTTGAAAAATATTTTTATATTTTATTTAATATAATATTTGTAGGTATTTGTAATATATATTTAACATTATATTGTGTTTTTATTTGTATACGTTTTTAATATTAAATAAATGTATATTTTAATTTTTAACATATTTATATATTTTTTTAATTTATTTTGTTTTTCAAATATTTTTTGTGATTGTTGATATTTTGTTTGTTTTTTAATTTTGAATTGACTGGAGTGGGAATACTAATTTTTATCCCTCCGCAATCCAACACTTTCCCTACTGTTACACTCACTGGAGTGGGAATAGTAATTTTATCTCTCCGCTATCCAACACTTTCCCTACTGTTGTACTCATTGGAGTGGGAATAGTAATTTTTACCCCTCAGCTAGCCAACACATTCCCTACTGTTGCACTGACTGGAGTGGGAATAGCAATTTTTACAACTCCGCAATCCAACACTTTCCCTACTGTTGCACTGACTGGAGTGGGAATAGCAATTTTTACACCTCCACAATCCAACACTTTCCCTACTGTTGCACTCATTGGAGTGGGAATAGTAATTTTTACCCCTCCGCTATCCAGCACTTTCCCTACTGTTGCACTCACTGGAGTGGGAATAGTAATTTTTACCCCTCCGCTATCCAACACTTGCCCTACTGTTGCACTCATTGGAGTGGGAATAGTAATTTTTACCCCTCCGCTATCCAACTCTTGCACTGACTGGAGTAGGAATAGTAATTTTTATGCCTCCGCTATGCAACACTTTCCCTACTGATGAACTGACTGGAGTGGGAATAGTATTTTTCACCCCTCCGCAATCCAACACTTTCCTTACTGTTGCACTCATTGGAGTGGGAATAGTACATTTTATCCATCCACTATCCAACACTTTCCCTACTGTTGCACTCACTGGAGTGGGAATAGTAATTTTTACCCCTCCGCTATCCAACACTTGCCCTACTGTTGCACTCATTGGAGTGGGAATAGTAATTTTTACCCCTCCGCTATCCAACTCTTGCACTGACTGGAGTAGGAATAGTAATTTTTATGCCTCCGCTATGCAACACTTTCCCTACTGATGAACTGACTGGAGTGGGAATAGTATTTTTCACCCCTCCGCAATCCAACACTTTCCTTACTGTTGCACTCATTGGAGTGGGAATAGTACATTTTATCCATCCACTATCCAACACTTTCCTACTGTTGCACTCACTGGAGTGCAAATAGTAATTTTTACCCCTCCGCTATCCAACACTTTCCCTACTGTTGCATTGACTGGAGTGGGAAATTTAGGTTTAAATATTTGTAAATAGTTTAATGTTTTAATTAATAATAGAATGTTTTTTTAACATAAATTTTATGTTATTGGTATATGTATATATATATTTATTTGTTACATTTATATATATTTTTAAAATTATAAAATCAATTTAAATTAATAATGTATTAATTGTTTTACAGTAAATATATATAATAATTATTATATATGTGTGTTTAACTTTTTAAGTTAAGTTTATTTGTTATAATTGTTAAAATGTATATTAAATCTATTTATTTTTTTAATTAATTTTATTATTTAATATATTTAATATTTATTATTTTATTTTATATATATATATATATAAAAAACGATATTTTGTACATCTATATTTATGTCATCAATATATTTTTGGGATATTTTTGTACTTACCTTTATAAATATAGGATGTCGATATTTTTGACATCGATATTTATTATTTAATATTGTTGTATGGCGATGTCTTGGGTGTCAATGTTTTGTCAGTGAACCGTGTCAATATGTAAATGTATAGTCCAATCCAACTGCATTTTGGTAACAGGTATGTAAGACTATCCAATTTGTCAAGCGTTGTGAAGTAGAGATTGAAATGACTACAACTACAATGAGGCCCTGTTTCTATAACAGAAAACAAAATGTAATTGTGATTTTGCCCGTTCTCACTTGTCTGACATGTTACAACTGATGTTCATTCCTCATGGAGTTAACCATTTGTCAAGTTTTGTGAAGTACAGATTGAAATGACTACAACTACTAAGAGTCCCTGTTTCTGTAACAGAAAACAAGATGCAATTGTGATTAACCCCATTCTCACTTCTCTGACATGTTACAAATGATGTTCATTCCTCATGACCTGAGCAATCTACATACAATGCTCTACCCAGAGACCTTTCTGCCTACTTAGCTTCATGTTATCCTGGTCTCCTCAACTGAAACTATGGATGGCATGAATGACAACATACCAAGTGTGTAGCTCAAATATTTGTAAAGCATGAAGGCAACTCAGCTGATTAGAAGTGGCAGGTGACCCATTGACTCTGCACTGCGCACATGATGACCAATGTTAAATATGCAACCACATAGTGTGATCTCCTGTTTTGTACACAACTAGGCCTTGAAATGGCCAAATACACAGGTTACCTCTCCCCTGTGTTGCCTTAACCCCTTCGGTGCTTATGACGAGCTGGACTCGTCATGGCACACAGTGCTCGTGTGCTCATGACGAGTCCAGCTCGTCATAAGACCACCCACGGGGAAGCGCTGGCGCTCCCCCGTGGGAATCCGATCGTCGGGTTTTTTTGGGGGAAGGCAGGGGAAGGACTTCCCTGCCTCCCCCGCCCCCGCCCTCCCCATCAATGACGTCAGTGCGCGAGGCGCGCTGACATCATTGAGGTTTCCCTTTCTTACCCGACGCGCTGGAAGCCATTTGCTTCCAGCGCGTCGGGGAAATCAGGTGAGTTTTGGCTCGGGGAGGGGGTTTGATTCGAAAGAGGCATCGAGGGAAAGGAAAGGGTTTTCCTTTCCCCGATGCCTCTTTGTGCATTCCTGCTGCACGATCATGTGATCGTGCAGCAGGAATGCCCACGAGGGAGGGAGGGTGATCTACGCCGCTGTAGTGTAGGAAAGGCACTATACATTTCCCCAACGAGGTAGCATTTACTGATTAGCCAGTAGAAAGTACTCCAGTTGAGTAGAGGTATTGCACAAAACGGTGGCATCTTCGTGGATAAATATGCAGGGCAGATGTGCCTTCTCTCCATTTCCAACGTGAAAAGTTAGCTGTAATCCTTGATGGAGGTCTTTGCATCCTTCATTTTCTCGAGCGCAATTCTCGTGTAGAATTCGTGAGCGTGGAGATGTGCCTTCTCTCCATTTACACCCTGAAAAGTTAGCTGTAATCCTTGATGGAGGTCTTTGCATCCTTGAATTTCTCGAGCGCAATGCTCGTGTAGTTCCTGTGACCAGGAGGTTCCTTCTCCTCGTCTGCCGCTGAGATCCTGCTCTGACCCTTTATAACAAGAGGCATGTGAACGGGCCTAGAAGCCCCGCTCGTTTGGTCCCGCCACACATACACTAGCGGTATGCAACGTCTGCCCGCCCTTTCCCCACTATGATGGACAGCTTACTCAAAGGACCCCGGCGCTTTCGGCGCGGTGGCAAAGTTACAGACACACAGGTCACTGGAGACAATTCTTCTGGTCCTTTACGCAGCTGTAGTGTAGGAAAGGCACTATACATTTACCCAACGAGGTAGCACTTACTGATTAGCCAGTAGAAAGTACTCCAGTTGAGTAGAGGTATTGCACAAAACGGTGGCATCTTCGTGGATAAATATGCAGGGCAGATGTGCCTTCTCTCCATTTCCAACGTGAAAAGTTAGCTGTAATCCTTGATGGAGGTCTTTGCATCCTTCATTTTCTCGAGCGCAATTCTCGTGTAGAATTCGTGAGCGTGGAGATGTGCCTTCTCTCCATTTACACCCTGAAAAGTTAGCTGTAATCCTTGATGGAGGTCTTTGCATCCTTGAATTTCTGGAGCGCAATGCTCGTGTAGTTCCTGTGACCAGGAGGTTCCTTCTCCTCATCTGCCGCTGAGATCCTGCTCTGACCCTTTATAACAAGAGGCATGTGAACGGGCCTAGAAGCCCCGCTCGTTTGGCCCCGCCACACATACACTAGCGGTATGCAACGTCTGCCCGCCCTTTCCCCACTATGATGGACAGCTTACTCAAAGGACCCCGGCGCTTTCGGCGCGGTGGCAAAGTTACAGACACACAGGTCACTGGAGACAATTCTTCTGGTCCTTTACGCAGCTGTAGTGTAGGAAAGGCACTATACATTTACCCAACGAGGTAGCACTTACTGATTAGCCAGTAGAAAGTACTCCAGTTGAGTAGAGGTATTGCACAAAACGGTGGCATCTTCGTGGATAAATATGCAGGGCAGATGTGCCTTCTCTCCATTTCCAACGTGAAAAGTTAGCTGTAATCCTTGATGGAGGTCTTTGCATCCTTCATTTTCTCGAGCGCAATTCTCGTGTAGAATTCGTGAGCGTGGAGATGTGCCTTCTCTCCATTTACACCCTGAAAAGTTAGCTGTAATCCTTGATGGAGGTCTTTGCATCCTTGAATTTCTCGAGCGCAATGCTCGTGTAGTTCCTGTGACCAGGAGGTTCCTTCTCCTCGTCTGCCGCTGAGATCGTGCTCTGACCCTTTATAACAAGAGGCATGTGAACGGGCCTAGAAGCCCCGCTCGTTTGGCCCCGCCACACATACACTAGCGGTATGCAACGTCTGCCCGCCCTTTCCCCACTATGATGGACAGCTTACTCAAAGGACCCCGGCGCTTTCGGCGCGGTGGCAAAGTTACAGACACACAGGTCACTGGAGACAATTCTTCTGGTCCTTTACGCAGCTGTAGTGTAGGAAAGGCACTATACATTTACCCAACGAGGTAGCACTTACTGATTAGCCAGTAGAAAGTACTCCAGTTGAGTAGAGGTATTGCACAAAACGGTGGCATCTTCGTGGATAAATATGCAGGGCAGATGTGCCTTCTCTCCATTTCCAACGTGAAAAGTTAGCTGTAATCCTTGATGGAGGTCTTTGCATCCTTCATTTTCTCGAGCGCAATTCTAGTGTAGAATTCGTGAGCGTGGTTAAGCAGATGTGGCTTCTCTCCATTTACACCCTGAAAAGTTAGCTGTAATCCTTGATGGAGGTCTTTGCATCCTTGAATTTCTCGAGTGCAATGCTCGTGTAGTTCCTGTGACCAGGAGGTTCCTTCTCCTCGTCTGCCGCTGAGATCCTGCTCTGACCCTTTATCCCCTTCGGTGCTTATGACGAGCTGGACTCGTCATGGCACACAGTGCTCGTGTGCTCATGACGAGTCCAGCTCGTCATAAGACCACCCACGGGGAAGCGCTGGCGCTCCCCCGTGGGAATCCGATCGTTAGGTTTTTTTTTGGGGAGGCAGGGGAAGGGCTTCCCCTGCCTCCCCCGCCCCATCAATGACGTCAGCGCGCGAGGCGCGCTGACATCATTGAGGGTTTCCTTTCTTCCCGACGCGCTGGAAGCCATTTGCTTCCAGCGCGTCGGGAAATCAGGTGAGGTTTGGCTCGGGGAGGGGGGTTTGTATCAAAAGAGGCATCGAGGGAAAGGAAAGGGTTTTCCTTTCCCCGATGCCTCTTTGTGCATTCCTGCTGCACGATCATGTGATCGTGCAGCAGGAATGCCCACTAGGCACCAGGGTTTTTTTAATTTTTGTGTTGGGGAGTGGCCAAAAGGGCAAGGGTTGCTCCCTTTTACGGGGGTGAATATTTTATTTATACTGTTAGGCCCACCTACCCCTTAGCTTGGCTGGTGGATTGTGTGTGGACTGGTGCATTATTTGCATATGTGATTGTAATGTTTTTTTTCTCCTTTTTATTCTAGTGTAAAGCTTTTGATTCCTGTTTGCGGTTTCGGCAGTTGTGGTTCTGCAGTTTTGCGTAATTGCATTTATTTGGTAAGAAAAATATTTTTGTTGTGTGTACTCCAAATGAGTATTATTGTCATGCATGAATGAATTTTTTGTAAGTGGTGCCATAATGGCAGCATATTTGTTAGTGTTCAGAGCATGAAATTCTTTGCGATGTTTTGCATTGTCTTATGTGTAATTTTTTTCTTCTTTTTTAGTGGGATATTGTTGATCCTTACTGTGTCTGTGCAGAGTAGGTGGTGGTGAGTCTAGCTGCTTCTGTCACGTGAGTGGTATAGTGTTGGAGTATATAGGTCTTTGTGATAAAGCTACATTTTGTTTATTTCTTTTTTTTACAAAGGGTTTGTTGTTGTTGACTTGTTTGACAAGTAACCTTTATTAGTAAGCATTATGGCTAGCCGTAGAATTACTGCTCAGCAGGTGGTTGGTTTGCTTCTTGAATCTTCCTCTGAGCAGGATTATGAGACTGACAGTGCGTCTGAGGGAGAGGAGGGAGGGGAAGATTCAGGCAGTGAGTTTTCTCTCCACATGGAATCATCGGATGATGAAGGTACTCTCAGTGCAGATGAAGTGCCTGATTTAGAGGAGGATACTACTGTGCCGATGGTGCAAGAGGCATCTGGATTGCAGCCTGGGGCTGCTAGGCTTCCTACTGGAAGTGCTGGACTCTGGGTTGATCCAAACATGGTGCAGCCGGTGTTGCCTGCCTTTAGTGGTTATGCAGGGTGTAGAGTGGATTGTGAACATTATTTGCCTATACAGTATTTTCAGTTGTTTATGGATGATGTATTTTTGGGTGAGATTGTTGAGCAGACTAATTTGTATGCTGAACAGTTTTTGAGGGACAACAGTGCCAGACTTAGGCCCCATTCTAGAGCTACCCGGTGGAGTCCCACAAATCTGGAAGAGATGAAGAAGTTTTTGGGTTTGACTTTTTGATGGGTTTGATAAGGAAGCCGTCCATGGGTTCATATTGGTCTACCAGTCCCTTGATGGCAACGGCCATATTTCCTGCAGTTATGACTCGTGATCGGTATTTACTTTTGCTTCGGATGCTGCATTTTGTTGATAATGGTTTGGCGTTGCCACGAGATCACCCTGAATGTGACCGTCTTTTTAAGATTCGGCCTGTTCTTGATCACTTTGTAGATCGATTTTCAGAGATCTATACTCCAGGGAAAGAAATATCTATTGATGAGTCTTTGGTCCTGTTCAAGGGCCGTTTGGTTTTTAGGCAGTACATTCCTAGCAAGAGGGCACGCTATGGAATTAAGCTGTATATGTTGTCTGAGAGTAGGACAGGATATGTTTTTAATTTGCGTGTGTACACTGGTAGGGATTCCACTATTGACCCCCTGGTTGTCCGTCCACTTTTGGAGTTTCAGAGAAAATTGTGTGGGATCTTGCTAGAGGACTGTTTAACAGAGGCCACCATTTGTACCTTGATAACTTCTACACTGCTGTGCAATTGTTTAAGGAATTGTTCAAAGTGGACACTTTTGCTTGTGGCACAATCCGCTCTAACCGTAAAGGTTATCCAAAAGAGCTTGTTTGCAAAAAACTTCAGAGGGGACAGTGCAGTGCCTTGCGTAGTGAGGAACTGCTAGCTGTGAAATTTGTGGACAGGAGGGATGTGTACATGCTGACTACCATCCATGATGAGAGTACTTCACCTGTGGCTGTTTGGGGTCAGATTGCTGAAGTGCGCAAACCTGTGTGCATTTTAGACTACAATAAGCACATGGGTGGTGTTGATAGAGTAGATCAGAGGTTGGAACCTTACACTGCTATTCGTAAGTCTTACATTTGGTATAAGAAGTTGGCCATCCATCTCTTCAATTTAGCAACTTTCAATGCTTTTGTTGTGTTCAAGGAGTGTTCTCCTGCGTCAAAGTTGACTTTTGTTCAGTTTCAGGAGTCTGTCATAGGCAGCCTTGTTGTTGTGGAACAGGCAAGTGTTCCTAGAGTTGGAGTGGTGGAGGATGTGGCTCGATTGAAAGATCGCCACTTTCCTGATCACATTCCTCCTACACTCTCAAAAGACTTTCCCACTAGGAGATGTAGAGTCTGTTGGCGAAGACGTACGCGGAAGGAGACTCATATGTACTGCCCTGAGTGTCCTTCTAACCCTGGGCTGTGTGTGCCTGCTTGTTATAGAGCGTACCACAAGCAAAAGAATTATTGGGAGCAACCATGAGTGGTAAAGTGAACTGCCTGGTCTGTAATGTTTAAGAATTGTTGTTCTGTTTCAAGGTTGGCATTAGTGCAATGTATTTAGTTTCTGATTTTGTGTTAGTAGATTTGTATCTATTTGCAATTTGTTTGTGTTTTCTTTTTTGTATAAAAAATCCTAAATGTGATGGTGGTGTGTGTAGGCTGGTGCTTGGCTGGCGGTGTGCGTGGAGTGGCGCTTGGCTGGCGGTGTGCGGGGAGTGGCTCTTGGCTGGCGGTGTGCGTGGAGTGGTGCTTGGCTGGCGGTGTGCGTGGAGTGGCGCTAGGCTGGCGGTGTGGGTGGAGTGGCGCTAGGCTGGCGGTGTGCGGGAGTGGCTCTTGGCTGGCGGTGTGCGTGGAGTGGTGCTTGGCTGGCGGTGTGCGTGGAGTGGCGCTAGGCTGGCGGTGTGCGTGGAGTGGCGCTAGGCTGGCGGTGTGCGTGGAGTGGTGCTAGGCTGGCGGTGTGCGTGGAGTGGCGCTAGGCTGGCGGTGTGCGTGGAGTGGCGCTTGGCTGGCGGTGTGCGTGGACTGGCGCTCGGCTGGCAGTGTGTGAGTAGTGACTTGCTGCTGGTCACTACACACACTGCTAGCCGAGCGACACTCCACGCAATCCATCAGCTTGTGTGGTTGCTGTGTTAGGAATGTGGGCGTGTGAAAGTGATGGGCCCTTGAATGGCGCTGTCTGCTGGTGTGAGTGTTGTAATGTGATGGGCCCACGGCTGGTGGTGTGAATGGTTTTGTATTTGTCACATGTATGAAAGGTGTATGAATGGCCTGTAAAGAGGTTGGTGCCTTGTCGTGGCTTTACAGCTCACGAGCTGTGAGTCAATGGTTCAGTTTCTCGTCCTTTCAATTATTAACAGTGCATTTCATTTTTGTGAAATCACTTGTTAATACAATTGTATATACTGAACCATCACTCACCCTCGTGCCAAATCCAACCAGTATGTGTGTGTGTGCTTGAGGATTAGATGGCTGTGCAGTAATATTTTTTTTTGTCTTTCTCAAGCAGGGTGTACCTTGTCCCTTTTTGTGAATGTTGTAATGTGTTTGTTTCGTGCCTGGGGGTGTGAATAGTCTTGTGTGTATCACGTATGAAAGGTGTGTGAATGGCCTGTAAAGCGGTTGGGGCCTTGACGTGGCTTTACAGCTCACGAGCTGCGAGTCACTGGTTCCGTTTTTGTCCTTTCAATTATTGACAGTGCATTTCATTTTTGTGAAATCTCTTGTTAATAAAATTGTATATACTGAACCATCACTTGCCCTCGTGCCAAATCCAACCAGTATGTGTGTGTGCTTGAGGAATAGATGGCTGTGCAGTAATCTTTGTCTTTTTAGTCTGTCTGCCAAGGTGTACATTCCGTCTAAGAATAACCTACCAACTGTAGATATTGTCGTAAACGAAACACCCATGGGAGTACATGGTGATATCTCTCTTGTGGATCCCAACAAGTTATGGTACCCACAATGTCCTGCAAACCTCAAAATGTCTGTCACATTTTCCTTGCAATATTGTGCCAAAATTTTCACGCTGCAGAAATAAACAACACATTATCTCATTATGACCTGGTTTTGCAAGGGGGTCACCTGGGTTTTGGCCCGGGGCTCGGCGGCCACATAGGGAAACCTACCAAACCCACACATTTCTGAAAAGTAGAAACCCGGGGGCTTCCAGGGAGGTATGGCTTGCGTGGATCCCCCAACGTTTCCTTACCCAGAATCCCCTGCAAACCTCAATTTTAGCTGAAAAAATCACTTTTTTCACACATTTTTGTGTGGGAAAGTGTGGCATCACTGGCCTCACACAAATTTCCTACCACCCAGCGTTCCCCCAGGTCTCCCGATAAAAATGGTGCCTCACTTGTGTGTGAGGCCCAAGTACCCGCGACAGGCAAGGGCCCACAACGTATTGAGGCGACCTCAAAATGGCCTTTCACAAAACCACCTGGTTTTGCAAGGAGGTCACCTGGGTTTTGGCCCCGTGCTCGGCGGCCATCTAGGAAACCTACCAAACCCACACATTTCTGAAAAGTAGACACCCGGGGGCTTCCAGGGAGGTATGGCTTGCGTGGATCCCCCAACGTTTCCTTACCCAGAATCCCCTGCAAACCTCACTTTTAGCTGTGGGCCCTTGCCTGTCGCGGGTACTTGGGCCTCCCACACAAGTGAGGCACCATTTTTATCGGGAGACCTGGGGGAACACTGGGTGGTAGGAAATTTGTGTGAGGCCAGTGATGCCACACTTTCCCACACAAAAATGTGTGAAAAAAGTGATTTTTTTCAGCTAAAATTGAGGTTTGCAAGGGATTCTGGGTAAGGAAACGTTGGGGATCCACGCAAGCCATACCTCCCTGGAAGCCCCCGGGTGTCTACTTTTCAGAAATGTGTGGGTTTGGTAGGTTTCCCTAGATGGCCGCTGAGCACGGGACCAAAAACCCAGGTGACCCCACTTGCAAAACCAGGTGGTTTTGTGAAAGGCCATTTTGAGGTCGCCTCACTACGTTGTGGGCCCTTGCCTGTCGCGGGTACTTGGGCCTCCCACACAAGTGAGGCACCATTTTTATCGGGAGACCTGGGGGAACGCCGGGTGGTAGGAAATTTGTGTGAGGCCAGTGATGCCACACTTTCCCACACACAAATGTGTGAAAAAAGTGATTTTTTCAGCTAAAATTGAGGTTTGCAGGGGATTCTGGGTAAGGAAACGTTGGGGGATCCACGCAAGCCATACCTCCCTGGAAGCCCCCGTGTGTCTGCTTTTCACAAATGTGTGTGTTTGGTAGGTTTCCCTAGGTGCCGGCAGAGCTAGGGTTCACAAACTATAGCTAGGCACTTTGCCAAAAAAGGGTCATTTTTCACTGCGAAATTGAGGTGTGACCACGTTGCGTTTTGCGCCGTTTCCTGTCGCAGGCACTAGGCCGACCCACACAAGTGAGGTACCATTTTTCTCGTAAGACTTTGGGGAACGCGGGGTGGGTGGAAATTTGTGGATCCACGCAGATTCCAGAACTTTCCACCACAGAAATGTGGGGAAATGTGGTTTTTTGACAATTTTTTATGTTTGCAAGGGATTCTGGGTAACAGAACCTGGTGGGAGGCAGTCAAGTCACCCCATCCTGGATTCCCCTGGGTGTCTAGTTTTCAAAAATGTATAGGTGTGCTAGGTTTCCCTAGGTGCAGGCAGAGGTAGGGTTAAAAAACTACAGCTAGGCACTTTGCCAAAAAAGGGTCATTTTTCACTGCGAAATTGAGGTGTGACCACGTTGTGTTTTGCGCCGTTTCCTGTCGCAGGCACTAGGCCGACCCACACAAGTGAGGTACCATTTTTCTCGTAAGACTTTGGGGAACGCGGGGTGGGTGGAAATTTGTGGATCCACGCAGATTCCAGAACTTTCCACCTCAGAAATGTGGGGAAAATGTGGTTTTTTTGACAATTTTTTATGTTTGCAAGGGATTCTGGGTAACAGAACCTGGTGGGAGGCAGTCAAGTCACCCCATCCTGGATTCCCCTGGGTGTCTAGTTTTCAAAAATGTATAGGTTTGCTAGGTTTCCCTAGGTGCCGGCAGAGGTAGGGTTAAAAACTACAGCTAGGCACTTTGCCAAAAAAGGGTCATTTTTCACTGCGAAATTGAGGTGTGACCACGTTGCGTTTTGCGCCGTTTCCTGTCGCAGGCACTAGGCCGACCCACACAAGTGAGTTACCATTTTTCTCGTAAGACTTTGGGGAACGCGGGGTGGGTGGAAATTTGTGGATCCACGCAAATTCCAGAACTTTACACCACAGAAATGTGGGGAAAATGTGGTTTTTTTGACAATTTTTTATGTTTGCAAGGGATTCTGGGTAACAGAACCTGGTGGGAGGCAGTCCAGTCACCCCATCCTGGATTCCCCTGGGTGTCTAGTTTTCAAAAATGTATAGGTTTGCTAGGTTTCCCTAGGTGCCGGCAGAGGTAGGGTTAAAAACTACAGCTAGGCACTTTGCCAAAAAAGGGTCATTTTTCACTGCGAAATTGAGGTGTGACCACGTTGCGTTTTGCACCGTTTCCTGTCGCAGGCACTAGGCCGACCCACACAAGTGAGGTACCATTTTTCTCGTAAGACTTTGGGGAACGCGGGGTGGGTGAAAATTTGTGGATCCACGCAGATTCCAGAACTTTCCACCACAGAAATGTGGGGAAAATGTGGTTTTTTTGACAATTTTTTATGTTTGCAAGGGATTCTGGTTAACAGAACCTGGTGGGAGGCAGTCAAGTCACCCCATCCTGGATTCCCCTGGGTGTCTAGTTTTCAAAAATGTATAGGTTTGCTAGGTTTCCCTAGGTGCCGGCAGAGGTAGGGTTCAAAAACTACAGCTAGGCACTTTGCAAAAAAAAGGTCATTTTTCACTGCGAAATTGAGGTGTGACCACGTTGCGTTTTGTGCCGTTTCCTGTCGCAGGCACTAGGCCGACCCACACAAGTGAGGTACCATTTTTCTCGTAAGACTTTGGGGAACGCGGGGTAGGTGGAAATTTGTGGATCCACGCAGATTCCAGAACTTTCCACCACAGAAATGTGGGGAAAATGTGGTTTTTTTGACAATTGTTTATGTTTGCAAGGGATTCTGGGTAACAGAACCTGGTGGGAGGCAGTCCAGTCACCCCATCCTGGATTCCCCTGGGTGTCTAGTTTTCAAAAATGTATAGGTTTGCTAGGTTTCCCTAGGTGCCGGCAGAGGTAGGGTTAAAAACTACAGCTAGGCACTTTGCCAAAAAAGGGTCATTTTTCACTGCGAAATTGAGGTGTGACCACGTTGCGTTTTGCGCCGTTTCCTGTCGCAGGCACTAGGCCGACCCACACAAGTGAGGTACCATTTTTCTCGTAAGACTTTGGGGAACGCGGGTGGGTGGAAATTTGTGGATCCACGCAGATTCCAGAACTTTCCACCACAGAAATGTGGGGAAAATGTGTTTTTTGGACAATTTTTTATGTTTGCAAGGGATTCTGGGTAACAGAACCTGGTGGGAGGCAGTCAAGTCACCCCATCCTGGATTCCCCTGGTTGTCTAGTTTTCAAAAATGTATAGGTTTGCTAGGTTTCCCTAGGTGCCGGCAGAGGTAGGGTTCAAAAACTACAGCTAGGCACTTTGCAAAAAAGGGTCATTTTTCACTGCGAAATTGAGGTGTGACCACGTTGCGTTTTGTGCCGTTTCCTGTCGCAAGCACTAGGCCGACCCACACAAGTGAGGTACCATTTTTCTCGTAAGACTTTGGGGAACGCGGGGTGGGTGAAAATTTGTGGATCCACGCAGATTCCAGAACTTTCCACCACAGAAATGTGGGGAAAATGTGTTTTTTTGGACAATTTATGTTTGCAAGGGATTCTGGGTAACAGAACCTGGTGGGAGGCAGTCAAGTCACCCCATCCTGGATTCCCCTGGTTGTCTAGTTTTCAAAAATTTATAGGTTTGCTAGGTTTCCCTAGGTGCCGGCAGAGGTAGGGTTCAAAAACTACAGCTAGGCACTTTGCCAAAAAGGGTCATTTTTCACTGCGAAATTGAGGTGTGACCACGTTGCGTTTTGCGCCGTTTCCTGTCGCGGGCACTAGGCCGACCCACACAAGTGAGGTACCATTTTTCTCAGAAGACTTTGGGGAACGCGGGGTGGGTGGAAATTTGTGGATCCACGCAGATTCCAGAACTTTCCACCACAGAAATGTGGGGAAAATGTGTATTTTTTGATAATTTTTTAGGTTTGCAAGGGATTCTGGGTAACAGAACCTGGTGGGAGGCAGTCCAGTCACCCCATCCTGGATTCCCCTGGGTGTCTAGTTTTCAAAAATGTATAGGTTTGCTAGGTTTCCCTAGGTGCCGGCAGAGCTAGGGTTCAAAAACTACAGCTAGGCACTTTGCCAAAAAAGGGTCATTTTTCACTGCGAAATTGAGTTGTGACCACGTTGCGTTTTGCGCAGTTTCCTGTCGCAGGCACTAGGCCGACCCACACAAGTGAGGTACCATTTTTCTCGTAAGACTTTGGGGAACGCGGGGTGGGTGGAAATTTGTGGATACACGCAGATTCCAGAACTTTCCACCACAGAAATGTGGGGAAAATGTGTTTTTTTGACAATTTTTTATGTTTGCAAGGGATTCTGGGTAACAGAACCTGGTGGGAGGCAGTCAAGTCACCCCATCCTGGATTCCCCTGGGTGTCTAGTTTTCAAAAATGTATAGGTTTGCTAGGTTTCCCTAGGTGCCGGCAGAGCTAGGGTTCAAAAACTACAGCTAGGCACTTTGCCAAAAAGGGTCATTTTTCACTGCGAAATTGAGGTGTGACCACGTTGCGTTTGCGCCGTTTCCTGTCGCAGGCACTAGGCCGACCCACACAAGTGAGGTACCATTTTTCTCATAAGACTTTGGGGAACGCGGGGTGGGTGGAAATTTGTGGATCCACGCAGATTCCAGAACTTTCCACCACAGAAATGTGGGGAAAATGTGGTTTTTTGACACTTTTTTATGTTTGCAAGGGATTCTGGGTAACAGAACCTGGTGGGAGGCAGTCAAGTCACCCCATCCTGGATTCCCCTGGGTGTCTAGTTTTCAAAAATGTATAGGTTTGCTAGGTTTCCCTAGGTGCCGGCAGAGCTAGGGTTCAAAAACTACACCTAGGCACTTTGCAAAAAAAGGGTAATTTTTCATTGTGAAAATGTGGTACGTCCACGTTGCATTTTGAGCCATTTCCTGTTGTGGGCACAAGGGCTACCCACACAAGTCAGGTACCATTTTTATCGGGAGACTTAGGGTAACACAGAATTGTAGAGCAACTGTTATTACCTATTGACTTTCGATGCATTTCTGCCTTCCAAATGAAAGACAATGTGTAAAAAATAAGTCATTTTGAAAAATGACCTATAATTCTCATGCTAGTATGGGTACTCCCAATTTCGGAAATGTGCAAATATCTACTGTTTCTAAAATCTACATTTTGTTCCCATTTCAGAAATACATAGGTGTCTTTCATAACAATTTTTCCATGTATACATTTTCCCAAAATAATTGCTATATACCCGGTACTTAAAAACAAATCATTGCAAGATGTTGCTCAATTATTGGCTCTGGGTTCGTCGGGTTCTTGGTGAACCTACAAGTCCTATATATCCCCACAACCAGAAAGGTCCAGCGGATATAACGGTATATTGCCTTCAAATAGCTGTCATAATTAGAAGAAGTTACAGGTGAAAACGTTGACACAAATGGCTGTTTTTTTCAACTAATTTTCAATTTTTCCTTTATTTAACTGTTAGTTTCTATAAGGAAAACTTTAAGGATCTACACAAATGACCCCTTGCTGAATTCAGAATTTTGTCTACTTTTCAGAAATGTATGGCTTTCCAGGATCCATTATTGGTTTCATACCCATTTCTACCATTAACTGGAAGGAGGTTGAAAGCACAAAAATAGCAAAAATAGGCTATGTCCCAGACAAATGCCAAAACTGTGTAAAAAAGTTGTTTTTCTGACAAAAGTCTGTTTGTCCCTGAAAGCTGGGAAGATGGTGATTTCATCCCCACAACCCCTTTTTGATGCCATTTGCAGGGAAAAATCAAGACGCTTTCATCTGTAGCCCTTTTTCGCATTTTTCCCAAAAAAACAAAATTTAGCTGTATTTTGACTAATTTCTGGGTCCCCTCCAGGGGAATCCACAAACCCTGGGTACCTTTACAATCCCCATGATGTTAGAAAAAAGGACGCAAAATTGGCATGGATACCTTATGTGGTCAAAAAGTTACAGGGGCCTAAGCGCGCACTACCCCAAATAGCCAAAAAAGGCTTAGCACAGGAGGGGAAAAGGCCTAGCAGCGAAGGGGTTAAATGTTTGTTCAGTGTAATGCTCATTCCTTAATCCAAAATGCAACATCTCATGAAAACCAATGAGCTGCTTAAATCAAGTACATGTACTGAATGACCCCAAATGTCTTGTTAACAAGTTTAGTACCACAGAAATATATCACAATACTCATCTCTACTTATTTTGTTTTTCCTAGGTCTCTACTTACTGTGTCACAAAACATTTGGATGTGGATACCACACTTCTACCAATAACAATGTTCTGTATTACACAAAAGGTCAATCTGGCACAGCACCTGGGCACAGCTTGGCCAGCAAAGAGACTCCTACTCCACCCCCGGATGAAGCTGTCAGTGATGACAACACTCCTGGAAATAGGGATGTGGAAGACAGTGCTGGTCCTTCTGGTCAGCCTGGGCAGACAGCACCAGTGAATCTCACTGTGCCCACACCACCTCCTACACTAGCTGCAGCACCTCAGGCAACACCTGCCTCCCCAACCTGTGGAACTAGCACAGTTACTACCATCATGTGCCCCCCCAATCCTAGATCTTGAGCTTATAATCATCAGCCCAGCTAGAGAGGATCCAGGACCCAGTGGGAGAGGACCTGAATACTTCTTTCCATTGACCCACATTGTCAATGTGTCTCATTTACTTATGTCAGGCCCCTTATTCCCACAGGTCTGTTGTCACTTTTCCAAAAGACATGCTTGCACTGTACATGCCTATTGCACATGTGACACACTAACAGTGCATATAGTTGGTTACTTCAAAAGATATTTTGATATATGAATCATCAGCTTTGTTACATTCAACCAATCAAACAAGAAGTACAATGGTATGTTGATGTCATCCCTGTAACAGTGCCACATATGGCAAAATGTGTGTCCTGTGATGGCAGCACATACCACAAAAGCTCATTCAGACGTAGTATGATATCCGATTAAGTAGTCCACATCACATCACAGTTCATGTAGGATGGTCCTGGGCTACATGATGTTAGTGGGCTGGCTTAGTCAGTGTAGGACATGACCAGGGATAGGGATAGTCAGCAGATGACTACAAAAGTATGTATTCATGTCTTTGTACAGCTCAGCATGTGAGAACTACACATGTTGTTTGTTAACTATTGTTTATGCTTGTGCTAGATGTATAGAAATGGTGTCCTAACAAAAGAGATATCCAAAACCCTGCTGTGATAATCTGTTTATTCATCTCTTGTATCCATACAGGTCAACACCCATCAGTAGCGGGCCATTTGGAAAGCCATCGCCCGGAAGGTGTGGACCCTGGTGGTCTATGTCTGGTGCAGCGTCCATCGCAGGAAAAGGTGGGAAGAGCTGAGGCACTGGGGAAGTCCTCCCAAAGAGGAAGGGGCACATGCCGCACCCTGACCCCCGTAATGGCCCACATACTGGTGATAGCCTACCAAGAGCTTGATGGGCAGTTTAGGGCCCATCAGCCGCTACAAGGGGGTAAGTCCTGACCAGAAATCTACATTACCTTGCCATCTTTTTTGGTAACAGGCAGCCAATTCCCCATCAGCACTGAGGGTAACTCATGTCCAATGCACTAAAAGAGTTGTTGAATGTGTAGGTCTGGTAGTAGGTGCATGGTTATGTGCTTTGCCTATTTTCCTTATGACCAGGAACACAGCAGAGTCCAGTCCACTACCAATCTACTGTCTTGAGCAGACACATGGCTGAGTAGAGTGATTAATCACCTCATGTACTTGGATGTTCTGGGTGACAGTGTACCAAACAGTCCACTTGTCTTCATTGTGTCAGGAGTGATGCACCCTCATTACTGTATCTCCTGTGATGGTAGCCCTCTTACATGTGACATGGCATACAGTGCACTTTATATGCAGTGACTGGACAACAATTCCCTTAGGTAAGTTGGGATACAACAGTTACATGAGTGTGTGAACATCACTGGTGCCATCAGCATTAGACCCTACATGTTGGCATGTGTACCTTTCCCCGTTGTAGTATCATCTGCACTACTGTTTCATACCTGATCTAAATGTTTTCATAGGTTGATGCCTGATTCCATTACAAGTGCATGTGTAGGCCGATCTATATTTGGAAAAAGTTGTTTGTGATAGGTATAGAGTTCATGTGTTACCCCAGACAGGACTGTGTAGACATTGGTGTGTAGGTGACACATACCCTAAGCTATTACTCATTGTCATTGGTTAGGTCCAAGTGATGATGCAATGAAGGACATGACAGGTAGACTTACAGTAATTTGTCACTACTGGAATTTCCATGGCATAGATGTGGGAGTACTCAGTTAGGTGAACTGCACATGTCGATTTGGCAAGGTTCATTCACTGACTGGTGACATGCATCCAGGAGTGACATGCAGAAATGTTGGGATCTAGTGTGATTGTCTACACTCAGCATTACAATGGAATTTGTGTTTGCGAGACAAATAGGTACTGTGATGTGCCTTTCATTTAGGGCAAAAGTGAAACCACCTCTTCATGTAATGGGGATTCCCTGAGCCTCAACAACCTTCAATGGTCTATTGGCTTTTAGGTATGCAACGTGAGAATGGTATTGTCACCAGTACCAAGCTGAATTGGGGATGTCCATAGGCCTAGGTGAAGCATTATGCTGTGGATATTTGTAGACAAATCTCCCAGATATTTTGGCCAGATTGTCTCCAGTATATTTTTCTGTGCTACATGTGATATATAGCGGAGCTACTTAAGTACAGCTTTCATGAGAATATTCTGACAGTGGACATATGAGCAAGTTTCTATTAGGATTTGTCAACAGTGTGGGATGAGCATTTCCAGGTCACTTTCTTCCTGCTACTGCACATATTCCTGCAACATATCTGTATTATTTGACCTTCATTTCATTATGATGTGGTATTAGGTATCTGACCATTTGCTGATTATAGGTCCTTGTGTTGAATCTGTAGGGATGTGATTGTCATTGCCATCCTATTTTATGACATTAGGGCTCTATAGTATACTAGAAGGGACAACGTATGCAAGGTGATCAAGTATCCTACTAGATATATGAGGATGGGTTTGAGAGAACTTCACTCATACAATTGGAGCTGTATGTTGTTATGACTTCACTGTGAGCAACTGTTTTCTGGTCATGTAGTATGCATGCATGTGCTCATGCTAATGTTGAAGCCACTATAGTGGACCTTATAGCTGGAATCTTCTATGCATTTAGTAATGTTCTGTGGTCAAAGTTCTTGGTCCAGTGTGTTCCGGCACATGTAATAAACCTGTTTTAAATGTCATTTTAGCATCATCCCAGGCAAGGGGAGGAGGCAGTGCCAACATCGTTGGGGAAGCAGCTGGCCACAGTAGCTCCGGTCGTGACACAACAGACACCGAGAGGAGTACCACGGAGGATGCAGACTCAACATCATCACCTTCAGAGTCAACCACCAGTGGAAACTCCCTAGTGGTGGTGGAACACACAGGGACAGTGCTCACACCATCTTTGTTCACCACCCCCACTTCCATCTCCACCCTCCCTGGTGCTCCCCACCCTATTGGCCGGGCTCACTCTATTAAGAGGGGAGCCATATCCTTTGCTTCAGGTACCTCAGCCCCTGTAATCTCCATTGCCCTGAGTGAAGAGGCTATTGAACTCCTGAGACGCATCTCAGTAGGGCAGATGGCACTGCTGAATGCCATCCAGAGGCAAGGCAGCCGTCTGCAACAGATGGTGGCCAACCTAGAGTACTATGTCTGGCCTACAGAGATCTTTTCAGGCTCTGTCCTCCTCCCTCACTGCAGCCTCCCACCCATCCCGAACTTTAACCCCACCTCCTGCCTCTTCCTCATCCAAATTCCCTATTCCCATGCCTGTCCCAAACACACTCACACATACACATCCCCAACATTCTGCCAGACACCACACCTGCACCCACAGACCTATCCACCACCCCCAGCATTCCCCAGACACCACACCCGCTCATAGACCCATCCAGCACCCCCAGCATTCCCCCAGACACCATACCCACACACACAGACCCATCCATGACCTCAAGCATTCCCCAGACACTACACCAGACAGCCATCTACTACCCCAACATTCCCCAGACACCACACCCAAACACAGACATCCCCCACCCCATGCATACCCCGACACCACACCCGCACACACAGACCCATCCACTACACCCTGCATACCCAGCACGTCCATATCACACACCGACGCAAACGCCCATACTCACCCACACAACAGACACCTACAAAACACAAAGAAGATACATTAGACAAACAGACACCAGAACCAACAACAAACACACCCACACCTGACACCTCTGCTCCCTCTACCTCCCAACCCCTACTCCCTCCCAAACATCCTGCCCATTTCCCCCATGAAAGCATGTTATTTGCCATGCCCTTACCCCTGGCAAAGCTGACCCCAAAGCCAAAGGAACCCCTTCACACCCCAACCCAACCCATCCCTTCCACATCCCAATCCACCCCTGAGAAATTTGATCCACCATCCCTAAAGCCAGTCATACCCCTAAGAAGAAGACCAAACCCCTCCCAAAAGCAAAGGCACCCCTCACAAAGTCAGGACCAGCCCTAACAAAACCAAGTCTACCCCTCCCAATATGACCGCACCGCTCTAAAGTAATAACATTGAGGTGCCTGGACTGCCCACTAGATGCCCCTTCTTGGGGGTGTTCCCCTGACAGTATCATGAAGGGCAAGTTTAGCGGTGCAGCAGGGTGCTGGACCACACAATGTGTCCATGGACTGGCCATTGGCCTTTGGTTTACTCCATGTGTTTTTAAAAAGATTTGCTTGGTTTAGAACACTTTAGTCCTGTCATTACTTTTCTAACTATTTTATGTCATTGGATACTTTGGGATGTGTGACTACAGTTGTGTTTCTTTCACGCTGATTGATGATCCATTTGAAGTATTTATTATGATCAGACCTTGGAACCAGTGCTGGATTCACACAGGACAAGGGGAAATGTTCAATGGATGGATATGTGGGATGAATTCCAATTGGGACTGACATTGTATTGGGTGGTATTTCATATGGTAAGTATTTCAGCTTGGCTTGGCCGATGTCCACCTCATTTAGCTTGCACTTCTCCTTGTGATGTAGGTTGGGCATGTGTTTTATGAGTGCAAGTTAGTTATTTGTTTAACCACACATAGAGGGTGTTAAATTGTCGTACCTTTTTAGAAATATTTATGGACATGTGTCCATTTTTGTGTATGTACCTCACAACTAATTTATCTAGATGTGAGGCAAATGCTGTTACTGATGTGTTTCCTTTCATGACTTGCACTTACACATTTCCCACATATACATGGCACTTGGTCATACTATTGACTGTCCATGATATACTTCAAGCCACATGTCCTGTGCACCTAGAGGTTTGGAGGCGTGTGCAAAGTGGACATGGGCCCAGGTACCCAGCCTTTCAGGGGTCCTCCTGGTAGAGACAAACCTATTCTGCAGATAATCTTTATATTTTGCCTTTTGAATGCTTCTCACACTGATTATTTTGAACCCCATTTACCTGACATTACCTTTTAATGTGGGTGATGTGTGAGAGTCTGTTACTGAGATTTAGCAGAGAAGGTGTGTTTCAGTTTCATGACACATCAGTACAGATGTATCTCTGATATCACAACAGGACCTAGCATGTGATCAATGCGAGGGTGTCACAGAGATTGAAAGGCTGTGATATTGAGGAGGTGGTGCTGTTGTGTGACACAATTTAATGCACACATCACTATCCCTGATTAATATATGTAAACACATGTCGACTTTGTTAGGGTGTGCCGGTGCAGTGTCAGTGACCTGGCCAAAGATGGCATCATAGAGCTGTAATTGGATCATACATTCAGAACTATTCCGAACAGGGGCTCACAAATATGTTTGGCCCAGGGGCACAATACCCCTTGAAACGTCAATAGCGGGGCATCTATTTGCTGAGGAGTCGGTGTAAATGGGTAAGAGTGTGGCTTACCATCATTTGCGTCCACGACGATGTCGGTTTTGGACGTCACAATCAGGTATATCAGCGGCAGAACGTGTAGGATTGGCTCCATGGTGGCACATTTATAAAAGACCACCAAGCTGGTGGTCATTAATAATGCATTCGCAGGAAGCGCCGTCCCCGGCGGTTCCTGTAAAAGCATTTTTCTGAAGGGGGGTTGTGATCATACTGACTTACTTCGCAGCACAGTTCGCCCCTTTGCATTATGGTAAATGCAGTACACAATTAAAGCTTAGTTCAAAATTAACTGTCGCTTTTCACCAAAGTTGGTGCAGATAGTGCTGTACATCTCTAGACACACATGTGTTTCTGGATTTTGTCTGTCAGTAGAGAGCAGTAAAATTTCTTCTTGAGTTGCTAGAAATACTTCCAAAATCTTCATAGGTCACAGTACCACTCACAGGCACACAGGTACGTCTACAAAGCTTGGTGGCTCAAGAAAGCCTTTTAAAGAGAAGGGAGGTTGGGTGCACACTCCCTCACATCCCAGCCCAGATCATCCCTTGGCATTATGGTAAATGCAGTACACAATTAGCGCTTACACTTCAAAAATTAACTGTAGTTTTCTATTTGGTACAATACATCAGCAACAATGGAGAATGCTTTCAGGCAACATATAAATCGGGCACTAAATCTCAATTATGTGCCTTGTAATGAGGTAATCTCTGGCACTGTGCACACCAAGAATAACAGATTCATTAGATATTCTGTACTGTCACACTTCATGCCAAATATTTCAGACTGGGGAAAAATGCTGCAGTGCCATATTTTGTGTAGTTTTGCCACTTTGTCCCGATCCTCTAGGCATTAGCATTTTCTAAGTCCCATGTAACCAAACATTTTCTGCAGCACAGCTACCTTTATGGAAAGTCTTCAAATTGTCATATCCCAGCTCACAGTTTCCAGTTGCAAGAGGCACCCCGCATTACAAAATGTAATTCTGCAGAGACATAAAAGTCTCTTTCCATCTGATTTGAAATCTGAAATGAGAAACATCAAAATAATATGTTTACAGCCTTGTAACTGAATGGTTGTATAGAACTGTTTGTTCCTATAATGTTTGTGTTCTGAAAATAGAAAACCCATTTCACATTGCTATTCCAGCACTTCATTGAGATTCCTCACAAGCTCATTTTAATGATGCAGGCATGTGCATTTTCGCCCACGATGCTTTTGGGTGATGCTCATGAATGAGAAAATGGAAACCGATTTGTGAAACGTATAGTTCAGCTGATGACTGTTCTACATCACTGCCAAAGAGGGGGCAGGGTGGAAGCACTGCTGGTAATGGCTCATTCAGTGATAACGGAACATAAGTGTGTCAATGCTGGGAAGTGTTCATAGTTCGAGTGTCATGGCTCTCTTCTCTCTTTCCCATTCTGCTACAAAGTAATGAGGTTTAAATCAAGTCAACAGCAGGAGCAGCAATCAAGAAAGCTATTAAATAAAATAACAAAAGATAGCATACGTGAAGAGTGAAAAAAATGTTACTTAAAGAAAAACATATTGCAACCGTCAGAAAATATCGCTAACAAACGTTGTTTCGAATACGAGTTTCATGTATCCATAATGAATATCTAAGCAGATGCACTTATTTATTATGAGACATATTTATTAAAAAAAATCACACAGTGCATCAAGTCACCTTGCTGTGCTCCGCTGCGTGAAAGGGCAGGAATGCGCTGTATCTAACATTATACGGCGCATTCCTGTCTTTTCCCTATGCTGGCGCGCAAGCTGCTGCCCAGCGCCTAAGCAGGCATCCTTGCACCATGGATGGATGCGTGGGAAACCCCACGCATCCACCCATGGAACGCCTCTCTGGGGCAGAGTGGAGCAATGCAGTGATTTGCGCTGTGTTGCATTATTCTACTTTCATCAAGCCACTAAGGGTCATGCACGGTGGCCTTGCGAGGCTCAATAAATCTAACTTAAGTGTTGCGTAGCTCTTGCGCCCCACTGTGTGGTGCAAGGGGGATGCAACTTTTTGATACATTTTGCCCCTGGTCTTAAGGTCTTGCTGACAGTCCTGATTGCAGACATGGATCAATCGGTTTTATATTTCCTAACTAAAGTTTAAACAATTCCGCAAAGAAAGCTAATGCACCACTTTGTTGTCATATTTACGGATTTTCAGGTGTCTGTTCTGGTGCACAGATTTATCTATCAATTTCATTCTCTCGCTGGCAGTAAATCACCTTTCCTTCATCACCTGTGGAAATCTGTGTGTGCATGGCCTTAAACACACATTCCTCCACAAATCAATTTTCCTCTACCAATCGAAACCTGACCGGGTGGTGATGGAACTGATGCCCCCCCTGAGAGAACCGGAGACTGGTAGGCGGCCGCGCTCCCTGCCGCTTGCAACTCCCCTTGTGCTCCAGTAGACATGCCTGGCCCTTGAGATGACGGCACCGGCGCCCCCCCAGACATTACCGGGGGCTGGAGGGCCGCCGCACTCCCTGCCGCTTGTGTTACAACTGGCGCTCCCCCTACCTGTGGTGAACCCACAGATGCCGCTGTTGTTGCGATCGCCATTATGCTCTGCCCCACTGCGCCCACACTCATATTAAGTACTGGCCCCTGCGCCGCCTGGTCCGAGCTGCGAGTGGCCATGTCCTGAGCAAGTGACTCACCCCCCACTGTGGCCACTAATGTAGGCTGCGCGCAGGGCTTGTCCTGGTGCTCCTCCCTATAACGAGCCGGGACCTTCCTCTGCCGCTTTGGTGCCCCCACATCTGTCTGTCGCTCTGGCTCGCCTGCCAACTTCTGCAGCGCAGCCTCCATGCCATGCCGCCTTCTAAAGCTCATTCAGGGCATAGAAATCCACCTGGGACGCGGTCTTTCCGGGATTTGCGTGTATGCTCTTTGGCGCCATGCCTTGAACCTACTAGCAGAAACAAAAGACATTATGTTAAACCAAGACTAAACACTTTAGCAAAATTATGCGCCACATCCAACCCGCCCATAGTATACAATTCACCACAAGGATTCCGCCATTTAACCTGAGATGAGCTACCCGCCTAGTGGAAATATCAGAGCTTGCTTAACCAATGTGATGTTCAGACCAAAGCGCACGTGTGCAGAGAAGAAAGTGCAATTAAAGACTTTGTTCCGTCTAAATAAGCCTTTCATCATCATTTTTTTAAAACTTTTTTTTATATACTTAGCCTTAAGGGTTAAAATACCCATTTCAAAATGCAGTGCTTGCAAAATAAATATATATATTTTTTTTATTTCTACCCCTCCCACTTAAATATTGCAGGAATCGAACCCCTGACTGCAGACTCCATAGCCGGCGGTCTGAACCACTGCGCCATAGACATTGCAACTGCCCCGCAGTAGCTTCAAGAACTAACTGTGTGCAGCCGGCACACAACTGGTAAACGCAAGCAAGGCCACAACGTTATCCCGGCATTGTACAGGATAATCACCAGGCGAGGTAACCCCTGTTTTAATATGCAGGAATCCGGGGCCAAGCCTCCAACCTAGACGGGCGCGCCCTCTGCATATCGCGGCCGCCCGCTGACTTGGTTTAATTTACATTTTTAAAAACGGGGGGGGGGGGTGCATCCCCCGAGCACCGCGCTAGAAACCGTACCACTAAGGCGCCTCTTAGCGCCCCCCGAAGCGCGGCCCGCTGACTTGGCTTGATTCACATTTGAAAAACGGGGGGGGTGCATCCCCCGAGCACCGCGCTAGAAATCGTATCACTAAGGCGCCTCTTAACGCCCTCCGAAGCGCGTACCCCAGGGCGAAGACGACGCTCCGCCACTGAAGCCACACCCAGTCATACGGGCCGCCCTCAAGCAACGCGGCAGCCTCCAACCCACTACGCTTCCCGCCGCGGCCCCGGCAAACACAACGGCGGTTACACATCCAAAATACCAAGAATTTGTTGCGCGCTGCTACATTATATGAAAATGAACAATAAGACGTAAAGAATTTGTTGCGCGCCCCCTAACATCAAAATGAAAATTAACCACATCAAATCGGCCCATAGTGGAATAGAACCCGTGAACTTGGGCTCCAGGTACTACGAATTACTTAACTGAGCCAACAGCTTGATGCTTATAAATGCTACGCCAGGCCTCCTTAAACCCGCCGAACCACACCTCATCTCGTTTCTGACGTTCCTGCGGCTTTCCTGGGGTCCAAGAAGACAAAGAGGAGGAGACCCCGGTGACGCCGCCTTATATAACTTCACTTTAAGTTTCGGTTTCCTATACGTATACTCTGCACGTCACCAGGTATACGATAGATGCCCCTCCTCAACCAGCCCCCTGTAGGAGGCTCGGTTCCGTGCCGCGACTAAGGGCACCCCTCCCCTAGGTGCGGGGGGCGCCTACTTAGTGTTAATATATTTATTTCTGCAAAAAGAAAGAGTCTTTCCTACATATATCTCTACCATCGCCTACAGCCAGTGATTTACTCGATGAGATGCTACTGCAGCACAAGTGACCAAAGGCAACAAAATGTTTCAATCTTTAAACCACAACAATTTGTCTTAATGTTTTGGACCTGCAGACATGACAGAAAGCATATCAGTTGCTGTGCAATATTTGCTGTAATAGGATTCAACGGCTGAACACTCTAATATTTGGAATGCTGAGATACTATTGACCTACGGACTTGAGGGCAGCGAGTATTAAAGTTAAAGACCCTGAGCACAGTGACACACTTTAATAAAAATAAAACCTGAAGCAGTCATTTACTCCAAAGCCAACTTCCTTATCTTTTTGTAAAGTTGTATGCATACAAAAAATATGTTGGTCTCTGCTCCAAATGCACAGACCAGGAAAAATGCTAGACCAATCAAAATAGGAATGCAACCCTTATAGTTTCTGCCTAGAAGCTGCGAATCGTTCAGGAATAACTATCTCTTTGAGCAAAATGAAAAAAACAGTTTAGAATGTAAGATCCATAGCTATGTCTTGTGATAAATGTAGCATGAGCCGCCATAAAAAATCAATCAATGAGTAGCTGATGAGTGTGGCAAGTATCCCTACTAATCACATAAAACGTGTCACCAGCATTCAATGGTGGCAGTGAATTAAATAGAAACAATTAGGTGAAGAGATGCACATTTTGGGTGCCATTGTTTGTCTCCCTCTCCAGTATCCAATCCCAAAATAGTTTGATCCAGTCCGACAATCTGGACTCCAGAATTAGTCAGTTTGGATGCATGAAATAGTTTGGAGTTTTCACTCCAATTCCCAGCAGAAATGTCATGCTTTTAATGCCAGGCATTCAATGTTCCAGAGAGAGGCAAGCTTAACTCAATTCAGCTGTGACAAAGTATCTTGCTGTGTAACAATCTTCCTTTCAACAAGGTGGATAAGACAGCATCCGCTTGAACTGTGGATCTTTTGTAGACTGGTCAGCTGCAAGACACCCTTAATCCGGCAATGCTAAACACTGACATAAATGGGCCACTTCTGCCAAAAGCCTTTAGCTGGAGACAACTATAGTTTTAGTTGTTGAGTTTGAGAGTGAGTACTGCTCAGTAACCTGCATCAAGAGCCTTGAGGCAGGCAAAATGAGTGATTTGTCTCATTGTCGCCCAGAGTGTCTGTAATTTTCCAACTGATTCTACGTGAAGCTGGCAAAAAACAAACTTGGGGAAACTGAGGAGGATATGCACAAGAAAGTGGAGGAGAGAGGCGTTAGCCTTCCTGACTTAACGCCTCTCTACTCCACTTCTGAAACGCAAGGCTGCACCATATTTACAAGAATGTGGTGCAGCCTTGCGTTTCCCCCTGCGATGGGTCTAAGTTTAGCAACTTAACGCCAATGCAGGCACTCTTGCACCAGAGTGCAAGGGTGCCTGTGTGCAGGGGAGGATTGTTTATGTGTAGGAAGGTGTCCCTTCCTGCACATAAACAATCCTAGAAATGCCATTCTGTCACTTTCATGCGTGCTGCTTTATGCAGTACACATGAAAGTGACAAAATGGCATTTTTTTTAAAAAGTTTGTTTATGTACAGAAAGGGACACCTTCCTGTACATAAACTAACCATGACATTTTGCTTTTTCCATGTGTGCTGCACAAGGCAGCATACATGGAAAAAGCAAAAATTAGGAGAAATAATGCATTTCTCCTCATTTCGCCATCTACCAGTTTTTACCTGGTCTTAATTTTGGCGCTGCCTCCTATGTACGCCATCTTTGTACATAGGGGGCAGTGTCAAAATAAATGGGTGTTGCGGTGGAGTGCCCACCACAACACCCACTGCCCACCCCTTTTAGGCTAACCATAGCGGGAAAGGGGGCCTTATGTACAAGGCAGCGTTAAGCCACTATACTTGACGTTGTGGTGGCGATAGGGGCTTGTACATATGCCCCTGAGTCTGCAATGCGACGAACGCAAGGTAAGTGGTTTTATTTATTTTTTATTTCATTTTACCTATCCCCTCTGCTGTCAACATTCCCGCCCTGACCGCGCCCTGCCCCACTGCCCCACCACTCTTATCTGGGCTGGCCGTGCCTGCCTCCCTGGTGAAAATAATAAAAAAAAAGGGTTTGCTTGCCTCAGTTACATTTTATTTTCCCACCTTTCCGATCTTTCCTCTCACCGTTCAGGGGGTTTTAGACCTCTGTTCCATCCTGCTCATTCATCTCCAAAGGCCTTACAGCCACCCGATTGTCCGGCTACTCCACACTACCCTCACCTACTCACTGTGTCTTTCATATTCGTTTATTTTCACAGGGTCGGTTCCCTCCATATCCTCAACTTTATTTTTCTGCTTACTGCTGTATTTGCTTTTTTACATTTCCCACCACAACACTCCATCACCTGGACTGCCTCTCCCGTCCTCCTCTTTGTCGTAGTGTGACTGGAAGCCCCCACTACTAGTTACCTCCCTCCTTTTTCTTTTTTTTAAACTTACCTAATTTTGATTTTGTCCTTCATTTTCTGGAGCAGTTTTCTTCGTTTCCTCCCATCCTGTCTTCCTGCTGATTTTCCTCTACGACTCACTTTTGACTATATTCTGTTTAACCTATTTCGCTCTTTCCTTTAAAAAATATTTATTCTTGCAATTTTTTATGAATAGTAAGAAGTTTAACAGTTTGTTGTTTACACCAGCTCTAGAATCAGACCCACATCCGTTATACTTATTTCCGTGAAAATCATCAATTTTTCATGGAAAAGGTATTTCCTTGTTATGTTAATTTCCCAAAATGAGGTTTTATCATTCTAGGGTTAAAAGGCCGGTGTTCTCTGTTTTGGGGTTTTATTATAATAGCAGAATATGTTCAGATTTTACCACTAGAGCATAAACATATAATCCTGCATCTATATCGAAGCATAGGGCCTTCGGGGGCCAATGACAGGCAAAGAACATTACATTATTCTCTAACACCCTCTGTGCAGCAGGGTCGGTCATACCCAACTCAGTACTCCAGTGGGTAGTGGATTGTAGTGCTTACCGTTTGTGGTGTACATGCTACCTGCGGTGCTATAGTCTACTGTTGTAGAACAGGGAGTTTTATCTCGTGTTTTATTACATGCAAGGGATTCAAGGATAAGTTGACCTGCGCTCTATGGCCTGATTTAAAAAAACAAAATACATCCCACATAAACATACTTTTACTGTTTTCCTGTCACAAACAGCTCCAGAAGTAAACATGGAAAACTCAGCAGTGTGCACATCTCCAGATGCTAGGAGACCCAACTGGGACAACGAGCACCATGTTACAATGGTTGCTCATTTTTTCCAGTGAACATACTACACCCTTTGATTGCTGTTTACATGTTACCATTTGATTGGTTGAACGCTCTAATTCTAATACTTCTGTGTACTTTTGACAGTGAACACATTATATACTGTTTTTATGCAGGTTTTGGTGACAGAGTCAGTGTCTCCCTTTGATTTGTCTTAATCCTCTCCTCTAACATATAGCCCTGTTTTTAATCTGCCTGAGGGTTGGCGAATTGAGGTATAGCACCCGACTGTTGCGGGTAAGCATTTACATATATCACCACAACTACAAAGGAATGATTGATTCCCTCTCACTATGGGAATATGTGTGGCACAATGAGCATGCCTGCTAGTGACACTGCTTAGTGAAGGATGCGTAGACATGCTGACTTGAAGGACAAGGTCACCAAAATAATGCTTCTCTTTTTGGCTCTTAAATTTTTCTTTCTTATTGGCGATGTTAACGGTAAACACAGCCACATTGAATGTAGGATACAAGTTGTATTTTCAAGACGAATTTACACACTGTAGATATACATTTGTGTATCTAATTGACACACTTCTACCTGCAGAGTAATAGGATTCTAGTTTAGGTCCTAACGAATACTATACACCTCTTTTTGGGGTTTTCAGCAAATGGCAGAAACAAGTAGAACCCAAAATCACTAAAGAGTTGAAGTTCTATCCCCTGTTTCTTTGTAATATGCCCCTCAGGAACATACAATACATTTGTGTTTCAGTCCACCAAGTGGTATTTTTAGTCATTTCCCTCTTCCTCACTACACATTCTGCCAACACAACCCATACCAAATAGCTCACATTGGTGTTCACCCCTTAAACAATAATCCAAAATGCTCCACTCCTTTTTTTGGCCACATCACTGCCCCCTGAGGAGAGATTAGGGGGGAAGCATGTCATTTAACGGTCACTTAAGGGTGGATGAGGGATCTTGTCTTAAAAACACAAGACTTTCTAATCAAGAGCTGCATTCATTAGGTGTATTTTTACTACTAGGAGTGTCATGTGACGTCTGCCATGGGCTCTCATTCTCCCTGTGTTGACATCTATGTAGCATTGGAATGGAGCCTGCTGTGTGGGTGCACACTTGTTCCCCTTTTCCCTGTTGATGAAAACATATTTCCCAGTAGAGGAAGACCTTTGCATACACTTCCATTAAATGTGGGGTGATCCACTCCCCTTGCTATCTTGGGAGGGAAGTGTACCTTTATTTATGTAGACATTTTTCTCTTACACATTTGTAGCTCACACATTCATTGTGCAAGCCTTCAAATATCTGGTTTGATTACCATAAGTAAACAAAAATATTGTCATAGGTTTTCACTATTCTTGAATACTGATATGTTTATGTGAGGGATTTATCTGGAAACTACTGTATTCTAATAACTGTGCAGCGATTTCTGAATAAAAACCCAACCTAACCTATATATAGTCTACACCCTTCCCAATTAGTGACTTATTATGAGGTAAACATTAAATGACACACCCATGAATAATGGAGCCGGGGTGGCCCCAATGTATAAGAACACAATCCATGCAACACTGCTTTTTCAGGTATTGGAATCAGAATACAAACTGTTATTATTTAGGGTCACAGAATCCGACACAGAGATGTTTCCATTTCAGTTTTCACGTGGAGTAAGTGTAGAACATAGGCTGTTATGTAGTTGTTTCATTTTCACAAAGAGGAATACAAAAAAGTCATTGAATTAATCTCAGCTACTGGGAATTACTCGAGGCCACATCACAGTGGTGCACAGTCAAAATATCGAGTTTTAAATATCGACCTACATTAATATTGAGTTTTAAATATCGTAGGGACAGAATATCGACATCAAGAATATCGGTGACCAGAATATCGACCTGAAGGTAAGAAATATCGTTTTTGTTAATATCCAAGTTGTTAATATCGATAGTAAAAATATCGATGTTAATAATATCGATGTTTATGTTAGTGTTATGTATTTTAGTATGTATTTTATATGTATGTGTTCCACGTTTTGTTATGTTTTGTATTATTTTTTTAAATATATGTATTAATTGTTTAGAATTAGTAATTTTTTTAAAAGTAAATTTTGCGTTTTAGTAGCGTAGCGGGTTGTGGGTTTATAGGGGAATAGGGTGGGAAGTAATTTAATTATAGTAAATTAATTCATAATTTTTAGAAATTATTAATTATTTTTAATAACATTTTGCATTTTAGTTCTGTAGCGGGTTGTGGGTTTATAGGGGAATAGGGTGGGAAGTAATTTAATTGTCATTAAGTAATTATTAATTTTTATTTATTGTTATTGATATTTAATTTATTGTTAATTAATTATTAATTGGTAATTAATTTTTATTAATTGATTAATTGATAATTATATTAATTGTATACATGTTTTAGTGGAGAGGGTTGTGGGTTTATAGGGGAATAGGGTGGGAAGTAAATTAATTATAATAAAGTAATTAATAATTATTATTTTTGGGTATTGATAATTAATTTATTGTTTATTAATTATTAATTGTAATTAATTTTTATTAATTAATTAATTGATCAATATATTAATTGTGTTAATTCAGTTTAGGAGTGGGTTGTGTGTTTATAGGGGAATAGGGTGGGAAGTAATTTATTATAACTAAGGGGGTCATTACGATGGCGGGCGGAAGCACAACCGCCGTGCTGGCGGATGCAAAAACCACCAGTTACCGCCGGCACGCAGCAGTCCACACGCCCGCCCTATTACGATGCGAAAAGTCGGCCAAACACCGCCGGCAAGCCAGCGACACCGTCCGCCATCAAAGTGCGTCCGTACACGTAGCGGCGCAGCACAATTGACACACACCGTCCGACGAAATCACGTCCCGCCCGGCGTACAAATTACGATGCCGCAAACAAACGGCTCCCACGGCTAAGAGACACCGTACGACAAACCGAAGCGGTAACACGGACGCCGAGCACGGACACCGAAGAAGCGGCTCCCCGAGCATGAATCCAGCACTGCAGGCCCTCCCCATGCTCTTGCTGATGCACCACCAAGGACGCAACGTACCGCGGAGACGCAGGTAGGCACACACACAACAAGTGCACGCAAACAGCGCACACAGTGCAAGGGCGGAAAAAGCGGACAACCCCCACCCCGCGTGTACACTACACATCCACCATTGCATCCACATATGACACACAGGCCAAATCGTAACATCTCGTAACACATGTGTACACACCACCTGGGACTAGGAACCAACGACCCCGTCACGGCCCCAAAGCGGCGATGACGCCGCCACACATGCGCACAACGCAGAGGCCAACCGCAGCGCCATGCATGCGTCGCACACAGACACAGGGACACAACCAAGCAGCACACACATCAGCCCCACCCCGAACGCACATGACACGTGACAGGCCTGCCACAGACATGTCCCCAACGCCCAATTCAAGGACAACACCCAACGCCACACAACCGACGCACACATGTCAGTGAAGTCACGCAACAGCAGGACACACCCCAGTGTAACAAACATGGCGTAGCACACAGCGGCGGCAACACCAACTAGGAGAAGCAGGGCCCCTTCGGGAAGAGGAACGCCAGTACCACACTGAAACACACATACCACCCTGCACATATGAACAAGACATATAAAACGGAACACCAAAGAGCCCGGGGACCGACAACAGGTGGCCCAAGAATAACATTCACACACAATGCCCAACGCAGAGCGGAAAGGCAGCCTGCCACCCACACAAGGGAGAGCAGACAGCACTGAATGACCTTCCATTCCAACTCCGAAACCACAGCCCTACGAAAGAAGCCGGTGAATACAGCCATTGTCCAAGAAAAGACCAACACAGGCATGCCGAGGAGACCGACCACAGGGCAGATAGCGCATATCACAGAAGAACACAACGGACGGGAAAGAAAAAAGAAAACACTCCCCCATGTCGGCCACATGCAAGTTAATTGGAAGGAGTCACACATCACTGACCTTGAACTGTCTGAGAAGCATGTGGGATGAGGGCCCGTGTCCTCCGCACAAGCCAACAGAACACAAGTCCTGTCTCCCTACGACTACACAGAGCTCACAGCAACCTCGGAGCGTGCACATTGCAGACTGCACACACAGCCGGAGCACGCCACCACAACGCACCGCTGCAAAATGGCAACCGCAACACACCTACCCAACTACGCCGGACAGGTCAAGCTGTACAAAACCAACCTGATACATATATTGGGATGCGATCTCCTGTCCCTGCTGAACGTAAGTTACCGACTGACTTACCGCATCACATTGTTCAGCTGCGTCATGCCCGTCTTCTACTGTCGGAGGTGTCCCTACCAGCATCCCGTGGAGATGTGCCTCTCCAACCCGGCATGTCTAAAGGCGGACCTGCTACCACTACTCCTCCCTCTGGACGCACACGACAGGGCCTGCTCTGCCTATGGGGGCATGGCGTATGTGGCCAACATCGCACCCGCACTGAAATGGGACCACTGTGCCTCCACACGACGGATCATCGAGAACAGCTACATCGAATGTCACCCAGCATGCCCCATCATGGTCCTCCAAGGGACAACTTACGAACAACACCTTGACAGCCACCATCCGCTACATTGGCTGGCAAACATGTACACCACCAATGACATGGAAGCCCTGCTGGACGGCATCGCATACCTGACAACCTGTAAATTCGTCGGACCACAACGCAGGTTCCCCGATTGACCTATGATGTCCAACCCCGCACCCATGCTTAGCTTCCGCACGGACTGGCCAGTCACCACCACAACAGCCATACCAAACGACCGGCAACTGTTACCACACCATCAACGACATCGTCATGACATCGGATATGACCGGGACATGCACACTGTTCCCCATCACATCCAGGAACACCGCATGCATCGTGGGAGGCAGTGGCATGGGGTCTGTGTATCGCACCCACATGGACGGAACTGCACGAACAACCAGGACACAACATGGATCCAGCGCCCATGGACACACACACCGCTCAGTGGACATGAATAGGTCGCCTGGAGTCTGTGGGTGCTGCACCCCTCCCACCCCCGCCCCGGGAATCCCATACCAGGACCTTTGCATGGACGACAAGTGCATACAACAACAACACGACCCCAGTGACTGTGACATGTCCAGTAACCACCACATTGCAACAACAAGTGGCACGCCGCTGCATGCACGCAAGCACATGCCCTGATGTCATCTCACATGCACGCGTGCATGAGGAACAACCGCAGCAAACCTGTCACATGGAACTGAGATGGACTGTGCCCATGATGCCAAGCGGTCTGGTAGGCTACATGTATACCGTCTGTGTCAAAGTCCGCAGCTCCGCAGCTATACGTAAATGTACATTAGCACAGCCTTGGCCAAGCAGATGTAACTCTGAAGCCCACATCCCACATGCAACAGCCAATCACATGTAACCCCACACCCTATCCCATTTGTAATCATGCTCAGTATATCCTCAACATGTATTCCGCTGCCAGTAGTGTCCACTATACTGCATCACAGAGGACAGAAGACTCAATATAATGTTTGAAACCAAAACTGTCTCCGCTGACTCATTTCACAAGTACGAATGAGAGAGGATGAGAGTATGTGAAGTACACGGCAGTCGTGACATGACCATGTAGTCCACTGGTATTGGATGTCAACCCAAATGAGTAGCACAACTGTGGAAGACACACATGTGTCGTGTGAAGTCGTATGGACGCAGTGCTCAGGTGGGTGGGTGTGACGGGTAGATGCGCACATGCCAAGTTGGAGCACGCCGTGTTGGGAGGGGTCATGAACAGTACACCACCGCTTCCCTGGGCATTGTGAGAGGACACCTGTCGGGGGGAGTGAACACGTGTGTGCACAGCAGCCGGGCACACGAACAATGCGGTACCAGGCGCACACGTCAGCCCACCCTCCGTGGACAAGCTGGATCCTGTTGTGCGCACGCCATGCCCCTTGACAAGGCACACACAGCCCCAGTCGACCAGGTGTAACCCCAACATAGTCAATCCGCACAGGCGATACAGGGCACGGGATGGCAGTGGAGCATGGTGTGTGAGAGGTCTCCTCGCGCTCCTCCTGGTCATATCACGCAGGCAATAGAACCTCAACGTGTAGCATGGCACAAGTCAAATGGAAGTGTAGGGGGGACGCACCACAGCACGAGCAGCACTGACGTCATGGGAGGTGGCTCGCACCATCCCATCCATTGCCCATCATACCAACCACGCCACATGCCATTGCGACTAAGTGCAAGCGCGTGCGCCACCACCACTGAGCCCTCCCCAGAGAGGCCAAAGAGTGAATGTGTGGGCCATCAGCCACAGACGGACGCGGCATGGCCGCAAGGGCAGCCACAGCCACTGGGTGTCGCAGGTGGCGGATCCGGAAGGCGAAGACTGTGATGCATAGTCCATGCAGGCCGGGTCTCCATTTGGGGCACCACGCAGGTGGACGGCGTCCCGCCACACATCATACCCTGAGACAGCCCACTCGTGCAACTGGACCCACACATACACTCCTTGCCCTCTCTGGTGCGAGCTTGGGGCTGCCTGTGCAAGCGCTAGCCTCGCAGGTGCACATGCATATTGGGGGAGCGAGGGGAGGACATGAGGGCTGGGGCGAAGATGACTGTATCACTGTCAGTTAGTACAAGGGATGACCCAGATGTGGAAAGGAAGAGACGTGTCCCGTGTGTACTGCAACTAGTCGCCAATCCAACTACCCCCCCATGTCCGGAATGTAAGCCCGCACCTAGGCCCACCCATCCGCCACATCGAATATGCCACCAGCACGACAACCTTCCCATTCGAAACACTGACTGGGGGTGGCGACCAGTGAACAATCATGTGTAGCCTACCCACGCGTACATGTGGGCCCTCCATGATCCATGTCACCTGCGGCAAAGTCATGACATGCTCAATGAGGGAAGTGAGGAGAGCTGTCCGCCCCACGCACAGAAGGTGCATCAGCTCCACAGACCCAGCAGCGAGTCCAGCAGGGGTCACATGTGCAGGGGCAGCTGTGCCTGGTGTGAAGGCACATGCATATAGACAGCACATCGACCAATGTGTAGTCTGCCCACATCTACAGTCCATCATCATGCGGACATAGGAATTGAACACAGGGCAACACATCTTAGTTGGTGCACCCACCGTGACCAACAATGCGCAATCATCGACGTACCCGCCCTGTGCATGGCCCCCCACCCAACGGAGGCACATCCAGTGCCACCATCCCACACACACAAGCCTTCCACGGAACATGCTGTGTCCAATGGTCAGTACAGAGTCAGCGCCCATCTGGTGGATCCTGAACAGGAGACACATGCACACACATGCCAGTTCCCACTATGTACGTCTGCCACCTGGCACGTGCAATGTAACCTCTCACCTGTGACGTGTGACTGCAAGCACACAGCCGTCTTGGCATGGGGCTGTCAATGTGGACACCTGTCAATGTTTCGGGAGGTGTGATCCGTACAGTGCTGTACATAGGGTGCAGTGCTGACACCCACTACTGTCTCATATCCCCTCGTGCCACAGGTCCCACTTGTTTTGGCCGCTCAGCCTGTGCCCACATCGTCGTCGTCGTGTGCCATACTCATCCAGCCTCGGAAGCAGTGCCATGCTCAGCAGACATTCATGTTGCCGTGGCGTTGCCGCTTGACGAATATGCAGTCAGTCCCCATCAGCACGCCCCGCAAGTCATTGGGGCCTAGATCCCCATGTGCATGCACATGGCAGTGGTTTGTATCACTAGCCATTGCCATTGGTGGGAGACCTGTGTAAGTGTATTGTGGCCGTGCCGTCCCTGCTTGACAGCTGGGCTGTGACTCATGTGCTTGCTCAGTCATGTCAGTGATGTGTATGCGGAATTGCTATGTGTCGTGTTGCTTTGACATGTGTCCACTGCCATTTTCCCTAGGCGGAGACCGAACATTGACCGCCCATACCAATTGCTGGCGGACATGGACGATACTGAGGTCATTAGGAAGTTTCGGCTGGACAGGCCAACCCTGCATCGACTGTGTGCCATGTTGGAACCCCATCTCCGTCCCCGCAGGGTGTATCCAACAGCAGTCACCCCCACGGCTAAGGTGATGGCCGCCATGCATTTCTTCGCCACTGGGTCATTCCAGCACACAGTGGGCAGTGGAGGAGGGATGTCCCAGCCCATGTTCAGCAAGGTGCTGAGGGATGTACTGGCAGCCATGATGCTGTACCGAAACAGGTACATCCGCTTCCCCAGAGCTCGTGAATTGGCGGCAGTGAAGGGTGCATTCTATGCCCTTGGCAGGATCCCACACGTCGTTGGAGCCATTGACTGCACACATGTTAGCCTTGTTCCACCACAGGCCACTGAGCACCTGTACCGCAACAGGAAGCACACGCACTCCCTGAATGTGCAAGTGGTGTGCCTTGCGGACATGGTGATAACCCACGTGTGTGCAAAGTTCCCAGGCTCGGCCCATGACGCACACGTCATGCGCAACAGCATCTTGCCACGACTGATGTCCAATCTGCAACAGGATCGTGGCTGTATTGTCGGTGAGTATGTGGAGTGGTGTAGCATGCTGGCTGTGCGATGCTGTCCCCTGTCCAGTTGGATTAGCAACGGTTCTCTGTGTCCCTCACACCCAGGTGACTCTGCGTACCCGAATGGGGCATGGCTGCTCAGTCCATTGAGGAATCCTCGCACCCCAGCAGACGATCGCTACAATGAGGCACATGGGAGGACCAGACGTGTGGTCGAGCGTACCTTTGGCCTCCTCAAGTCCAGGTTCAGGTGCCTGGACCGCACCGAGGGTGCGCTGGCGTACTCCCCACAGAAGGTGTGCCAGATAGTGGTGGCGTGCTGCATGCTGCACAATCTGGCCATTCGGAAGCAGATCCCCTCATCGTGGATGACGGAGATCAACCAGGGCCCCAGCCCGCAGACCAGGACAGCTCGAGTGAGGAGGACAGCGGAGAGGAGGAAGCTGGTAATGTGCGGCAGCAGCTCATCGCCCGCTACTTCACTTGACGGTGAGTGTCCATGTACGACGGCTGATGTGGCTGTATCTGTGCAGGTGTGTGTGTGCTGTGTCAGGGTGGCCGTTTGTTCACTGCGTGCTGTGTGTCAACGCTCCATGGCCAGGGTAGTATGCCACTGTTGGTGGCTGTGGCATTGTGCCCTATTGCTCTGTGCGATGTGTGTACATTGCTTGTAGTTGTTGACATGTACTGTGTGATGGGTGTGTGACACACTCATTGAATGTGCTCCTGTTCTGTCTCCCACCCCTAGGTCCCTACAGGCCCTCCGGTTCCATTGCCATGCCACGCATCAGGTGCCTTTCCGCCCAAGGTGGCCGTTGTATTCCGTACAAATAAAACACAGGGCACAAACAGCAGTTTGTGTAAGAGGTGCATTTATTTCAAACTGTGACATGTGATTGTGTGCGAGGTGATGACAAAAGTGGTGCATGCAGTGACAATGAGCTGTCGGTCACGGCTGCGTGATGCTCAGGGTGTACCCACTTGTTCCATGTCCATGGTCCAACAGACACATGCCATCCAGATGGCTGTGTGGAGTGGGATCGTAGTCCAAGTCAATGCAGTGGGTGGTCAAGGAAGGCTGGCTGGCTGCCTCACTTGCGTCTGGAGCGTGCGTAGTCCTCCCGGGAGATCTGTTTGTACTTCGGACGGCCCCTTCCACGTTTGGGAGGGGGGGTGTGGTGGCGACCTGCTGGTGGGGGTGAGGTGTGCTCACTGGCTGTGGACGCAGGGGAACTGGACACTGCTGCTCGACCCTGCGCCCCGGCAGGTGGTGGCGGTGGTGGAGCTGCTATCCCTGGCTGTGACCTCACCACCAGCTGGCCCATGAGGTCCACGAGTTGGCCCATACGGGCGTCCATGGACCTCAGCACCCCCAGCACCTCCCGCGTGTCTGAAGCAGACCTGGCCCATTGTCCTTGGGCCTCTTCATAGGCCCCAAGGACTCTGGCCATTTGAGGCAGGGCATGGCTCCCAGGGGAGACTGGCGTTTCCCTGACCCTGCTCCTCCTACCAGTACTGCTGCCACCGGCCTGCCCACTAGCCACATTGCCCACCACGGTCCTCGCCCTGGCTCCCAGGGTGGATCCAGTCGGCCGGGCCACCACCTGCGCTGGGGCTGGTGCCAGCGAAGACGTGGTGGTGGTGGTGGCGGCGGTGGTGGTCGGTGCGGCGATGGTGGCGGTTGCGGCAGTGGTAGTGGCCGCAATGACCGTGGGTGTGGCCGCAATGACCGTGGGTGTGGCCGCAATGACCGTGGGTGTGGCCGCAACGACAGTGGCAGCAGGGGGCTGGGAATGTTCAGCAGCCCTGGATGATGGGTTGGTGGGTAGGAGGGGTCCTGGGGAGCGGCTGGGCCCTGCCACACCAGATGGGCCTGCTTGGTGGTCCGTGTCCGAAGAGGAGGACAGATCCTCCACATCCGTGTGTCCTCGTTGGGGGCTTGTAGGCTGGCTGTGCTGGCTGCTGTCTCCATCCCCAGCATCCAGCAGTTCGTCACCTGTGGAGAGAATGAGATTTGTTATTGTGTTGCACCTGGCGAAGTATGTATTTGTCGTCTGACATTAACAGTTCGTGCAATCTCGTACATGGGTTTCCCGGAGGCGTGTGTGTGGCTGTACCATTTGTAGTTGTGTGTGCTTGGCAATGGGACTGTGTGCTGTGCACATGTGGCATGGGACGGATTGGCCATGCCGATGGGTGTGTTGCTGTGCCCCTACTTATTGTGACTCTGGTGTATGCGGGCTCCTGGCCCATCCTGGGTCTGGTTTGTACTTTGCTTTTGGTGTTCAAATGGGACGCTTAGGAACGCATATGGCAACATGGGGGCCATGCCCCAGATTCGCATTTGGGATGGAATATGCTTTTGGGGTACATGCTGTGAGCCATGGGTGCCGAACGTGACATGTGTTGTGGCAGCATGACAGTGCATGGTCTGAGGTGTGTGCATGCCTGACATGGCCTGCATATTTGCTGTCTGTTGTGATTACTGGACATGGCATTGGACGCATCGTTATGAGTGAGTGATGGTTGTGTGCCAGCCAACGTATTGCAGTTGTCCCATCTCCTTGGTGTGCGTGCTGCCCTGTGCCATGTGCATCACTGCAGTGCTCGGGGGGGTGTGGCCCATGTTGTGTGTTGTTGCTCACAGTGTGGCGTGCGCTTCATTGACTTCTGGCACATGGTTGGTCATGGGCATGTATCTTAGCGTGACTGCTGTATGTGTGGCAGCTGTGCGGATGACATGCCTTTCATGAGACTGGGGCTGACGGATGGGATGGATGGTATGTTGTATGTGCATGGTGTGTCTGTGTGTTTGATGGGTTCAGTGGTGTTCGTGTGCATTTATGTTGTTCCGCTCTGTTGCGTCTAGTGTTGTTTGTCTTACATAGGCGTAGTTGTGGGGTGTGTGGTTGACAGGCAGTAGGGGCTACATGGACAGGACTTCAATGGTGTTTCGGTTGTGTGTGATGGGTTGCACAGTGGCTGCCGTGTGGTACTATATTCAGTGTGGCTTGTGCATGCAGACGTGGCTCCTTGGGTGTTGCTGTGTCTGTGATGGGTCATGTGAGGTGTGAGTCTGTGGTTCATGTCCGTGTGCACATTGTTCACTTGTTCGTGACGGTGGGCGGTGCTGCGTGTTCGTCTGCTACGTGACATGTCCCATGTGTTGGTCGTGTTACGGTCCTCATGCCTCCAGTAATCCAGCCCTGTCCAGTTTCCCACCTGCAGGTTGTTCGGGCGTGCACTGTACTGGATACCACATGGTTCTAAGCGGGGGTGCTCCATGTTGCAGGTCTGTGGGGGTGGGGGGGTGTTGTGGGTCGTGGTGGTGGCTGGACACCCACTGACACCGATTGTTGTGGACCGTGATGTCTACCTTTCGGCTGTCGGTGTGCACTGCGGTGGCTGACACGTGGCTGTGGGGTGTGGGGGATGCTCCTCCTTGCTGTGCTGTGGGACTAGGGGCCTGGTGTGTGTTGTACTTGGGCTGTCCACCCTCCCACCCACTGCACTTTGTGTTCCTGCCACTTACCTGTTACTTGTCGGTTAGTGCAGCTATGGCGGACACATGGGTGTGGTGGGTGCTCGTTGTGGCGCTTCTGGCATACTTGGGGACCTGTTGGTGGTTACATGGCTGGCTGAGTGTACACATGTCCCCACGTATCTTACAGTTGTTCGGTTTGGGCTGTGTGTGGTGGTGTCTGTTGCATGTGTGTGTGATGTGTTGTGTATTGTGTGCTGGACATGAGGGTGTTTGTCCCTGGGAGCTGTGGCATGGTGGTAGTGCATGTGAGTACATAGCGGTGTGCTGGTATACATTAGTTTGTACTTACCAGCCTCCACTCCCCTGCTAATCCGGCGAGGATCTCCGGATGTATAATGACTCGCACCTTCTCCTCCCACGCTTTGAAGGTCTTGAAGAGCGCGGGATTCCCTCCGCCAGTGACGGCAGCCAGCTCTCTGTTCTTGCTCTCCTTCTTCTTGACCAGGCTCTTGACGTCATTCCACCGTTTGTTGATTTCAACTCTGTTCCTGGGCAGGGTCCCGACTGCATTGACCTGGTCTACGATCCGGTTCCACATTCTGTTTCTGGTGGCTAGTGGTGTGTGCTGGACCAGGTTCCCATAGATTTGTGGGTGCACCTTGATAATCTCGTCGACCATGACCGTCAGCTCCATGGGCGTGAACTTGGGCATTCTTTGTGGTGCCATGGTGTTTGTGGTGCTGGTGCGGTGTGTGTTGTGTAATGTGCAGGGGGTTTGTGGTGCCGGTGTTTGGTGGTGGTGGTGGTGGTGGTGGTTGTGATGTGTGCGTTTCTGTGGTGTGCTGCTGTCCTTGCTGTGTCACTGTGTCCTCTTCTCTCCTCTCTAGTTTGCAATGTTGCAAGGGGTTGTGGTCTGTGGGAGTGCTGCTTTTGTACTTACCTATGTGGGTGTGTCCTCATGGTCTGTTGTTTTCAGGTGTGTTGTGTCTGGGGTTCTGGCCTTTGTAGTTTTTGTTTGTCCAGGGGGTGTTTTCGGGATGTGTACTGTGCTTGTGTATTTGTGCGTGCCTTGCTGTGTGGACTTGTTGGCCATGTTGTGTGCGATTGTTTTTGTCAGCGGATGGTTTCTGTGCAGGGACGTGGGCGCCATGGCTTCTGCCGTGTCGATTCTCATCGGCGTTGTTTGCGCTGGCGGGCGGTATATTTGTAGTTTTCCCGCGCTCATGGCGGTGCGATCGTAATCTCACGTGCGGTGTGTCGGCCGGGCGGTTTTGTGTTGTCGTGCGTGTTTCCGTCCGTGGCGGGCGGTTTGACTCCGACTCGGACGATGGCGGGCGGTATCTTGTGTGATTTTTCAGCCGATGGCGGTTTTCGGTTTGTGTCATCGTAATGGCGTGGTCGGTGTTCAGACGGTGTGTGCGGGCGGATTTTTGCCGCTTTCATGCCTGGCGGATTTTTTTACGCCGGGTATCGTAATGGCCCCCTAAGTATTTATTTGTTAATTATTGGTATTGTTAATTAATTTATTGTTCATTAATTATTAATTGGTAATTAATTTTTATTAATTGATTAATTGAGTAATTGATAATTATATTAATTGTGTTAAATTTTATGTGGAGTGGGTTTTGTGTTTTTTGGGGAATAGGGTGGGAAGAAATGTAATGTTATTAAAGTAATTATTAATTTTCATTTATTGGTATTTATAAATAATTTATTGTTAATTTATTAATAAATTATTATTGAATTAAAACAATTATTTAATTGATAAGTATGTTATTTTTAACCCCTACGCTATCCAACACTTTCCCTACTGTTGCACTCTCTGGAGTGGGAATAGTAATTTTTACCCCTACGCTATCCAACACTTTCCCTACTGTTGCACTCTCTGGAGTTGGAATAGTCATTTTCACCCCTACGCTATCCAACACTTTCCCTACTGTTGCACTCTCTGGAGTGGGAATAGTAATTTTTACCCCTACGCTATCCAACACTTTCCCTACCGTTGCACTCACTGGAGTTGGAATAGTAATTTTAGCCCCTACGCTATCCAACACTTTCCCTACTGTTGCAATTACTGGAGTGGGAATAGTAATTTTAACCCTTTCGCTATCCAACACTTTCCCTACTGTTGCACTCTTTGGAGTGGGAATAGTAATTTTTACCCCTACGCTATCCAACACTTTCCCTACTGTTGCACTCTCTGGAGTTGGAATAGTAATTTTTACCCCTACGCTATCCAACACTTTCCCTACTGTTGCACTCTCTGGAGTTGGAACAGTAATTTTTACCCCTACGCTATCCAACACTTTCCCTACTGTTGCACTCTTTGGAGTGGGAATAATAATTTTTTTTCCCTCCGCTATCCAATATTTTTCTGTATCGTTTTACTTAATGTTGTGTATAATTTATTTTACAAAAATTAAAAATATTGTAATTTTTTTAATTTGTTCAATATATTTTACATTTTTTTAATAATAATATTTTTGTATGTGTATGTCTGTATTTATAATTTATAAAATATTTTTAACAATTTATAAGTTATTAAAATAATTATTTATGAATATGATTAAGTAAGCATATATATTATATTTTATATGTATATGTTTAATTTATTTTAAAATTATATGTATCAGTTTTTATTTTTAAACATTTTAAAATAATTTTAGCTACGTTTCTTTTAATTATATGTATTATTTACTTTATTTTAGATTATTTTTTTAACATTTAAAAAAAACGATATTTTTTACAACAATATTTTTGACATCGATATTTAATTTTCGAAATTTTTGTACTTACCATGATCTAGATAGGATGTCGATATTCTTGACTTCGATATTTAGGCTCCGATATTTTTGTCGTCGATATTTCTGTAGTCGATATTTTGTCAGTGATTCATCACAGTACATCTTTTTTGTGCTTTCTTCAGTGCGATGTCTTAAGTGCAATGGGTATGCCAAGATGTGGGTCTTATGCTAACTGTGCCAGCTACACCTTACTGAAGAGGCCTGAATAGGCCGTAGCCTGTCTGGGGTTGCTTGTGTTCCAGGTCAGAGGGTCCTTGGTGGCAATTGGGACAGGGCTGCTCCCATTGGATCCTAATTAACACTGATTTGAATATAACTGGTTCTTATTTGACGGCATCACTTTTTTGCTTTCATTCATGTTTTGTTCAAGCATTACACGTCATTTAAAAAAAAAAAGCAAACACACTATTTCTCTATAACACACACGCTCTGTTGGTTAGTGGTGATTCACAAGTGAAGTGATGCACCCTTAGGACGTGGTAAGGTGTCATAAGAAATTGGTACAAATATACATACATTTTGGGACATATTATTCATATACTACATAACTGTTCTTCTACCAATGTATATTTGCAGCCTTGGAAAAGCCCCAAGCTTGCCAACTCCGTGGGGAGGGCGGAGGCTAAATACATGCAGACTATTTTTCAAGCAGATATGGCACAAAACATTAACCTGTAATTCATCATAATTCAAGATAAAGCATAAAAGTCATATAATAAACCTCTGTCATTTGAAAAGAAATGTTGTTAAATGTTTGAATACTGAACGGTTGCATGACAGTCTATGTTCCACACTTTCCCTATGTATAAATTGTTCCCATATGAAAACAGAGAGGGTACAAAACCTACACTTACATGTAGACATACCCTATTGACAGAGCCCAAAACTGATTTCACAAAATAAGGAACCAACAGTGAGGCGTTACTCTTTAGCACACAATTGTACTCATTTTAGCTGATCTATAGACTTCCACCCTCCAACTCAGCCATCACAGAATCATTCCTGTATTCAATAGCAACAGTTGCCTTGGAATACCACACCCTCTGGTATAGGTTGTAGAGACACTGTTAGAAACGGGTAGCGTGGTGCAGAGCGGGCGGGCCAAACTCCGGAGGAAATGTGTAAAGCATCTGCGCAGCACACACAGGCGACACACCAGGCACACTACAAAAAGAGACTCCACACCAGGTTAGGTGTAAAAACAGCATATGTATTATGCAGAACACATTAGAATGCAGTCACAGGTGTACACATTGTGCCAACTGGCACCAGGTAGCAATATACAGGGGGAAGGAAAGCATTACCAGCATAGCCATAACACTTGAGGCATTTCCACAAGCACATGAGGATGAAGTGTAAGAAATAAATGTAACGTCCATCAGCATTTAGATGAATAACAGCCAGTAGCTTCTGGCAAGTCCATGCACGTAGTTTAAACACATTAGCATAAAAGCATTAGGCATAACATGTGAGTATAAACATGAAGCCTCATAACGTGGCATGAAAGCATTAAACATGCACAATAGGCATAATCACATGCATTAGGCATCCTTGTGGGCATGAACATTAGGCGGAACGCCAACAGCATCGGGCATACACATGAAGCCTAGAATGAAAACATCCGGTCAGGCATATAAACACACTATGCGCATGAAGGCATACATCAGCAGTGGGCATCATCCTCAGTGTAGGAGCATTAGGCGTTATCATTAGGCATCACTCCCATTAGCATAAACCCAGGGGGCATCTCAATAGCACCTTATGCATAAGCATACTACCAGGGGGGCATAAGCCACATTATCCGCATGAGGTATGGCACATGAGGCCTTCCCATAACCTTAGCAGGGTGCCCCCTTAGAACACAATAGGCCTAAAATCAGCACTGCAAACCTGAGGGAAAAGCATTAGGTATCATCCTAGGTACAAATGCATCGTACAACCCTATTCTGCAATAAATCATAAGGGGCAATAGGCCTCGCCAGCATAAACCCCGGTCGCCCCAATCGGGGGCACAACACTCTGAAACTGGGCCCAGGCCAACTGGCCTCTCTCTGGGGCTCAGAAGCCCTATGTCCCGCAAAGTCAGGGCTGGCTGCCAGGGCAGCGAAAACAAAGGTGCGCAAAGCGCTAGGGCAGGAGGGTCTCTCACTCCTCTCTCTGTTCTCCTGGGTAATCCAATGCCCCCAAAAGAATACTGGCACCGGGGGCGGGCACCAGCAATGTGCCCCGACACACCCCCCAACCACGGGATGACTGAGCCCCACTCACCACCGCGGGGTAATTGAAATATAGCGCTTAGACAGCACAGCACAGCACTGCAGGCGCCAGCTCCTCTTCCCCTGGCACCTTGAATATAGCGCTTAGACAGCACAGCGCTGCAGGCGTCAGCTCCTCACTCCTGGCACTTTAGATGTAGCGCTTTGGAATCACAGCGCTGCAGGCATCAGCTCCTCACTCCTGGCACTTTAGATGTAGCGCTTGCGATAGGCTCGGTCCCACCAGCTTCAGGGACAGCAGATAGCGCACCTCTTCTGGTAATCACGCAAATAGTCCCACTAGGCGCTAGAGTGCAGGCAGAGCAGCACAGGCACTTCAACTCTAGAAATATAGCGCTCTCGCAGCGCAGCGCTGCAGGTGTCAGCTCCTTACCTCCTGGGCAGTAAGATATAGCGCTCACCAGGTGCTGGGCTTAGGACGGCAGGAGAGCAGGCAGGCAATACTGGGCAAGATCAGCAGGCAGTGGGTACTCATCAGAACAGGACAGCAGCTCCTAGAAGCAGTCATCTCCCATAAAGTGGCACTCCTCCTGACACAGCAGTCTTCACTCCAGTAAAGGGCTCGAACTGGCCCTGTGGACAGCGGAGGGGTGCAGATGGGCACAGGGGCCAGCCCACAGGCCCAATGTGGCGGTACCTCCTGGCAGAGTGTCCCCTCTCAGTCAAGTCCACGCTCCGTCTGAGCACATGGAGGCACAGCCCCCCTCACCCCACCTACCAGAAAGGGCTGGAAGCTTCTGGAAGGTTCCCTGGGAAACCGGTCCCAACTGGTTTAGGGGGAGGTGTAGAGCACCCTGGGTGCCAGGCTTCCCTCCAAAAGCTGGGGGTGCTGGGAAATAAACGACTAGACTTGTAACCCACCTCTGGCAGGCAGGCACAAGCACACAGCCATGGCGTCCATTTTAAAAGTAACATTTCTTTACAACAGTACAAATAAATCTGCGCACGCCATTGCGCAGCATGTATCATTTCACACATGGTCAAGAAGGCTAGGGGGGAAAAGCGAAAAATTTTAGGACAATAAGGGCCAAGTCCAACAGACACTTAGGGGCCTATTAGGATGGCGAGCGGACTTTCGTCCGCCCGCCACCCTAGCGGTGCTGGGACCGGCCGCCAGTGGTGTGGCGGTCCCGCACCGGCGATTAGGATGCCACCGTGGCGGTGGCATCCTCCATTCCCAGCATTGTGGCGGGCGGTGCTCACAGCACCGCCCGCCACAATGCTGGGAATGCACTGTGTGCATTGTCATGCACAAGGTGACAGGCACCGCGAGGTGCCTGCCACCATGTCCATGACAATGCAGGGGGTACCCCCATGTGCACCCCCCCCAATACCCTGGGGGCCCGCAACGGGCCCCCGGAAGAAAACTCCGCCTGGCTTTCCATGGCGGGGTCTCCACCATGGAAATCCCTGCACCGCTGCCCATGCTAATATGGATGGCGGTGTCTAGCAGACACCGCCACCATATCCAGCCCCTTTTCCGCACGGTCGACTGGTCGAGCGGCGGGAAACCTGCGGACGGTCTTTCCGTCCGCCGGGGTCCCCCCGCCATACTAATATGGCGGGGGGAAATGGGTGGCTGGCGGAGGTAAATGTTGGGTGGATCGCCACCGCCATGCGGGTGGTGGCGATCCGCCCGACATACTAATGGGCCCCTTAGATTGATAGGTTGCAACAATCCTAAAATAATATCACTCTTCTGAAACCTGGAAACACTGAGCCTGCACTAGTGAGGTTCTGCACTTTTTACACTGCTGGATGCACTCCAGATGCCGCCTTTGCCACATGCTGATCAGCAGAAATACAAAAATGATTAGAAGGAACCAACATACCATCACCTTTCTCTACAACAGCCTCTTTTAAATCCATACATGAAGACGCAGACAAGAAACTTTAGTAAAGTTTGCCTCAATTAACTATATTCCTCCTCAGGGAAACTATACCCTCAACACCTGGCATTTCTGTCAAGCTACTTGTGTGATGGATAACTTTGGACTTTCAAGCTATGATACCTATCAATGCAGTATGGTCGTCTGGAAGTCAATGTTATAGTAACTAGTTCATCAAGGAACTGATTTGGATGAATGCTAAGAACAAAGTTTTGGTGGTGGTGTCGGTAAGTTGCACCCCTGGTTTCACTCAAAGGCATTAAGGGCAGGCAGCAAAAACAATAAAGAGAAAGTACAATTCTACACAGTTTTGAATCGTCCTGCTTTCAGGCAGCTCCATAAGGTCATTTCTGAGTTGAAGAATTCTCACAACCACACATGGACAAAGTATCAACACACATCATTACACAAGCTACATGCTTGAACTCCTTTCTCTGCACAAAGTGAATCTGTGAATTACCAGCTGATGGCCTGATGGACATGTTCGACCTGCTCAACCAAAATAAAAACAAACTAGCTCTCCACTGACGTTCTGAGGCTGGATCATAAAACACCTTTGACTGGCTCTATTATTGCACGTCCTTGGTGGTAAGTAAGGAAATGCTTGGTGCACACATCTTTTATTATCATTAATATGAAAGCAGATTTATGGTGGTGGTAATCTGGCACTAAAATGTTAGTTCATATACATTGTGTTGCATTTTTGTTGTGCTTTGAAGACTATTTTTTTGTGCTCCTGTGGTATTGGGCTGCATTATTGCATTGTCTTATTGTTGTGTTGTATTGTATACTGCATTCTCTTTTGACTGTTCTGTTGTGTAGGTCCATGTGAGGTTTGACAGTGCTTTGAGTTATGATATTGTGCTGTGTTTTGTTGGCCCAATGCCTACTTTAAAAAAAAATAATAATAAACCCTGTCGTCTAGTGGTCCTTCTGCCCTGCCTCCCACCCCACGGGGGTGGCACAATCACTGTTGGTCTTTCTAATGGGGGGCATGCCTCCCCCACCCTATTCTTTTTTTTAAACAAATAATTCCTGGAATGTCAGTGTTGGACTTGGCCCTTTTTGGCAGGTTCACCCCTGAACTTTTTGCCTGGTCTGTGACCTAGTGTTGGTGGTTTTAGGCCTCTGGGCACTTTCGCACTGTGGTCCAGTGGAAAGTGCGTGCGCGCTCTGTGCGCATTTAGTGAGATGGGCCTGCCCTCCCATAGGAATGCATGGGGGATATGTGTGTCCATGGTAATTCCTGGTGTGAGAGGAGTGCAGGGGCGAGTTTAGTATGTGCGAACTCGTGAGAATAAATGCTGCGCAATGGTGTGCGCAGATTTATTATAACTGGTGTAGAAATGCCACTTCTAGAAGTTGGCATTTATGTGTGCTCTGTGTCTGCCTGCCTGATGTGAATTGCATGTCTGGCTTGTGAGTGACAGGGGCTGAGAGGTGTGTGTGGCTCCAGGAGGGGCAGGGTGAGTCAGCGCAGGGCTGAATAGGAGATCTGCATCTAGATGGGAGGGAGGAGTTGCACCTGGGACCTGAATAGGGCTGTGCCTTCCCTCCACAATGCTGGCTCCACCCCCTGTGGTGCGTCTGATGTCCCTAGCCTGTCCTGTGAAAGGAGAGAGGAGCTGAGCAAAACAAAGTGCTCCAAAGCTCCCCCAAACCAGTTGCGTCTGGTTTTTCCCCAGCCCTGTGCTGTGACACAAAGGGAAATGTGTATAAAAGAAGGGGCTGTGACCCCATGAAAATGTTCAGTTCTCTGTGCTTGGGTGCTGTTCCTGACGCTGCCGGGGCGTGCTGCTGCTGGGGCCTAGAGGGGGCTGCCATGAGGGCTTGCCTCTCTGGGCCCTGCATTGCCCCTTGATACCTTAAGGATTGATGGGACCCTTTTTCTTCTTCTTTTGCAGTCCAGGACCTTTGCTACACTCTTTGGCGCTCTGTGAGCGCCAGGCTTTACCCTAATTATCTCCTGGAGCCAAGGAGCACGAAGGCTCCGCAGCGCTGAGCTGCAATCCTTTCCAGAGGGAATCCCAGCGTAGGGATTCCCCCGCCTTGTGCCTTCAGCGGGAGCCCACCCCGTGTTTCGGCCGCTCTTTGGCTTTAATTGATGAGCGGGTGCCCACCCCGCGTTATGCTGTGAGGATAGCGGGTGCCCACCCCGCTTCCGTGATCTATTCTCGAGCGGGTGCCCACCCCGCGTTTGCCTCAAAGAAACGAATTCACCGCCGCGGCCCGATCGGCCTCGCAGGAAGTCAGGCAGCGTGATGCCTGACGTGGGGCGGGCCTTCCGTTTCCTCGAGGGAAGCCCCGCGCCCACGAAAGTGCCGTCCGGAGCCTCGCTGGCTCCGCCTGGAAGTCCCGGGTCCCAGGAGGGGGCCCGGGTGAAGTGGAGAGGCGGTGTCTGCTTCTGCACGGGCTCCCGTATGCCGGTGGGAGCCCTGCATGTGTCCATAAAGTCCCGGGTCCCAGGAGGGGGCCCGGGTGAAGTGCAGAAGTTGCGGCCGAGGCCGCCGATAGCAGCGCGGGGCTCCCGTGAGTGAGGAGAGAGCCCCAGCGCCGAAGAGAGGAGAGCAGAATCCCCCCCAGGAGCCGGTGAGTGAAGGGCTCTATGTGGAGGGGGGGAATGCCGATCCAGGCAGAGTGACACTGCCTATGCCATTAGCGGTCCCGCCGTTGCGGGCCGCTCCAACGATGGGGGCTAATTTAATTTAAAATAAGCCCAGTAGGGCCCCGAGGGCACAGAGGTGCAAGAGCCCCTTTTACTCGCCTCACAGCTGCACCGCTGTAGCGGGCAGCTGCAACGTTGTGCCTCATTTCTCTAGAGTCTCCCGTGGGGCTCTTTTAGCACGTGTAGTGCCTGTGCTTGTTCTGTGGCTTTTTCCAGCTGCCCTGCCCTAGCGCGGGCAGCTGCAACCCCTTTGCGCATTTTGTTCAGAAGGCACATTGAGTGTCCAGGCCTCAATTGATACTTACAGCTGCCCAGCAAGTAGTGGGCAGCTGCACCGTGTAGGTTCTTCTTTCTTAGGGGGACACATGTTTTAAATTTGGGAGTGAGATGCACTCCGTGGCCCCTGACTTTCACAGCTGCCCAGCAAGTAGTGGGCAGCTGCTACGTTTAGGTTTGCGCAGTTGCGCACCCTTGACTTTCGCTGCGTTGGCAGCGTGCCCTGACTCTGTGGACATAGGGAATTTGAGCCCCTTTAGAGATGGCCAGTTGGCCAGGGGGACAATTAGGTTTATAGGGCGCCAGGCCCTAATCTGATCTATGTGCTAATGTGATTATGGGTGCTAGGAAATGTGATTCCTATATTATGATTTACGCACCCTGTTTTATACCTCTAATGTACTGTCATGATTATGAGGTTTTGCATAATATGTTTATGCTTGTGATTTTATTATTACCTAATGCGTTTAGGTTGTGAGTTATTCTCTACTGTGATTTACGCCCCTAGTGTGAGTTATACTTAGGAGGTTAGGGTCTAATGTGTTTAGACTTATGAGAGGATTGCATAATGTATTTATGCTGGTGAGGTTGGCGCAGAATGTAATTCGCGCCTAATGTGCTGCTGTGCATAATGTGGTTTATGTTACAGGCTGATGCTAAGTACCGTAACTACCAGTGAGTACTGGTTGTACGTTTATGATGTTTCTACAGTTATTATAAGTTCTACATGTACTAAGTTCGCTTTGTGCTGGTTCTGACAGTGGTCCAGTTGGCCCTGTCAGGTGTAAATAATCCCTTGTAAATATGACCTAGTGCCAGGTGGCACGATGTATATTATGTGAGTACTATTCTAATGTGTTTTATGATAATACAAAGGCTATTTTTATATATAACCTTGTGTGGAGTTCCTTTTTGTGGTGTGCCTAGTATGTTGTTGCTGTGGGTGTGTTGCGCAAACGCTTTACACATTGCCTCCGGGATAAGCCTGACTGCTCGTGCCAAGCTACCAAGGGGGTGAGCAGGGGTTATCTTGGGATGTGTAACTCCCTTGCCCTGACTAGAGTGGTGGTCTCTGCCTGGCTTTGGCGCAAGCCTTAGCCAACCAGAGATCCCATTTCTAACATTGGTGGCAGCGGTGGGATTAGGACTTGCGTTTGCGCAATACCACAGCGACAACTGGCTGCATTACAAAACTCTGCATTTTAGATAGTCACATGGAAAGGGATTATTGTTTCTGAGTTTGTTTTAAGTGTCATTTCTTTTTGAAATGTGTTTCTTGTGCACTATGAGTTGGGTGTCCTGCCAAGGACAGAAACCAGAGAATCTGGAGGAGAGACTGCCCTTGAGCCATTGCGCTGGTTCTTGGGTTGGCCTACAGTGGGGACTTAATTGGTATGGTCACTAGCTCGGGAGGGTAGATTATCCCCTAAGTGCAGTGTGAGTTTTCTGGATTCCCCAGTGAGGGTGGGATCCAGTGGTGGCAGCAGAAGTGTGTCCAGTGCATGAATTCCCCGTCCCGTTCCCAGAGTATGGTACCTGGTGCTCAGTAAGAGGGGTGCAGGTTGAGATTCAGGGGCAGTAGATACTGTCTCACCGGTCTGGGGGGGATGTGTGTGGATAAATGGTGTGTTGCACTGGACGAGTGGGTGTGAGTTCTCTGAAATAAGGAGCTTGCTGAATACTTGGGTGTGAGTTCTCTGAAATAAGGAGCTTGCTGAATACTTGGGTGTGAGTTCTCTGAAATAAGGAGCTTGCTGAATACTTGGGTGTGAGTTCTCTGAAATAAGGAGCTTGCTGAATACTTGGGTGTGAGTTCTCTGAAATAAGGAGCTTGCTGAATACTTGGGTGTGAGTTCTCTGAAATAAGGAGCTTGCTGAATACTTGGGTGTGAGTTCTCTGAAATAAGGAACTTGCATTGGGGAGTAACCTTGAGGGATGGTGCAGGTGTCTCCCAACCCGTGTGGCGGAGATGGTTCAGAGGAACCCAACTAGGAACCGTTATAGTGAGGAGGTTGCAAGGCCTCACATCATGTCCTGCGAGGAAGGTGTGAGACTGGGCCGTATTCCGAGCCTCAATCTCAAGTCTCCGGTACTGGATGGTTCTTAGAAGGAACACCAGGAAAGGAACCTAGTCTGTCCTGTTGGACTGTTCTGTATGGGGGACCTCCCGTGGTAGGTGAGCTGGAAGTGATTCCAATAAGAGTGGCTCAGGTGTCTTCCAGTGGTGGGAGGAGGTTCAGTGTAGCCCAGCTAGGTCCCGGTGTAGGGGCTCACATCTTGTCTCAGAGGAGAAAGAGTGAGTGGTTCTGTCCCAAGGTGCCCGAAACCCAGTCGCAGGACCTGGATTGTTTCTTAAAGGGAACATCAGGTTGGGGGCCTAGGCTGTACTTGTAGGCCATTTGAGGAGGATCTCCCAGTGTCTAGAGGACGTGGAGCGTCTGTAATCAGAGCTCCAGCAGTCCTAGTGTCTGGCAGTACCACTCCCTTGGGAGGGTGCAGAAGTCCAGAGTGAGGGGTGAGAGGGGGAAAAAGTACCCAGTGGAAGAGCCAGTGGGTCAGGGGCCAGCCAGCAGGGCTGAGTCGCCAATGAGTGACCATGGTGATGCCACTTCTGCCCTGGGTTTGCGCCGGGCAGACTGTCACACGACCCATTAGTTATGTGTCACCCTCGTGAAGTCCTGGTTCGCCGGGCATCTGACCAAAGGGTACGTCCCTGGGTTGGGGAGCCAGTAGCCGGTGTTTCCGGATCTGGACGGCAGGGCGACTGTAATCAGTGTCCTGGCCGGTTTTGCCTTCTAGGGGGTACCACTTCAGTTGGGAGGGTATCGAACTCTGGAAGGGGGTGCAGAGGGAGGGAGTCCTCGCCTCTGACCCCGGTGCAGCCGGTGAATTTATTTCCCAGGTGGTAGACCAGTGATGGGGAGAGGTCCTGAACTGGTGGGAGAGTTGTGTTCTGGAGGGTGCTTTTCCTGGGAGAGTGCGCGACCCCAGAAATAGAGGTAGGGGGAGGAGATGCTTCGCCCGTGACCTCTGGTCAGCCTGAGGGTGCGGACCCTAGGTTGAAGGATCAGTGGTAGTTTGGAACTACACTGAGAGGGAGAGTGGAGAATGGCTATTGGATGCCAGGGGTTACTGCCCCCCACTCTGTGGATTGGCAAGGACCAGTGGTATCTGGGTGGCCTAGGGCCTGGTCCTGGCCGTGGACAACTAAGGAGTACCGGTGGGGTAGCCTAGTTGGTCCTGAGTTTTTTTTTCTTTTTTTTTTCTCTCTCTCTTAGATGGATTCCAGGGGTTCCAAGTGGCGTAGAACCGGAGGGTGTCCCTGCAGTGCGGGCCCGCGTCCGTGTTCTATCGCCTCAAGCAGGGAAGCCCATCACGGTGGTGATTGGTCTGCCCTGTGTTTTGGCTGGAAGGGGGTTGTGTTGGACTTGGCCCTTTTTGGCAGGTTCACCCCTGAACTTTTTGCCTGGTCTGTGACCTAGTGTTGGTGGTTTTAGGCCTCTGGGCACTTTCGCACTGTGGTCCAGTGGAAAGTGCGTGCGCGCTCTGTGCGCATTTAGTGAGATGGGCCTGCCCTCCCATAGGAATGCATGGGGGATATGTGTGTCCATGGTAATTCCTGGTGTGAGAGGAGTGCAGGGGCGAGTTTAGTATGTGCGAACTCGTGAGAATAAATGCTGCGCAATGGTGTGCGCAGATTTATTATAACTGGTGTAGAAATGCCACTTCTAGAAGTTGGCATTTATGTGTGCTCTGTGTCTGCCTGCCTGATGTGAATTGCATGTCTGGCTTGTGAGTGACAGGGGCTGAGAGGTGTGTGTGGCTCCAGGAGGGGCAGGGTGAGTCAGCGCAGGGCTGAATAGGGAGATCTGCATCTAGATGGGAGGGAGGAGTTGCACCTGGGACCTGAATAGGGCTGTGCCTTCCCTCCACAATGCTGGCTCCACCCCCTGTGGTGCGTCTGATGTCCCTAGCCTGTCCTGTGAAAGGAGAGAGGAGCTGAGCAAAACAAAGTGCTCCAAAGCTCCCCCAAACCAGTTGCGTCTGGTTTTTCCCCAGCCCTGTGCTGTGACACAAAGGGAAATGTGTATAAAAGAAGGGGCTGTGACCCCATGAAAATGTTCAGTTCTCTGTGCTTGTGTGCTGTTCCGGACGCTGCCGGGGCGTGCTGCTGCTGGGGCCTAGAGGGGGCTGCCATGAGGGCTTGCCTCTCTGGGCCCTGCATTGCCCCTTGATACCTTAAGGATTGATGGGACCCTTTTTCTTCTTCTTTTGCAGTCCAGGACCTTTGCTACACTCTTTGGCGCTCTGTGAGCGCCAGGCTTTACCCTAATTATCTCCTGGAGCCAAGGAGCACGAAGGCTCCGCAGCGCTGAGCTGCAATCCTTTCCAGAGGGAATCCCAGCGTAGGGATTCCCCCGCCTTGTGCCTTCAGCGGGAGCCCACCCCGTGTTTCGGCCGCTCTTTGGCTTTAATTGATGAGCGGGTGCCCACCCCGCGTTATGCTGTGAGGATAGCGGGTGCCCACCCCGCTTCCGTGATCTATTCTCGAGCGGGTGCCCACCCCGCGTTTGCCTCAAAGAAACGAATTCACCGCCGCGGCCCGATCGGCCTCGCAGGAAGTCAGGCAGCGTGATGCCTGACGTGGGGCGGGCCTTCCGTTTCCTCGAGGGAAGCCCCGCGCCCACGAAAGTGCCGTCCGGAGCCTCGCTGGCTCCGCCTGGAAGTCCCGGGTCCCAGGAGGGGCCCGGGTGAAGTGGAGAGGCGGTGTCTGCTTCTGCACGGGCTCCCGTATGCCGGTGGGAGCCCTGCATGTGTCCATAAAGTCCCGGGTCCCAGGAGGGGGCCCGGGTGAAGCGCAGAAGTTGCGGCCGAGGCCGCCGATAGCAGCGCGGGGCTCCCGTGATTGAGGAGAGAGCCCCAGCGCCGAAGAGAGGAGAGCAGAATCCCCCCCAGGAGCCGGTGAGTGAAGGGCTCTATGTGGGGGGGGGGAATGCCGATCCAGGCAGAGTGACACTGCCTATGCCATTAGCGGTCCCGCCGTTGCGGGCCGCTCCAACGATGGGGGCTAATTTAATTTAAAATAAGCCCAATAGGGCCCCGAGGGCACAGAGGTGCCAGAGCCCCTTTTACTCGCCTCACAGCTGCACCGCTGTAGCGGGCAGCTGCAACGTTGTGCCTCATTTCTCTAGAGTCTCCCGTGGGGCTCTTTTAGCACGTGTAGTGCCTGTGCTTGTTCTGTGGCTTTTTCCAGCTGCCCTGCCCTAGCGCGGGCAGCTGCAACCCCTTTGCGCATTTTGTTCAGAAGGCACATTGAGTGTCCAGGCCTCAATTGATACTTACAGCTGCCCAGCAAGTAGTGGGCAGCTGCACCGTGTAGGTTCTTCTTTCTTAGGGGGACACATGTTTTAAATTTGGGAGTGAGATGCACTCCGTGGCCCCTGACTTTCACAGCTGCCCAGCAAGTAGTGGGCAGCTGCTACGTTTAGGTTTGCGCAGTTGCGCACCCTTGACTTTCGCTGCGTTGGCAGCGTGCCCTGACTCTGTGGACATAGGGAATTTGAGCCCTTTAGAGATGGCCAGTTGGCCAGGGGGACAATTAGGTTTATAGGGCGCCAGGCCCTAATCTGATCTATGTGCTAATGTGATTATGGGTGCTAGGAAATGTGATTCCTATATTATGATTTACGCACCCTGTTTTATACCTCTAATGTACTGTCATGATTATGAGGTTTTGCATAATATGTTTATGCTTGTGATTTTATTATTACCTAATGCGTTTAGGTTGTGAGTTATTCTCTACTGTGATTTACGCCCCTAGTGTGAGTTATACTTAGGAGGTTAGGGTCTAATGTGTTTAGACTTATGAGAGGATTGCATAATGTATTTATGCTGGTGAGGTTGGCGCAGAATGTAATTCGCGCCTAATGTGATGCTGTGCATAATGTGGTTTATGTTACAGGCTGATGCTAAGTACCGTAACTACCAGTGAGTACTGGTTGTACGTTTATGATGTTTCTACAGTTATTATAAGTTCTACATGTACTAAGTTCGCTTTGTGCTGGTTCTGACAGTGGTCCAGTTGGCCCTGTCAGGTGTAAATAATCCCTTGTAAATATGACCTAGTGCCAGGTGGCACGATGTATATTATGTGAGTACTATTCTAATGTGTTTTATGATAATACAAAGGCTATTTTTATATATAACCTTGTGTGGAGTTCCTTTTTGTGGTGTGCCTAGTATGTTGTTGCTGTGGGTGTGTTGCGCAAACGCTTTACACATTGCCTCCGGGATAAGCCTGACTGCTCGTGCCAAGCTACCAAGGGGGTGAGCAGGGGTTATCTGGGATGTGTAACTCCCTTGCCCTGACTAGAGTGGTGGTCTCTGCCTGGCTTTGGCGCAAGCCTTAGCCAACCAGAGATCCCATTTCTAACAGTCAGCAATTGCTGTTAGATTTCCAGCCAAAAGTAGCACATTAATTTAAAGTTCCAATGAGAAGCAACGATTTCCCACTAATTAAGGTGAAATGTCACTAATTTAGGTCTTCAACTATTTAAGGAACCAGTCAGCCCAAACTGTAGCAGAGACATCTCTTAGTGAGCACTTGAAGAGTTAGCTAATTGTAAGATCCTTTTGACTGCATACTCAACTATTAAAATATTGTTCTTTAAAATGTATTTAAAGTGGCATGCTGTTATACGCGAGTCCCTCAACTATAGATTTTTTGTAAACGTCAAAACATAGTGGCCGAATCTGGTCAGTGTTTCCCAACGCCCAGAATAATACTAAACTCTCCAGTGCTCATGGCATTTGACTAAAAATTAATTTACATTAATCCATAAATTGGGTTGTTTTATTTAGAATCCTTTATTTTTTTAGTTGATCATAAACCTTCTTTGATGTTCCTGTTTATTCAAAGTTCAAAATTCCTGTGCCCCAATGCATTTCATGGTGCTCCATTGGTCAAAGGGCAGATAATGGGCTCTTTTACAATATGTACATTTCATTGAACATTAAACTGCCACTTGCAACACACAAAGACATGATGCAAAGTTAAAAGCTTTTTCTTTGATGAAGAATTGAATAAAGGAATTTTAAAAGAAATAACACAAACTATGGATTAATGCTGAATAATTTAGGTCAAATATGGTGAACACAGGGGAAAGTAATATTATGAGGTGTAATGGGAACCATTGACCAGATTGTACGAGTGGGGTTTGACATCAAAGTAGCACTTGCAATGCTCACTGCGGCCCGGATTATGAGCTAGACAGTACTGGGGTAACTGTAAATTCGCAAGCAAATTTAACGTAGCCCTAAAATAAATAAGTCTCAGCACAAATTCTGATTAAGCCCCATGGAATGGGCAAGATTGGACCTACAAATTCTGAATTAAATCCCATGGAATGGGTAGTATTAGACCTGGTCCACTCTGCAGGTTCACCCCCAAACCTCTTTTTTTCCTTCACCCCTCCTGTTTGGCATTAGGACTCTCTGCACTTTACCAGAGCTAACCAATGCTGAAGCTTACGGCTAGAGCAGTCGACCTCAACACTGGGGAACTGGGTTCGAGTCTTGGCAGGGACGCTCAACATCCTTTGATTCTGGGCAAATCACTTAATCTCCTCCTCCCTTACAAAAAATGAATGTGTCCATCGGTAACCCAACTGGTGCTCATGTAAAGCGCTCTGATACCTTTGGGTCAAGTTCGCGTTATAAAAACTCCGTAAAAATAAATAAAAAATGGTAAAATTGGTGTATACTTGATTGATACATTTCATTTACATATAATACCCCAGTAAAGTGTTACTACATGTACCCAGGGACTGTAAATTAAATGCCACTAGTGGGCCTTCAGCACTTATTGTGCCACACACTTAAGCAGCACTTTTAAAACATGCCTCAGGTCTGCCAGTGCAGCCTATAGTGCAGTTGTAAACTGTCATTTCGACCCGGCAACATAAACATTTTGTCAGACCAAAACCTTCCTTTTGAATACTTGTAAGTTATCCTTTAGGTAGGCACTAAAGGCTCATGGGGCAAGGTGCATTGTATTTACAATGTAGGACATGTGGGTTTAAGTTTTACATGTTCTGGTAATGAAAAAACTGCTAAGGTCGTTTTTCACTATTGCAAGGCCTATCTCCCCCTTACGATAACATTGGGTTACCCTAATCACACACAAAAGGTGCTAATTTAAGTTTGGTAGCAGATAGGAAAATTATGTTTACACTCAAATAAATAATGTAAAATCTCCTTTAATAGTAAAGTTGGATTTTAAGTCACAATTCAGTAAATTACAATTTTAGAAAGTTTGCATTTTTTTGTACTAACCATTTGGTGCCTGGAGCCTATGCCCTGGGTCACAAGAATATGAATAGCTTAGCTGATGGCCTTTGTGTATTCCTCCCAGATAGTGAAAGTACGGGGGACTAGGTCTTGGCAGGATTGGCCATCTGGCCAGGATGGTTGACGTGGAGATGTTCGCTGCCCCATTTACATTTCTAAGGACCGCTTCCATCACACACACAAAGAAACCTGACACTAGTCTTTTGTCACCCCAGACTTCTTATAGCCTTGACAGGTAAAGGGAAGAACATTCCAGAACCAGATGTGGGGGTAGTATAGGGAGTCCCCTCACTTCAAAGGCTGGCACCAGGTATAAATATTGCACCTCCTGAGTCACTCATCAGATCACTTGTGGAATTGTGGAAGACTTAGAAGGAGGACAGCTATGCTGCCTTGCTGCTAGAAGGGTTGCCCTGCTTCCCTGCTTCGGAAGGACTGCCCTGCAGTCTGAGGAAGGAAGACTTGACTTGCTTCTTGAATCCAGGGCCAAGAGGGTCTCCAAGGGCTAGCTGGCTGGCCTCCTTTGTGAGCTAGAGGGACATAACAAGCTCCATAGACCTGACCTTCGTCTGTCCAGCTGGCCAGACCATACTGGACCTGCAGAAGGATCTGGCTGAGCCCTGCTGGCTTCTGCTTAAGTGAGTCCCTGGTCCCCAAGAGGTGCATCTGAGTTCACTTGTCTGTAAAAAAAGGTCAAATCCTGAGGGTTTGGGCTCTTTGCCACTATGAACAGGCCCGTTCACACTGAGACTCTGCCGCCCGCGAAGCTCAGGTGAACAACTCTTTGCACTACAGCGCCTGCCAGCAATAACCGGCAACACAAGACCTGCACTTCGTGCTACAGCAACTACAGCCAGCAATGACCTCCACGATGCCCACCTGGATCTTAGCACTGCACTACTGTGACAACTGTGAATATGTGAGCAAAGACGAAAAATCACACTGGCAGGAGCACAGAGTATTTGAGACCTGGCCGCCCTGCTCTACAAGAACAACAAGTATTGTGGCCAGTAGACCAAATTGGAATGTCAGGCCTTGTCTGACCACATAATATATTTATCTATTCCCATAAGGACAATGAAGCCATAGCAAAACAATAAAGACAGAATGGATAGCTCATTACCACTTCCTCATCCTATTCCTTAACTAAAAGCGTTGACCTACCCTAGAGCCAGACACCTCTAAGCCATGCACGAAAATATATATATATTTTTAAACTCCTCCTCTCTTAGGGTGTATGTAAATAGTAACTCCTCCTCTGTACTTTCTATTTTGTTTATTCTTGGAAGGATAGAACTTGAGTTTCTTGGCACCTTCCCTTGGAGGTGGTAGGTGTTCCTCTCCTCCCGAATTCTCCCGAATTTTGAGTTGCCACATCCTGGTGTTTGTTGTCCTGCTCCTTGGAATCTGCCCTGTTCTTCATGCGTTGATTTTTTATATTAATGTTGATTTATTTTCATAAGCAGAAAAGAGCTCAATACCAAGAGAAAATAACAAAGAGGAACATAGTGATTCAGGCATTGCGTATTACATAGTGTTACATTAGGATTTACATTAATAGGGTAAGTAATTAACGGTTTCTATTTCTGTTGAAATGAAAGTATACTAAATTTCCCAATGGCAATTGCCTGTTTTGAATAAAACCCAGAATCTAACTCATGTAACAGTTGAGTGACTGATGAGGAATTCTTTCCTGCTAAGAATGGGCCACGAGTAGCAGAGTAGCCATATTTGTTTGAATGATACGAGGCTTATGTTTCGATTGCCTTAGTGTATCTAGCTGGAGCCCAAAAATGATGAGAGCTGCAATGATTCATCTCGCATGGCAAAGTAAATTATTATAAGATCTCTTCCCAGAAAATCTTGAGCTTATTACAAGAAGCAAACATAGAAATAATTTACCTCTAAATTCTCACATCTAGGACGATTATTACATTTTCAAAATCTTTTCTTATAAAGTTACTGGGGGTTTCAAAAGCTGATCAGAGGCCGCAGAAGTTGTGGAAAAATATCTCTCTTTAATGCGAAGTTGAAGACCTTACATCGCATCTGAAGACACTTCATCTCAGTCTGACATAGTGTTCACGCTCAATGCAGAATAGAAGTCAGAAACAGAATTAGGGTCCAAACATAACGACTGCATTGAGTTCAAATGGAATTCTACTGGGAAATGTATCATAAATACTTTATTATTTGTAGACATTTAACCCTTTGGTCCAAGCCAGTTTTGTAACATGACCCTCAATAAACATAAACACCTTGCATTAATTGGCCCACCCATGTGACGTCTTGCTCAACGCAATGACTGGAAAGCCTGTCTGTGATAGTTGTGAAGAACTGGTTTCCTCAACTTGGGTCTTGTTGTCAAAAACAGGGGCGTCTAAATTTCCTAAGAGAACCCAGAAGAATTTTATTAATGGCTACATTGTTCCATTGATATTAAAGTTCATACTTTGATAGAGCTTGATTCGCAATACAGACCAGAAGTGCCAGTGTAAAATATGGAATATTTAATCCACCATCTGATAATGAGAGATATAATTTCCTGTAGCCATCCGTAGTTTCCCCAGCTGTCATATAAAAGAAGTAATGCAGCCCAGCAGCTTTTTTAAAAGGACAGAGGGATTAAGCAAGCCAGTGCTAGGAAAAAAAAAAAAAAAGGCTTTGAAGAATAGGCATTTAAACAATCTTGTTCCCATCCCAAGAGTGAAGGTGGTAGATTCAGCAATTTCCTTAGGGAATGCTTAGTTTTAGCTAACAATGATTAGAAGTTGATAGCACAAAGACAATTGTATCAGGCAGGAAACTCCACCTCTGGATACTAGACAAAGGATTCATTTAACTGGTAGATCAGTAGGTGCACTGTTTAAAAATAAAAATATGACCTGTGTTTAGTTGCATTTAAGTTTAAAGGGCCTGATTTAAAGTTTGGCAACCAGGGTTCTCCATTGCAAATGCAATGAAGCACCCTTTCCACCAAACCCTTGGTCTGCTCCCCTCATTACACACAAGTAGACTTTAGGTTTTCAATCAACGGAGCCTCCGTTGGCTCCATTGATTAAAAACGTCCGCCCATGGCTGGACGGAGTAGGGGCTATCTGAGGAAGGACATTAGAGTGGCCGCCCAATTTAGGGTGGACTGTGTAATGTCTTTTTTTGCTGTCTGTCACTGCAGGAAAAACCAAGTGGCGAGTGACAGAACAAATAGAAATTCGTTTTTTGGTTTTCTGAAGCAAACTCTTGCTTTGGGTCCCCCAAGTAAAATGATACCTCACTTGTGTGGGTGGGCCAAGTGCCTGTGAGAGGGAAGTGACAAAAATGTGTAGAGTTTGAGGGGATATCACAGAGCGTTGATAAGCACAATTTTTTTTATATGTTTTTAGGCTGACTCTGCTTTGGGTACCCACACAAGTGAGGTATCATTTTACTTAGGAGATCGAGGGAGCGCTGGGTGGTAGGAAATGTGTGCTGGCATGGTGATCCGCCCCAGACATGTGAGGAAATACGATATTTTTTTAGCTAAATTTGAGGTTTATAGAAAACTTTAGGGGATCCATGCAAGCCACATCTCCCTGGACTCCCCCGGGTGCCTAGTTTCAGAAATGTCTAGTTTTGGTAGGTTACCCTAGATGGCCTTCAAGCCCAGGACCACAAACACAGGTTGACTCCCTTGCAAAACCAGGTCATTTTATGATCAACAATTTTTATGTTTCCATAGAACGTTTTGGGCCATATCCTGTTGCGGGCACAAGGCCTACCCACACAAGTGAGGAACCATTTCAATTGAAAGACTTGGGGGAATGCTGGGTGAGTGGAAGTTTGTGGCTCCCAGCAGATTCCAGAACTTTCCATTACAAATGCCCCTAACTTATTTATTGTTAATTTCTACAACTCATCTGAGAGGGGTCTTCCTATTGAGCATCTGATTAGCTTAAAGTCTTTTCAGAGCTGCATAGGGAAAAGCAGACTACCTTCTATTTGGTTATGATTCTTGGCGATTTTAATGTGCATTTATGCCAGGAGGGATGCCACGTATTTGATGAGCCTGGCCCCAGGAGTTCCTCAAATGTTCATTTTGAGCACACACAGCAAGGGGGGGCTGCTGGAGGACATTATTGCTGATTTTAATTTACAACTTGCTAGGGTAGATAAGAAAGGGGATAGTATTCCTTCATTTACTGGTAAAGACACAAATACTACCATTGATTACATTTTTATCTCTACTTATTTGGCTCCGTTGGTCCTGCCCTGTGTGGTTAAGTGGTTTCATTTTAGTGATCATAACCAGTTATTTTTAATCCTGAATTGGGGCGAGGGGAAATTAATGACCCATAGGGGGTCCCAATAGTGTTGATAGTATCCCCCATGATCAGGCTCGTAGACTGAAATGGAGTAAGGTTATCTTGAATCAATTCATCAATGACCTAATAAATATTTGCAGAGATGACTTTAAACTTTGTTTAGAAGGTGTCACCAAAGGAGAAACGTTACTAAATGCCTATTGTACGATATGCAAACAGGTAGGCAACAGCCTCTCTAGACCCACAAGTAAAGTCATCAATGGTAGGAAAAGATGGTTTGATCACAAGTGCTCATAAGCCCATCAAAAGTTAATAAAAGCGCCGAAGCAAGTACCCCAGGATAAAGTAAAGATTATTAAGTGTAGGAAATCCTACAAGCAAACCCTTGAAATCCATAAAAAGTAAATTAAAATGGAGGCCTGGAATGAATTACTGCATACAGACATCTTAATAAATAGTGCCTTGTTCTGGGAGATTGTAAATCATTTTTTTTTTGTCGTGGACTAGTAATAGCCAAACTGATTGTTCCATACCTGCAGATTTTTGGTAACACATTTTCAGAGTATTTATGGCAATCCCGTAGAAGCGGCCACCCCTTCTGTCCCAATATTTGCTGGTGGTAACCAATGTTCCCTCTAATTTTTTCCCTCTGTGTGCGGCAGTGGAGGGTCTCTGTGCGCTGCAACCATGGCTATGTGCGCCAGGAACCAGACCGCGCGCGTGTGCAGCGCCAAATGTCACTCCAAACGTTTACTTAAAAAAGTGAAAAGATGGTGCATTTTCACACATACAGCGCCACGTTAAGGGTCTTAAGGCCGGTTTGCAAATTGGATAAACACGCCATGACATGAATTGGTTACACAGGCAAGTACACTTCAGGTTTAGAAAAGCACAAGACTCCAACGGTGGTACCATCATAAGATTTTACTAAATATTCTTAACTGGAGCACTGTTCATTGGGTGGGGAAATGTTGAGAGCTTTCTGAATGTCTCCAAAATGTCTTTAGCAAACCAGACAGCGTAAGGCTTTCAGCTAAAAAATGAAAGCTGGCCGGAAAACGACACATTGCTGCAGGTAGGCAGGGACGAAGTTCAGTGACAGACCAGGGGATGACAGGAACGGGCAACATTGCTACAAGTGGGTAGGGGGTAGGGAAGTAGTGCAGTCACAGATCAGGAGGTGGCAGAAATGGAAAACCTTGGTGCAGGGGGGCAGGGAAGAAAAAAACTTGCTGGGGTAGAGAACAACAACAGCAGTGAAAGTGGCTGGGAAGGGCCCATAGTTAGCACTGAGCACTCAGGCTACCTTAAAGCAATTCATGTTACCACCGGGTGCTGGCTTCCTGGGGGCGCCGTATTTGCAAGTTTATTATGTTCTTTAAAGCACCTGCTGCCATGTTCCTTTCCTCCAGCAATTACCAGGCCGCACAAAAATGTCAAGTTAACTCCTGTGATTAATGTTCTTCCAGGAGAGAGATTGGAGTTTTGTATAGTTGATGTTTTGACTTATGTGAAGGTAGTGCAGAGGGTTAATATGCCTGCTGCAAAGAATGTGTACCATGTAGATTACAGAGTGCATATAATGTAAATAGATCAGCAGGTTACTGCTTTTAAAAGAGACATCCTTTTGTTACTTGCAATTTATAACCTAAAGTCGTAATATAGAATAGTGAGGCATTAACTTTCATCATAGAACTGCATACACACTGCAAAGTATACATTAGAGCATAGATTAATGTTGCAAAAAGGGTTAATTTGGATAGAAATCGATTCTTATTATTAAACAAAACTCCCAACTATGCTGTTTCTTTTTTATCGACTCTGAGTTTGTGCTTCTCCACACCAAGCACTCCTAAACTATACGGCCTACCAGTATGGATGACATGTGACTCCTACACTTTTAGTCCTTTGGCTTATGTAGCATTTCCTATAAACTGATTTACACACGTATGTTTGATTGTCTATGTGTAATGTGTGTGTGATGCAAAGTGCCTCTGACATCCTTTAATGGTATGAGTGGTGCGATACAACTAATTCAATGTATCTGAGAGAGAGTGGTTTATGGGACTTGGTCACTGTTAAAGGGTGCTAGTGAGAGAATCCATGGTGGAGGTGGGCATTGGGGGGCGCCAACTAACATTGTCGCACTGGGCGCCACCAGCGCTAAAGCCGGCCCTGGTCTTTCTGTATTGTTTTATTAGTAAAGCGAGGCTGCGGGGGAGATTGTGTGCTTTTATTTAAGTATCCATGGTAATTGCAGCCCTTTCACGAGCTGCGATTAACATGAATACTTAAACAAAAGCACACAAAGTCGCTTTCTTCAATGCCTTTATTTAGGGAATCCGGGGGCAAGTCAAGGCCACAAGAAAAGTGGCAATAAGAATACTATTCTATGGAGAATTGTTCAGCGCATCCCAAAAAGATACCACAAAATATGTTGACATCAAAAGGGGGCAAATTTAATACAGCAAAAGCTATTCACCAGCAGTTTTAAACGTGTTCACTTTGAGATTTGTGATTATGTTGGGTGTCTTGTGTCATTTTCAGAAATTGAGTGGGTGATGACGGGGATAAAGTCAGGTTTAGTAGAATGCTCATGTATTTAAATAAAGCTTTATGTGTGTTCACTTTATTCAATACTCCCCCCATCCCGACACCTTCTCAAAGCAAAGAACTCTTTCGGTCCAGGGGGAAATAGAACGGACTAAGATTAATAGATGAGCAAATTACACTCGACAACTAAGCTTTAAAGAGCTATCTAAGCAGCTATTGGACCTAAACCTACCCCTCGCTGAAAGGCAAACTTCTGCCTCCTCTCTCAGAACCTTTCTTAACTAGATATAATAAAACAGGCAATGACAAAGGCAGGACTTCCCACCAGCATTTCGACAAACCTTTTCGGTGGTCTTTATCAGTGGTTTTGAAAAATGTAATTCAAAAGTATTTGAATGTTTAACATGAAAATGTGGATTTGCATTATTTTGGTAGAATGTGTGTTGACTTGGTAAGAGTTTGACATCCGTTACAAAACCAGTGCAGTGCATTTGCTAAGAGTGCAATACTCGCAAAAGTGTCTATCTTTCAAAAAAATTAAACAGTCCATTTTAACAGCTTCATGTGGATGCACTTTTCTTCACCAACTATTAGTCTATTCTAGGTACTTGTAAATTACCACATAAGCACTGAAGAGCAGAGGCGACAGTGATTATTCTAAGATTATACAATATGTGGAAATAGAAGATAATAATTTGAATTCAACACACAAAAAAGACTGCAACGAAGAGGGGAACCAGTATGATGGCACAGGACAAGCTTGCAATGAGAACTGCTGGCTGGCAGATTAAAGAACAAGCTGCTACTGATCTAATAAGTCATATGTTTGAGACCTGTAGGCATGCAATCCACAGAGGGTAGCCAGAAGGAAACACTTAAGCAAAGGAGTGCGGAGGATAACGGCTGGCTAAGTAGTGACGAAACAGGAGCATGGAGCCTTAAACTGCACCAGAGACTCTTGTGCACACATCGGTGACTCCAGGGTCTTCTGTTAGAGTGAGGAGGGTAAGTGCTACAAATTCTGGTGCTGAACCACCTTTGGAGCTAATGACCAACAATATGAGATCTAGAAATAAACAGGACAAACATTTGGTCCTTGCTGGTACTTTTCAGTTAGTACTCGATTCTGTTTTAGGCGGCGCTAACAGGGGACATGGCCTGGTGCAAGCTGCTTCCTGAGCTTTACTAACAAAACAATACAGCAAGTTTAAAAACACTGCGTGTATTTCTAGGTTAATCTGCCTTGTTTGCAGACTTGCTGTATTGTTTTGGTAGTAAAGAGAGGCTTCGGGGGAGATTGTGTGCTTTTATTTAAGTATCCATGTTAATTGCAGCCCCTTCACGAGCGGCGATTAACATGGATACTTAAACAAAAGCACTCAATCTGTCCCGCAGCCTCGCGTTACTACCAAACCAATACAGCAAGTCTGCAAACAAGGCAGATTAGCCTAAAAAACACATGCCGTGTTTTTAAACTTGCTGTATTGTTTTGTTAGTAAAGTGAGGCTGCGGGGGAGATTGTGTGCTTTTATTTAAGTATTCATGTTAATCGCAGCTCGTGAAGGGGCTGCAATTAACATGAATACTTAAATAAAAGCACACAATCTCCCCCGCAGCCTCACTTTACTAAAAGAACAATACAGCAAACAAACAGTGCGTGCGCTTCAGGGCAATACAAAAAGCACACGCAAGTGGCCACATCAAAACACTTACCTCCGCTCCTTTCGCCGCCGTCCTCAGTAATCTGGAAATACCAGTTTTTCGCGCCGCGCGCTGGCGCGAATACTGTCGTGGGATGTGCCCTCTGTGCGCGCTCCACACATGGCACTGCGTGCTCGGGGGTAGACAAGTGCGCGGGCGCGCGGGCGCGCGCCTTATTGGGAACAGTGGTGGTAACTATGCCATTGACATTGTCAGTGAACTGCTTCCCTCCCTGCGCAGCTCGCCTGGTAGCTGCTGCCCCTGCAGGTCCACTCACCTTGCTGTTTGGTGTTCGAGGCCCTTTTCGACCCACAGGCTCCTGCCTGCGCCTCATCCCTGGTGGGCTAGTGGGGAGCATCTTTACTCTGCTGCTGGTCTGCCTTCTGTCTTTGTGCTTCTGCCTCTTTTTCCCCTCTGCCTTCTTTGCACTCTTTTTTCCTTTATTTCTCTTTTTCCCCCTTTTTGATTCTTTTTTCACTTTTTTTCACCCTCTTTGCACCGTGCCCCTGCTGCTGCTACCCCCGCGGCCCTACTCCCCTTCCTGTGCTGTGTTTCCCGCTTCCCGCCTCCTAGCTGTCCAGCCCTCCCCTTTACACAACTTAATGGCGGCTGCTGTGCCAAAAAAGGAGCAATTTCACTGACTTTGTCAGTGAACTACTTCCCTCCCTGAACAGCTCTACCTGGTAGTTGCTGCCCCTGCAGGTCCACTGACCCTTGCTGGTTGGTGTTCGAGGCCCTCATCCACCCGCAGACTCCCACCTGCGCCTCATCGCTGGTGGGCTAGTGGGGAGCATCTTTGCTCTGCTGCTGGTCTGCCTTCTGTCCTTGTGCTTCTGCCTCTTTTTTCCCTCTGCCTTCTTTGCACTCTTTTTTCCTTTATTTCTCCTTTCCCCTTTTTGATTCTTTTTTCACTTTTTTTCCCCCTCTTTGCACCATGCCCCTGCCGCTGCTCTACCCCCGCGGCCCTACCCCATCCAGTGCCACGATTCCCGCTTCCCACCTCCCAGCTGTCCAGCCCTCCCCCTCACACTACTTTATGGTGGCCGCTGTGCAGAAGTGTACAGAGGATGCACCACCGGCACGCCGAAGGCCTGCCAAAGGGAGGCCCGTCTGCGCCTGGACTGCGCCCAGCACCATGGACCCTGGTTCTTGGACCTTCCACCACTACGACGCCAGCATCCTCCCCAACCTCAACACCAGACGCCACACCGCCTGCCACCTCGCTTCGCCGAAAGACCCCCAAGGACCTTTCTCCTGCTGATACTGCAGTTGCACCATCTCTCACCTCTGCACTCCAGATCCTCCCACCACCCGGCCGACCAAAAGAGCACCCGACTGTCTCAGCTGCATCCTCCTCAACACATGCTCCACACCACGGAAATTTGGGGCCTCCTCGACTCCGTCTACCCTGACATTGCCTTCATCACAGAAACCTGTACGAACCCCAGCTGGGGCCTAGACATTGCCACCACCATCCCCGGAGGCTACAAGATCACCCGCAAGGACTGCACCAACCAACCAGAAGGAGGCATCGCCATCGCAGACAGGAACTCCCTCCACCTGTCCACCCACACGGACAACCCAACGACATCCATGGAACATCTCCAGGTCCAGACCAACCCCAACACCACCCTCCGTGTCACCCTCGTCTACAGACCGCTTGACCCCCACCCATCCTTCACTGACACCGTCCTCAATTTCATCGCACCCCACGTGCTCGCATCTACCGTTTACATCCTACTCCGCAACATTAACTTCCACCTGGACAACCCCAATGACCAGAACACTGCATCCCTTCTGGAGAACCTCACCAACATTGGGCTCAAGTAGCTAGTCACCTCTCTGACCCACGCAGCGGGACACACATGCTCGACTACGTCTTCTCTGCCAGCAAAACATTACCTACAGCCACACCTTCAAACTTTTCTGGACCAACCACCCCTGCGTTCATTTCACCTTCACCAAATCCACCATACACCATCGCACCTACAGCCCCTCCCGTAACTGGAACAAGTTCACTGAAGAACAGCTCAGCACCACCCTCAGCACAACCACACTGCCGACATCCACAGACGCCAATTCCACAGCATGCAACTTCCACTGATGGATCTCCCACCTCTCAAACGCACTGGCACCCCTCAAGAAAGCACCCGGTAAGCTATACTCCAAGAAAGCCTGTTGGTTCGCGGCCACCCTCCATGAGTCCAGACACACCGTAGACGGCTTGAGAAAAGATGGAGGAACATCAAGACCCCTCGAAGCCAATGCACACTTTAAAGCCGCTGTCACCACCTCCTCCTCAAAACTACAAAGAAAATGACCCTCCAAGACAGAATCAGCGCCAATGCACACAACAGCAAAGAATTCTTCGCAATCGTCAAGGAGTTCGCCAAACCCAACAGCGGGACCACAGAAGTCCCACCCTCCCAAGAACTCTGCAGCAAACTTGGCACCTACTTCCACATGATATCAAGCAGACCTACGGCACCCAAGATCCACCAATCACTCCCCCCACCACCACATGTGACGACAGCGCTTCTCAACAGATCCTACTCAACTGGACCCCGATCACCATGGACGACACTCTCAAAACCATGAAGAGCATTTACTCCAGAGCACCATTGGACCCCTGCCTGCACCACATCGTCCTCAGATCCGCCACCTCCATCGCCCCCGAATTACCCTGCACGCTTCATCGAGACCAACACCTTCCCCGACGACTGGAAACACGTGAGATTAACCTCCTGCTAAAGAAACCAACCGGCGACCCAACAGACCACAAGAATTTCAGACCCATCTCCTTTCTCCGCTTCCCAGCCAAGGTCATTAAGAAGGCCATCAACTCCCAACTCTCAGAGTTCGTTGAAGCCAACCACGTCCTGGACTCCTCTCAATCCAGCTTCTAAAGCAACCACAGCGCCGAGACCGCCCTCCTTGCCGCCACTGATGACATCCGCTCCCACCTCAACTGGGGAGAAACAGCAGGCCTCATCCGCCTGGACCTCTTCGCCGCCTTCCATACTGTCTCTCACTATACCCTAATCATGAGACTCCACGACGCTGGCATCTGCAACAAAGCACTAGACTGGATTTGTTCCTTCCTCACCGGTAGAACAGAGCGAGTCAGGCTGCCACTCAGAACCCACGGAATTCGGCTGCAGAGCCCTCCCCAGGGCTCCTTCCTGAGCCCCACCGACTTCATCATCTACATGGCCTCACTCAAAGCCTTATCATCCTTAGTCAGGAACCATGGACTCAACATCGTCTCCTATGCCGACGAGCCCTCAATCGCCAGAAACAACTTTCACAACAGGATGAAGGCTGTTGCTACCTGGATGAGAGACAGCTGCCTCAAGCTCAACTCAGACAAGACCTAAGTCTTCATTCTGGGGCCTAACACCTCCGCCTGGGAAGACTCCTGGTAGCCTGATGCATTAGGAACTCCCCCATACCCACGGACCACGCACAGAACTTCACCATAATACTCGACTCCTTGCTCACGATGAACCACCAGATAAAGCCGTCTCCTCATCATGCTTCCACACTCTTCGCCTACTTCAAAAGATGTTCAGATGGATCACCTCTGAGGCCAGAAAGACGGTCACCCACGCACTCATCAGCAGCAGACTCGACTATGGCAACGCACTCTATGCAGGCGCCACCCAGAAACTCCTCCGGAAACTACAGAACGTTCAACACCGTAGCCAGACTGGTCCTCAACATCCCCCGCCGCAGCCACATCTCTGGACACCTGAGAGAACTCCACTGTCATCCAGTCAACAAAAGAGTCATGTTCAAGCTCCTCACACATGCCTACAAAGCCCTCCATGACGCCAGACCAACATACCTGAACCACTGTCTCTCATTCCACCTACCCACCAGACACCTCCGCTCTGCCGAACTGGCCCTTGCCACCATCCCTCTGATCTGTAAAACCATAACCAGAGGAAGATCCTTCGCCTACCTCGCCGCCAAAACCTGGAACACCCTGCCTCTCCACCTCTAGCTTTCCCCGTTGCTGACCCAATTCAGGAAGGACCTCAAGACTTGGCTCGTCGAGTGAACCACAGTACCCATCAGGACCTGCAGCCCCTCCTCCCCCAGTGCCTTGACACTCTCATGGGTGAGTAGTCACGCTTAGCGAACAATGATTGATTGATTGATAGCTTTTACTGAAGAATAAGTAACTGAGGCTATCTTATTAATGTCAAATAATAAAGCTCCCGACCCAGACAGTGTTCCAGCTGACCTATTTAAGTTAAATCTCCCAATGTGGTCTAAAACTCTGACATGTTTTTAATGCTGCGTGTACAACTAGTTTACCCACATCCTGGTCAGTGTCCACTATCATCCCAGTTTTCAAGAAAGGAGTAATGTCTGACCCACGATGCTACAGGCCAATATCTATCATTGATTTGGCATTTAAGGTTTTAGGAATAATTGTACTTGCTAAACTGACTGCATGGTTAGAACAACATAATGTACTCTCCAATCTATAATATGCTTTTAGAACAGGAAAGGGTACCATAGACCAGTGCCTCAGCTTACAGCTGATAGTTGGAAAATACACTGTAGCTAAAAGGGGGAAAATGTTTTTAGTCTTTATGGACCTTTCATCGGCATTCAACTGAGTGAATAGATCAAATCTCTGGTTATTATTGAGTCACATGGGGGTGGACCACACATAGTGAATTTTTTGCATGAGCTCTATAGGGACCTTTCTACCGCTGTAAGATATAACCACACGGGCAGTCTCTCTTCAACTATAAAGGTACATAGGAGTGTTAGACAGAGGTGCATATTAGCTGTCCTGCTGTTCACTCTATATATTAATAATTTGGGCCCAGTTTTCTGCACAGCCTGTGAAGATATTCCTCATGCAGGTACTCAGTTAATTGCTGAACTCCTTTATGCGGATGATGCAGTGTTACCAGCGAGGAAGGCCATAAGGCTACAGCGTCTGCTTAACTATTTTGTAGACTTTATGGTGTCATTAGACTTAAATACCAACCTTCTTAAATCCCACACAATGATTATGGGCCCGAGAACCAAGAAACAGATAACTCACTATGGGGAGGGTAAAGAAATTACAAGAGTTACTACCTTCTCCTATTTGGGGGTCTTGTTTGATGAAAAAGGGCACCAGGGTCCCACAAAGAAAAGCAAAGAGAAATGCTATGTCAAGAGCTACAGTTGTCGTTCTTGACTTTGCTAAAAGGTTGGGGGCCAAACCAATTCAAGTTATGTTAAACATTTACAATGCAAAGTGTATCGCCGTCGCCTGTTATGGTCGGATATTTGGGGATACAAGGATTCGGGAGGTCTCCAAATAGTGGAGAATACATTTTTGAGAAATCTGCTTTCTGTCCCTCAAGATGTTTAATCCTACATTGTCCATCAGGACCTGAGTGTAGGATATGTCTCTGACCTGATGGCATTGGTTCCATTATTGCGCTGAATAAGGATGAGGACTAATCCGGAAATATAAATGAATCATAAAATGGCCAAAGATTGCCTGATCTTGGAGAGGGCAAATAGTATTCCTTGGCTCCACTATATTAAGACTCTAGCAGAGAAACTGCAGCTCCCTGATCTGTTTGAATCCCCAAACAGGTTAGTAAAAAGAGATCTGATCTGGGCCAAAAAACAATATTTGTCTCTTGTGATTGTGGAAAGAGAAGCAAGGGAGCTTGCCCATATTTATTAAAAACATCACTGCTACTAAAGCCATATCTAACTGTAATTACAATTGTCTACCATTGCTTCCTCTGAACAAGGTTCCGATTAATTATGTTACATCACTTGCTTGCTGAACCCCAAGGGTGGCATAAGGATGATAAATTGGGCCCTTGTCCCTGTGATAATTTCTCTACCCAGGACACATTGCATTTTATGAAGTTCTGTGATCACTACTGCGCTCTTCGCCAACGATTTATATTTCCATTATTAAAAGATAAAGGCTTTTTTCGAAGTAAGATCGGCATTAATTTATCTCCAGATGTTAACCACTCCTCTGGATGTTTTAGTATTACGAATCTTTTATTTACGGCTGTTAGGAGGAAGAAGAGACTGGCTGTTTAACATTTAGAAAAATAGGTTTTATGTATGATATGTTTTGTTGTGTTTTTTATCATGTATATGTTGTGCTATTTTTATCAATGCGATTTTAAGAATGATTATTTATGTAGGATGATTTTATGTCTAGCTTTGATTTTCTTGTATGTACTTTTATGGTTTTAACTAACCGAATAAAATATTTTGACTGACTGAGGCTTTCTGCAATTTTTAGGATAGAGGGACTTTAGTGTCTTTTTGGACGAGTGTCATTTTGGATGTGAACATTTATTGGTCCCCCAGCCACCTTCAGCTCTACTTCGAATAAAAACAGAACCCTGGATTTGGTTTTACAGACAATGCAAATCTTTAACATGATTATTATCTAGGGCTCTTATCAGCAAGGAATTTCAGGATTTACTTTTTCCTCCTCACATACAAAATATTCATGAATAGCCTTTTTTAGTCTCTCGTGATTTAGTGACATTAACTGAGCTGGCGATATTCCAGCACACTAGAAAGAGCTAATGCTATTATTTCTATCCTGATGTGGAATAACATTTTCCTATTCACTTGGAATAACTGTAGCGCGCCTCAGCCTTTTTCTGCTTATGTTTCGACATGCTTAATGCAGTGGCGTAATGATAATTGAGGACCCCCCCTGCAAAATATGTGGCGGGGCCCCCTCCGGACTCTATCAGGAGCTCTCCGGGCGAAGTGCCGTGCTGAGGGGGCCCCCTGGAGCTTGGGGCCCCCCCCCGCACTGCAGGGGCCTGTGTTACTCCCCTGGCTTAATGGTAGTGCCAACCTAGTACGATTTGGAGCCTCTATTTCACATCTTGGTACCAATCCCGAGCCCAATAAGTGTTGGTTAGAAAAGCTTACATTATTGTTCCAATCTGAAGATTATCTTTTTCTTTTCTGATAATCTCAGTCTTTAGACACCTGTATGTTCCCTTTGTTTAAACTGATCTTCTGCTCCCCATTACAGACCCCTTTGCACGACACTATAAATGTGTGATTTACCTTAATTTGTCAAGAATGATCCATTTAAGCCTGCTGCAAGGAACTCTGGCCAACTGAACATGTGATTCACAGACTATTAGATTTTTCTGTTGTTAATAAACCATTTCAGTCTGGTGTGATAGTAGATTCCTTTAACACTGATTTAATTTAATAAATCGACATATATTTGGACATTTGATCAATTACTTCGGAAGGAACCTCAATTTTGTAACTAAATTCAATCAAAAATTTAAATATTTATGGATTCTATTTTCTATTCCGCAAATATCTGTATAATATACTTTAAGGTGTGCCCCCTGAATATTGAAACCGCAATATCAAAGGAAGACAATATCGAGGACAGAATACCAAAATTAAAATATCAATATGTAAGTCTTGTTTTTCTGTACCTAACTCCATATATATGTTCCTACACGGTACATATATCTTCTAAGTATGTAGATGTGGAGTTAGGAATAGTAAATCCATGCTTCCCTAAATGCACTTACCTTTCAATGTGCTGTCCCTTAATATTCCGTCCTCTATATACTTTGATATTGTTGGTGTCGGTATTCAGTAGTACAACCATTCTTTAAAAGCTTTAAAGTGAGGTCTTTGTACTAGTTACTGCCTTGGAAACACACGATTAGCCTAAGGAAGCAGCTGCAGCTGCTTCTTGATCTTAGATCTCACTAGGATCCACATCAGGGCGCCCTTGTATCTTACAATCATTCTTGGGCTAATCATATTTAGGAATATTTGATTGTCTTCAGAACTAGTATAAAGGCAGAACTTTCAGTGAAAGCATTGCATAATTATCATGCCTCAGTCAATGTGGCTTATGAGTACTATATTCCAGTTAGGTTCTGAAGGATCAGACTTATTGAAAACTCCAGATAACCCTAAATCCCTGTGCTGAGGTTATCAGGTTGCCATCGGAGAAGGGAAAAGGGTATGAGATAATTAAGACTGGATTGTGGCATCCAGGACTTTCTGTCAGTTGGTCTTGCACACTTCGAGGGATTTGGACCAGTTGCAGTTAAGGTAGATAAGACAGTGACGAATCAGGAATGCGAGAAAGAGAGTTAGCCAATAAGTCTAGGAACACAGATGGAATTAGCTGGGGCAGAGTACTGGGAAGGTGGGTAGTGTTGAGCCTCTCAGACCATGAGACCAGGCAAGAGTCCCAGGATTCCACTAAACAGACAGGCAGCTGAAGATCATGGTATAAGGCAGGAAAACACAAGAAAACCACAATACGAGGAGTATCAAGTAAAGGAAAACTCTATATGCAGGGAACAAATAAAGGTGCAATGACAGTAAAGAGGGTGAACTAAAGAGAAGTAGGAAAACCAAAGCAACTACAGAGCATGTTGCCAGGGGTCTGGTCTACTCCAAGTTCAAGGGGTATTAAGCACTAACTCCCCATTATTACTACTGTAATGATAGAGTGAACCAGGAAGTAGGTGTGTGCAGTGAAACAAAGTTGTGTGGTCTAGTTTTACTAGAGCATAATGTCCACTGTCCTGTATTCCAAACTGGAAGCTTTCCTGACCCTGTAAGTAATTTGAAATGTGTGTCCATTCCAACTCCTGACACATTATGAATACCATGTATAAAAAGCAAAGATGGGGGTTCTATACTGAACCACATCCAATAGAACTGTTTTTTGTACAATTTTATTCTACACTCCATAAGGAGGAATGATCTACTTGCAAAGTTAGGATTGAAAGATCTTGATTCTTTTTCTTCAATTTTAACCATCCAATAATTGAGTAAACATAAAGGATTGAAACTTGTAGCTCAGCCACTCACTGATGTGATACGATCAAATATAGGCAACAAAGCCTAGGAGTATCATGGCAATGCATTCACCCTCCTCCTAAAGAGGTGGGCTATATATTAGACCCTGCCTTTTCTTTGTGTGAACATATCTCTGTGGGCCAGATGTACGACCACCCAATTTGCGACTCTCAAATTGCTTCGCAATTGCGAGTCGCAAATTGGGATGTACAACAGTGTCAGAGACACTGTTAGCGATTCCCAATAGGGTCGCAAAATGCGAGGCTCATGAATATTAATGAGCCACTCGCAATTTGCGACCCCATTGGGAATGGCAGGTATGGTGGCCTGCTGGGCTTAGCAGACCACCATGTCTGGGACTGCTTTTAAATAAAGCAGTTTTTTTTTTAATGCAGCCCGTTTTCCTTAAAGGAAAACGGGATGCATTTAAAAAAAAGAAAATGAAATGTTTTAGTTTCATTTTTTAAGGGCAGGTAGTGGTCCCTGGGACCACTGCCTGCCCTTAAAAAATATTTTCTGAGCCAGTCACAAAGGGGAAGAGGTCCCCTGGGGACCCCTTCCCATTTGCGACTCTATTACCACCCTCTTGAAGAGGGTGCTAATTTGCGAGTGTTTTGCGACCACAATTGCGGTTGAAAAACATTGGTACAAGGCTTTGCGGTCGCTATTAGGAAGGGAACGCCCCTTCCTGATAGTGAGTCGCAAAATAGGCTTTGTACATGGTCCATGAGGTTTTTGCATGCGCAAACGGGTTGCAAACCCGTTTGCGCATGCAAAAATGGGTCGTGCATCTGGCCCTGTTTCTATTCTGGTTCTCTTCCCATAGATTGGCCGATTCGGGGGGTTATTTTCGATCCGCATTCCTGTTCATCTAAGTTCTCAAATTAAAGCATCTCTGTTTACTGCCTTTTCCAGTGTGTTGATCTCTTACATTTTTTCAATCGTTTCCTTTTTTAATAACAGTATAACAAGTTTCAACTGTTGGGTCTCCCAATCTGCCAACCACAAGCCCTATTAAAAAGTGCATTATCATGTTGTACTGAGGCTTTGTCCGTTAGTAAGGGTGAGTTTAAGAAACTGGAGTAAAAATGACAGACATATTTCTGTAGCTTTACTTCTGCTGTCAAAGGGTTTAAGAAAAATCTTAAGGACACTCACCTCTACTATTCTTCATGTACTTTGAGTGCAGAAAGCTCCTCTAGGGATTTTTTTATGATAGATAGGTCTTTTGCTAATATAGCTGGCAAACAGATATCCACTCAGCCGTTGGAAGAACTATGAAACTCTCTCGTCAACTAGTTTCAAAATATGTTTGAGATCATTTACACATCTTGATTGAAACAGGGTCTCCTTCTTTGTCCTCTTCAAGTACCTGCCTAATGAGTTCCCTCCCAACTTGCCAGACAGGATTCTAGAATTTCTCACTACTATAAAAAAAAATCCTCAGTAGCCATGCCCCCCTCATGTATTAGCTTTTGCCCCTACAACAACGATAAACACCTTTTTGAGATTCCTTTAACTACAGTGCCACCTAATAGAGCAAACAATGCGAGGTAAACAGGTGCCCTCAAGAAATGATGCAAGGGAGGAAAAATCCTGAAGAGAAAAACCTTAAGGGGCAGATCGATGAAGAAGTTTCAAAAAGCAAACCAGAAGTTGGTGTGAAGACATGCATCAGGATGCTAAACTTCCCAGGAATGAGTAGTCAAAAATCTGGAATCGGGAGAGTTGCAAGAGAGATTTATAGGAGCTTCTTGAATCCAAAGAAAAGCCACTGGAGTTGTGCTTACAGAAAAAGTTAGAGGGATTTCTCAGCTAAAATGATGGCACTAGAATGTGGTGGTCCACAAGGCTCCGCACTGTCACCTCACTTATTCAGTCCGTATATTAAGCCTTTGATAAGGGTGTTGACAGCATCAGGCTGCAGTGTATGCAACTATGTAGATCACTCAATTGTTATTTCATGTGGATAATACACCCTCAGCTTATGAAAAGTTTCAAAACACAATGAGATTTTTCGCCAGCTGGATGGCAACTAATCAATTAAAGCTGAAAGCTGACAAGACTAAAATAGTCTTGCTGAACAATTGAACCAGCCTTTGGAATAACCTTTACTGGCCTAGTGCTCTTGACCCTAGCAACAACTCCTGCAACTTCTGCAAAGAGCCTAGGGGTTGTGATTGATGGAAATCTCCCAATAAATTCCCAGGTAAGGTCCATAGTGGCTAAATGCTCCTTTTTGTTAAAAAATGCTGAGAAAAATTGCACCTCTGACATCTTTTGAAGTGAGAAAATTATTAGTGACTGCAGCAATCACATCCAGATTTGATTACTCCAATTCTGTCTATGCAATACTCCCAAATGTTGCCCGCCATAAACTTCAAGTCATTCAAAATGAGGCAGCAAAAATGATCTTTCTTCTTCCTCAACATACCCATACTGCACCTTTATTAGGAAAATTACACTGGCTTCCTATAAAGGAACAGATTTAGTTTAAGGTGTATTGCATGGTGTTTGTAAGTATGAATGGACCTGCTCCTACATTTGTGGCATAAAGAATTTAGAAATACATACCCGCCCACAATCTGAGATCAAGAGAGGCAAATCCTCTTGTTGTTCCAAAATTGCATAAATATAGATCAGGAAGGGTGGGAGTTTTTTAGTGGTAGCTCTGTCCACTTAGAATGCCCTAGGAGATAAAATCCGGCAGGAGATGAATTCGGGTAATTTTGTAAATTGTTAAAACTTGGCTATTTAAAAAGGCCTATAAAAGCAAGTAATACATTTTGTTTTCTCAGTCGAAGAAGTATTCAGTACAAGCGCCAAGAAACCATTAGTGAACGTGCGCTCTATAAATATTTATAACATAACATAACAAGGTTGACATGTTGCTTTCGAGTCAAGAACTTTATCTACTCTGTCATAGAAAGAGAGGCATTTAGTGTGCGGGCAGTGGAGTATTTCAGAAAGATGTAAGAATGCATCATGAAGGTTTCTACTTAGGGCCCAATTATGATGCGGTTAGGAAAGCATTCCCACCGAATCGATTTGGGAATGGTTTTCGACCGACTCAGATCGGGAGAGTCCCACCGACCGATTACGATGCATCCGGAGGCTTCCAGATTCGATTGGGTCGGACTCCCATTGACTTCAATGGAAGCCTATATTCCGACCGAATGCATAGGCTCCCATTGAAGAAAGGGGTGGCTGGGCCCCTCCTGGTGCCTGCCACACTGTGCATGGCTGGTAAGGGGGGACCCATGGGTACCCACACGGGCCCGAATGGGAAGTCTCCGGATGCAGGGGGCCCACTACGGGCCGCCTAAGTCTGATTCCGACTGCCGATTCGAGTCGGATGGCACAATTCGGAAAGGCTGTCTGAATCCAGCATCGTAATCGGTCGTTCGAAAACAGGGCTCGCAGAGACGTACAATTCTGCTCCGTACGGCTCAGTCATTCCAAATGCCGTCGGGTTCGGATTGGGATATTCCTAACCCCTAACTTGCTTCGTAATCGGTCGGTCGGAAACCTTTATGCCACCAATTCTAATCACAAGCATCTTATTGCCAATTGCTATGAATAACATTCACTTCAAAATATATGTTAACACTTCTCCTACTGGTAGAGTTTAAGCAACACCAAATTTTTCCAGAGGCAAGTGACTCTTTTCAAACCACAAGTATCTTCACTGTACACACATTTGACATGACATTTTGTTTGTTACACACCCATTAAATGATTTGATGGGCCAAACAGGTGTTTGTTTTGAATATCTGGGAGACTATAAATACAATTATGGATTCAGGTCGAGGTATCCGTGAACCAGCCAAGACAGTGAATATCTCTTTCCCGCAGTTTCCACAGATACAGAAAAATAGTGCTTATACATGAGATCGTAGTTCCTGGAGCTATAGGTAGTGAGAAGAAGTAAGCAAGAAGGGCTGAGATATGCATCTTAACTACATAATTTGTGGCTTTAATGGCAGCAGTCCAAGCACTTCAGCAGAGCTTGAGTCACTTGCACGCTGGGCTGGACTGAAAAGTGTGTGTGCCTTGCCCGACCGTAAGCCCTGAAAACTTCAGCCAATCGAAGGTGGCAGTGAGCTGGCCAGCCTTACGTCTCGTGTCATTCTTTCTCTGCGATTTGTCTGTGAACAGCTTGGACTAGGTATGATGAGAACTCAAGTACAGTGTTCAAACATGTATCTTCACCCCCAATATATCTGTGACATTGTAGGTGTTCCCTCATAGGTCCATGAATCGTGACATCACTTCCTGTGACATACCATTTTGCACCACCACGTCCTGCAGTGTTGAATGGTTCACATTCACACATTAAGGGGCCGATTCTAGATCTCGGCCGGTAGGGCTCCGAATCGGATTTGGCTTTACCGGATCCGATTCGGAGCCCTGTTTCCCGACCGATTCGTACGTGCGTCCGGGCGAGCGAGTACGATGCGAAATCTCTGACCGACTCGTTCGCGAGACCCAACCGCACCGACCGACTCGTTCGCGAAAGCCGACCGCTCCGACCGACTCGCACGGACACGACTCGCACCGCGCAATGGAGACGTTCCCCGGCCGGGTAAGTACGATGCGCGCCTCGAGCAGTCCGACCGAGTCGTGCAGTCCGGCTCCAAAGAGCAGTCGGAGCTGGACTTTGGGAGTCCGTGTCGGACCCCCCTGTATGCGTAGCCACGCGAGTCGCACACAGGGGGGACCCATGGGTCCCCCCTACCTGTGCATGTACGGCGCGAGTCGCTGCAACACCTACCCGCTGTAGGGGGCGCCCTTGTTCGCGACACACCCATTGAGTCAATGGGAGCCCGCGTACGCGTTGTACGTCCAGCGCCCATTGACTTCAATGGGAGTCCGACCGAATCGAGTCCTATAGCATACGGACGCATCGTACTCGTTCGGTCGGGCTGCTAGGGTCCGATTCGGTCGGAAATCTCTCCAGGTCCGGCTCGGTCAGAGAGATTTCCTGCCCGAATCGGAATCGGCCCCTAAGGGTCCTCGATCGCTTGCAAAACGCAATCTGGAAATGTGGATTTTGCCACCTCTGCATTGGGACATGGGAATGTGTGGCTAGCTCCATTGCATATGAAGTCACATCTAGTGCCCCTCCCACCTCTTCTATTAAAGACTCTCAAATCATTCCTCAAATCATTCCCGAAATTCCGCACCTTTTGTTTTTATTGTGCTGTTTGGTGAAACAGTAAAACATACCAGCAATCTTTCCTTTTTTTCTATATCGATTTCCATTGTGGTGTCGTTTTGACGTGACTAAAGTCTCCTGAATAGGTGACTAAAATGTCACCCCCTCCCGTTCTCTTTAGGGGACAGATGAGATCACATTAACGTGAAGACATTAAACGCCACAAATGTGACACAATGCGCTGCAGCGCCCCAGGCTTAACTGTGACACTTGTCAAGAAACGGAAACGCTAGGACATGAGTAGATTGCTGTTAATTAATACAACCGTCCAAAAGTGTGTTACTCCTTGATGACAAAATGGCTTGCAAATCCATCATGTCCTAGGATGCTGAGGCAGGAAAATGTTCCAGGCTGTACCGTTCATCACACCTGCCTTCATGCTGACTTGTGCAGCATCTTACTAAGCACTATTTGTTTTGCAAATGTTCCTACATCTGCAGAATAAAATTTCGGAAACTGAAGTTACCTTGAAAAATAATAACTACAAAATAGATAATACAGGTGTTGGCAATTAAATTTAACAATTCCTACCTCACATTAAGTGATATATAACCTGGAATAAATGCAACCGCTTTGCATAAAGATCATGTCCTTTGGGACTAAATGTGAAGAAACAAAATTACAATTTGCAGCTGAGTGTCAATGCAGGCACCCTTGCACCATGGTGCTATGGTGTCGATGTTGGTGGCATGATGGTTTTTATGCAGGAAGGAGTACCTTTCTGCACATAAACAATGATGAGAGGCGTTGTAATTATTCACACACGTGGAAAGAGGAAAAAAGGGGAGGAGTTATGTAAACATTTCTCTTTGTTAAGCCTAATCTGAAAGGTGTAAGTTTTTGGCGCTGCCCCAGGTTTACGTGATGTTGTAAATCTGGGTCAGTGTCAGAATCCATGGGTGTTCAGTCATAACATCCACAGCAACACCAATGGAATGCCTCCTTGACTTATAGACGCCTTACTACATATCTATGAGACCACGCAAAGCCACACAGGGTGGCTTTGCGTTGCCTCATAGAAATGATTGAGAGACCTGCGCCTTCGGAGGGTCAAAAAAAAAAGTGACGCACCGATGGTGCAGGCCTCTTGTAAATGAGGGCCTATGTTTTTTCCTAGTTCCAGAACCATAGTTTAAGCACATCTAAGCGATGGAAAACTCCCAAATAGTTTTGGAACTAAAAAAGAGTTTGTTTGGTAGATGAAGTGACTTCTTCTCAAATACGTGATGACCCGTTTTTGCTAAAATTGACACTCAAAAAATCAGTTCATTCTAAACAAACCTTCAGCAGAGGTTTTGTTTTACTTTCTTGAACTTAACTTGAAAGCATACTGGTTTGCACCTTTTGGGGTGTTGCTTACAAAAGGAGTTTGGGACATATTTAATAAGGGGTTTGCGTCACGTTTGCTCCACACAGCATTGTACATGCACAACGCAAACCCAAAATGCCATTTATCAAGCCATGCAAGGCCACTTTGTATGGCCCTGAGTGACTTAATAAGTCAGGAGTAACAGAGTGTACATCTCTGTCTTGCGTTACTCTGCCCTGGGAACGCATTCCATAGGTGTTGCATGGGTGTTCCCACAAAACTCCCATGAATTATGACGCATTCCCAGATTTACAATTACTGGTAGACCTGGCAATGCTATGCCTTCCCAGGGGAGGCATAACAAAGAGAAATATTTGTATTTCTCCTCCTTACTTCCTCTTTCCATGTGGAGGAATATGCCTCACTGGATTGTTTTTGTGCAGGAAAGTGCCCCTTCCTGCACAAAGACAATCCTGCATGCAACAGCAGCACCCTTGCCCCATGGTGCAAGGGTGTACGCGTTAGCGCTAGGCAGGCCATTGTGCGCCAGCGCTGTGGAAAGGACAGGAATGCACCTCATTGGGATAAATACAGTGCATTCCTGCCCTTTTCCTGTAACGCTGCACAGTTACTTACTGCGCTGTGTTACTCTGTCATAAATATGCTCTTAAGTCTTTGAATCACATGCTCACACCTAAAATGTTACTATGTTTACTAAATGTGGGATTCACATAGCTCTCCAAACGAACTGCTGGAAATATAAAATATACATAGTTCTGTTGCTTTCTCAGTCATACTGCAACACATTGTAGTAGGTGGACAATTTTAGGTATAGTGGCCATGTTCATTATCACTTTTTTTTCTTTGTGCAGCATTCTCTCTCCTCACCCCTATCATTGACCATATGGTAATGTTCCCAGATTAATTGCATGCTTAAATGTACAGTCCCATGCTACTAAAGACAGGTGTTTATTTATGGTTAGAAAATCCCCGAAGAATGTTTGTAAATGCCTAACATGCCATCACTTTGTGGTCCTACATTTTCAGTGGCTACTCCTCTGACCCTTCTTGGAGACTTCCATCTCCCTAATCCTTTCAGTTTGTTTCTACAGTTTTAAGTTCCATGACCGCAGATTTTGATTAAAACAACCAGGATCTGTTATTTACTATTAACACATTGCATTGCAAAGAAACTTTGGTTAGCAAAATGTTCCTTAAATATGGCATATAGAGTCTGGGGCAGCAAGGGAGTGCCACATTTAGTAATGAAATGCATGGTAAACCCTCACTATGTTGAATGGGTAGGCGCTCCCTGGCCCTGTTTGCCTGCCGTACTAGTGTCCGGTTCCACCAACCAGACCTGGATATTTCAGACCAGTGTGCTTTGCAGCTTCTCATGGAGAGCAGACTAGAGGCTAGCTTATCTGCGCACGTCCACCACATACCCAGTGCCAAGATCCGTGATTCACCTACCATCAACTACAGCGATGGCCGCAGCCTAGGCGAGCTCCCCAAACCGTCCGAAATATCCTTCAGGTATTAGCTCCATCCGCGGGTGCAGACGCCTAAAATCACTGCATGCTGCAAGGCTTGTGAAGGGCTTCACAAAGAGATATCTTGTGGCATCGGAGGCGCCGACAGTGAGCGACACTGTGGAGGGCGCGGATGCTGCCTTGCCGGCCGGAGCGGAACAGATCCGTGCAGCTGCGACTCCGGGGGAGGTCTCGGCGTAGCCGTGCTCTTCAGGACTCCTAATTGACTTACCACCAGTTGTAAGTGGAGGGGCAGAAGCTCCTCATAGACCCGGGGCAGTGTGCTCCAATAGACAGAGTCACGGTGAGCGACCTAGCGTGTCACCCCACGAGGCGCCCATCCCCCTGAGGCATCGGAAGGCGGCGGCAGCGCTGGCCTAAGCGAAGTGCCAAAGTAGGCATAGCGAAGGTGTGGAGGAGTTCTTGCTCAGCCTGCAATCCATGCGGGGCCTTGCGCCTTCCGGGTGAGTGAAGCATAGCGCTACGTCCGCTCCCGGAGCCCTGGGAAGCTGCTGTATGTCCCACTTAAGGTGTCGTGATTTCAGGAGTCGGGAACTCTATCCCTGCCCCATAGACTTGACTGCATTATATGGGTTTGCAGACGGGAGCAGAACAGCTTAGGAGGTGTTCTCTGATGCTTGGGAGCATTGCGGAGCGTACGTACCCTCCCGCAGTCATAGCTGCACCTAAGGAGCATACCCAGATGGTGAGGCGCATGATACAACCCTGTCAGCACTAGGAGCGAGTTGTGGTGCGTACCGGACTGCTCCTATATGGCTTGGTACTAAGTGTACTGCGGCCATGTTTACTGCACCAGCTTGATAGTGAAGGATACAAAGGGAACCACGCGGGGAATTATGGCGCCGCCTGGCATCGTGGTACACAAGTGCAGTGCTACCGAAAGATAATATCAGCCCCGGTCGCTCACTTTAATGCGCAAGTACATAAGGAACCTAAGGCCCAGTGTAGGCAGTGTACTACGGAAGGTCAGGGGAAAGAGCGGCCATGGGTAAAGTGGACAACTCCCAACCAAAACTACAATTTGAGCAGCGCAAAACATTGAGAAATAGGGATGAGGGAGCGGAAGTGGCTTCCTCGGACCAGGGGGACATAGTGGAAGAAGCAGGTTGTGATATCCGCCAAATACTGATGGCCATGCAAAAAAGTCTCACCACGATAGACGGGAAGATAGATTCACTATCCTACCGGATGGATCGCATGACCGAACGGATTGATGACCCTGACAGAAATATGGGTGTCCGAAGTGGAAGACACCCAAACGGAGACTGATAATAATCAGAAGCAAATGGGGAGGCTCCTAACAACTCTGCAAGATAAGGCCGAGGATTTGGAAGCGAGATCCAGGCGTAACAACATAGGCATAATTGGCTTGCCAGAATCTACAGCAACTGGCAACATGGAAACATTCACGGAGCAGCTACTGGTGACACTGCTCGGACGTGATACATTCTCCCCTGTGTTCATTGTGGAACGTGCTCATCGCTCCTTAGGCCCCAAACCCCCCCCCGGGGCACCCCTCCCCGGCCTGTAATTACACGGCTGCTGAATTACAAAGATCGAGACGCTGCTTTACGACGGGCGAGAGAGCTGAGAGAACTCAAGTATGAAGGCGCCATGTTGTCGCTCTTTCCGGACTTCACCCCAAAGGTGCAAGAGGCAAGAAGACAGTTTGCACCCATGAAGTGCAAATTACGCGAGCTTAACTTAGACTACGCAATGCTGTACCCGGCCAGGCTAAAGGTCACAATGGACCTTAAGGGATACAATACGTCAGAAGCAAGACAGCGGTCACCAGGAACTAAAGAGCAAGACAGAACACCACGTGGTGAATTGGATAAACAAGATTAACTTATCTCTAACTAGTGAAATGTTTACTTCAAACGCAAGATGCTCTCTACTAGGTTAATATAAATTGGAGTTCATAGTGTGGGATAGGAATATATTGTGAATTAGAGCTGGGAGACAACAGTAGCAGCAGCGAATTGCTAGGGGTCCACCAATACAGGTACTGAATAAATGTATTCCCGCTATTGTTGCTGTAGGGCTGACGAAGTCCCGGCGGTACAGAGTGAACAATGAAAAGGTGCAGACCATTATACATGTTAATCAAGGGCTGGGGGATTTTAGCCTGCAGATGGAATGTATAGTGAGAGGGCGGTTGGGTAGTACAGAAGAGAGGGGAGGGTGAAAAGCATATATTCTCGTAACATCTGCCCCTGTGTGTTACTCACTTTATGGCAAAGAAGTCATTTTTCTGTTTGTTACAATGGATCTAATCAGTGCAATGTTTAGTTACGGGGGGTTACTTACCGTCTATGCTAAGTTGGGGTTTGCATAGCATGGGTGGGGGGAGTGAAGGCCTTTGTTTTAAGTTGTTGTTTAACCCTGCAGTATACATGCGATGCACACATAAGGCTCTGAGACAGAGGTTGTTGCAAATGGAGGGATGGCTGGAAATAGTCCCAAATTATACCGAACTAATTATCATGTGATCATTTCAACAAAATTGGGTAACTGACTTGGAACGTAAGGGGCCTAAATGATTTCAGGAAACTGCGTAAAGTAGTTGCTTACTAAGCGACATAAGGTGGATATCGCGCTGATTCAAGAGACACATTTACCACCCAACAGTACTATGCTCACTTCCAAGCGATTACAGGGTCAGTTTGTGGCTGCGGGGTTTAGTACACACGCTAGAGGGGTTCTTACGTGGGTAAATTCAAAATCAGGTATCACATTGGAAGGATTAGATATGGACCCCAATGGTAGATATGTGATCTCCAGGTGTAAGGGGCAGGGAATAGACGCATATGTAGTCAATATATATGGCCCAAACTATGAAGATCTGGAGTTTTATTATACACTTTCTGCCCGCATGCTGAAAGAATCTAGCGTCCCACAAATCTGGGGGGGGCGATCTCAACTGCGTATTGGATCCATCCCTGGATCGCTCCAAAGGTCCCCTCCGACACCCCTCGAAGGCAGCTAGAGCCTTAAGGGACATAGCTTCACTGTTAAATCTTCAAGACGTTTGGCGCATGAGATCCCCTGATTCCGGGGGCTACACCCACTACTCAGCCCCGCACGACATCCACACTAGAATCGATTATTGGCTAATCTCGAGTTTGCTAATTCCCTGTGTGGTTGACTGCACGCCATCACCTCGCTCATTCTTGGATCACTCCTTGTGTTGCTCGAAATGGATATCCCTCCGAAGAGGAGCACTCCCTTCACATTGAGGTTCCCTCCATATTCCCTATTGGACACAGTCTTTAGGGCGGAACTATCCTCCGCCATCGAAGAATTCTTTAACATTAATATTGGAACAGTCGATCATTTCACCACAGTATGGGAGGCGTTCAAAGTGTGCATTAGGGGGGTGGGTATCTCCAAGCACGCAGGTGTGCTCCGCTCATTACGGAACAGGTTGATGATGCTTGAGGGAAAATTGACTAGTTTAGAGCAGACACTTCTTCAAAGTGGGGATGATGGCATCCTAGAAGAACTAAAAAAGACTCCAGAGGAATACAATGAAGTAGCGGATAGTGAGGTGAAGTACATGGGCAAATACACTACTGCTAAAAAGTATGGTGAGAGGGAACGCCCCGGCTCAGTTATCGCAGCATTGCAGCGACGCAAACAAGAGTCTGGCGTGGTAATGGAACTGCGAGACGAAGAGGGTGGTCTGTTACGAAGTCCTTCGGAGATGGCCCACAGATTTTGTAGATACTACACAGATCTATACAGCTCCAAGGTAGCGACAGATGATTCTGCCATAATAAACTACCTAGAACATATACAACTCCCATGGCTTACCAACGACCATACAGAGAACCTAATGGGCCCCCTCGGCCCCATCAAAATCAGCATGGCACTCAATTCTATACACGATGGTAGTGCGCCAGGACAGGATGGGCTCAAAGTGTCATTTTATAAAGCATTTCAGGAACTTCTCATTCCGCATATAATCACGCTATTTGAAGAAATGGTGGAGGAGGGGGTGATGTCTCCCTCTATGAGGGAGGCATTGATAGTTACCCTGCTGAAACCAGGTAAACCCCCGAACGAGTGCTCATCCTATAGACCGCTATCGCTTTTAAATGTAGATACAAAAATATTTGCTAAAATTTTGGCAAGCAGACTGGATCCTTTGGTCCCACTTCTTGTCGGTCCGGAGCAAGCGCACCTTACCATATAATTTGAGAACTGTATTTGGGGCTATTCAACATACAAAACCCGAGGTCAAAGCCGCTGCTGTCTTCCTAGATGCAGAGAAGGCTTTTGATTCAGTGGAATGGGCATTTATGAAGGCGGTGCTGTACAGGGTCGGGGTGGGAGAGGTCTTTCTAAATTTGGTGGCGATCTTGTATAACAGGCCGGTAGCCAGGGTGAGAGTTGGTGATACAGTCGCATCTCCCATTGTGATCTCGAGAGGTACGCAGCAAGGCAGCCCTCTTTCTCTGCTAATATATGCAATAGTGGGGGAGCCATTGGCATGTACGCTTAGAGAGTATCACAGGCATAGAGAAATTTGTTTTCCTAATTACAATCTCATTTTATCAGCATATGCAGATGATATGCCTTTATACGTTCGCGACCCAGGAACCAATTTAACCCCTGTTCTTAATGAAGTAATGCGATTTGGTGCCACATCGGGCCTCAGAATTAACTGGGCTAAGTCCATTATTTTTCCTTTGACTCCGGCCATGTCACCAATAGACTTGGACTTCCCATTGCAGTGGTCCACTGACCCTGTTTGCTATTTACACATACTAGTTCACACAGACTCGGAACTGGTGCTTAAAGAAAATTACGGGAAAGCAATCTCCAAACTCGAGGATGATGTCAATTGGTGGATTCATCTCCAGCTCTCACTAATAGGTCGTAATTTCCTGATGAAAATGATTGTCCTCCCTAGATTTGAATTCCTGTTTCAAAACATTCCGATAAAACTCCCAAAACATATGTTCAAAGTGCTCCGTTCATTATTAATGAAGCTAGCATGGGCTGGTTAGCAACCTAGAGTTAAATGGGACATACTCACATTACCCTAACCTATGGGTGGACTCAATGCTCCGGACTTAGAACTATATTATAGATTGGCGCAGTGCTCTCAAGCGCATTACTGGATACATGGCCCACAGAACCTTCCCCATTTACAGATAGAAAAGGTGGCAGCTGACCCTTTTACTCTCTCGCAAAAGCTATTTCAGGCTCCTTACAGGCGCCCCAGTATTCTGGACTCTATTAATTCCACCGTCCATGCTTGGCGGGATTTATTAAATAGACAGGCAGGAGCTCTTCTGTCTTCTCCTCTGACCCCTGTTGAGTGGTGCCACTGGCTAACAGTTAGTAAAGAAAAAGAAGTACTAAAAGCGCTAACTACTCTCAACATTAATAAGATGGGTGATCTATTTACGGAAGGAGGGGCCTGTAGATGGGCCGACATTGTACTCAAAGGGCATGATTTTACACCGCTTATGCAATATAATTTTTATAGGGTCACACATGCATTACATGAGCTGCTGGGGGATGACATGCAGGAACCTCCTGAATTATTACCACTCACTTTTCTTCTGCGCTCCTCATATCCAGCTAAAACTATTATCAATATTTATGACTTGACACAGGAGGCCAGAAGGGCACAATCCTCCAAAGCCAGATTGGAGTGGCAGTGTGACCTGGGGATAGTTATAGATGACAGCATGTGGCGGTATTGCTGCGAAATGACTAAGAGCATTTCTCTTAATGGGAGGCATCGTCTCGTCCATTTCAAATTCCTCAACAGGGTCTATTACACACCGGAGAGGCTATTCCAATACGGTCTGCGGGACTCTGCTATTTGTGAGCGCTGCAAGAAAGATATGGCTGGGTACATGCATGTGGCTTGGGAATGCCCGAAGATTGCTGAATTTTGGGATAAGATTATACAGACACTAAATGAGGTCACAGGGCTCACATTATCGCTCGATCCTTTGCTGGGGCTGCTGGGTCACACTAAAGAGCTGAAGCGAGGAGTCAGGCATCTGATAGCAATGGGCTTACTACTTGCTAAGCGCAGAATTGCAATGTGCTGGGCTAGAGGCCCTGATCCAAAACTAGGGGATTGGTCCAGAGACATGGTATACTGTAATACACAGTCTGAAATTTACAATGAGCTACCACCTCCTCAAAATCGCCCTAAAGGATTTTGGGGTTTATATCAACAATATCTTGTTGGAAAGGAAACGGGAGAACCGGAAGGTAATGAGATTGATTAATCTCCCCAGACTGTTTGCTCTTGATTGCGGTTAGATAGGAGGGGAGGTATGCAGGCAGCACGCAAGTGAAACTAACAATAAGTACTGTAATTGTTTGTATGGCAAATGCACTCTATTATGTGCTTCTAAGGTACCATTTCTCTAATTGCAATGACGAACATTTTTACAAGCCTTATGGTGAATTGACGTTACAACCTGCCAATACTGCGGTATACTGTTAAGAGCCAATGTAATACTGTAAAATGTTTAAATAAAACAATTAAAAAAAACACTGGATGCCCATCCAGACACAGCACCCAGGCATACCCCATCACCACCCAAGGTGCATTCTCCTGCACTGCCTGCCGCTCCTTCTGCACCACTCCCTGCTAACTACACCCGGGCGCCCACCTCATCCCATGCACATCACCAAGCCATGCATATCACATCTATGCACAGTACCCACCCCTCCTTGACACATCTCCTGCTCACCTCCTGCTTGCTTATCAAACATGTCATTAAAGTCTGGTACCATCTGCATGACCTCTCCCCAGACCTTCTCTCCCTCACCCAGATCTGGCTCAATCAATCCGACATCTATCCCTAACATTGCAGTGGCTACCCACTCAAGCTTGAAGATCACATGACAGGGCAGATCTGGAAAACCCTAAAGAAAACGAGTCATCATCTGTGAAGAAAACATCCACTGCTCCATCACATCCGCAAATTCCAACGATCACCTCGAACACCTGACTTTCAAGCTTAACATATAAAGCAACAACACCAAGGGAGGGTCCTAGTTTACAGACCTCCTGGAACAAGATGCAACTTCAGAAACACCATTGTGGACTTCATCAACGCACTGGTGCTCAACAACATCTTTATCCTCCTTGACAATCTCATCCTCGGACCCACCTCCTCCGCATGGGACAACACCTGGTGGCCCACCACCCTTGGCAACCCCCCCACACCCACGGACCACGCCTGCAACCTCAGCATCATACTGGACTCCTCCCTCACCATGATCAACGCTGTCTCCTCCACGTGCTTCAACACCCTCTGCATCCTCCGTAAGACCTTCAAATGGATCCCCCCCCCCGAATCCAGAAAGACCATCACCCACGCACTCATAATCAGCAGATTGGACTACGGAAATGTCCTCTATGCCGGAATCAACAAATCCCTGCTCCAAAAACTCCAGACCGTCCAGAACACTGCTGCCAGACTAGTCCTCGGCACCCCACGACAAGACCACATCACCAAGTACCTACGAGACCTCCAATGGCTCCCCGTTGAGAAGAGAGTGACTTTCAAGCTACTCACTCATGCCTACAAGTCCCTCCATAACACCGTACCCCAATACCTCAATGAAAGAGTCTCCTTCTACGCACCCAAGAGAAGCTTCCGCTCTGCCGACCTCGCCCTTGCCAAACCCGCACATCCGCAGAGCCAGAACAGGTGGAAGAGCCTACTCCTACATCGCGGCAAAGACTAGGAACGAACTCCCACTCAACATCAGATGTTCACCCACTCTGCAAGCCTTCAGGAAGAGCTTCAAGACCTGGCTCTTTGGGTGAGATGGAGCTTCACGATTTCTCCCCCCCAGCGCCTTGAGACCCTCACGGGTGAGTAGCGCACTTCACAAATACCTGATTGATTGATTGATTGATTGACAATCTCAACTTTCATCTGGTGAGCCAAACTGACCCCTATGCCAACAAGCTCTTGAAAGACATTAAAACACTCGGACTCACCTGAGTGAAGGATCCTACCCACACTGCCGAACATCTCCTCGACCCTTCTCCAACTTCTCCAATAACACAGTGGACAAGCCCAAGCCCAACCCCTCACCTAGACCTATCACTTCCTGATCTGATTAGACCTGCAGCTACCATAACATTATTGAACTGCACCCACCAAAAGCGACTGATGCACATAGAACAAGGTTTCTTAGGAAACCTAGACCACAGAACTCCACACGCACCTCCCTCCTAACCTAGATGACCTCTCCAGATCTATCACAAGCTTCAACCTCTGGATGATCTCAAGTGCAGACACCCTGCCCCACTCAAAACCATCACCGCCTGATGGACTAGAATGCAAGCAAGCTGGTATACCAAGACCTCTGACTCTCCAAACACTGCTGCATACAGCTGGAAAGCAAAGGACACACAGATGATGGACGGAATGCAGAGCATATCAAACATTCACCCCCAGTCAAGAGATCTGGATTAAATCCATCATTCTTTTGCTCACCATGTCACCCGAGCTTAGACCCAGCCATATGCAAATCAGTCTTGACCCTGTGCTTCATGGGAACAGTCCAGCCCGAAATGTCAAGCCAGGTCCTCCCTGGACCAGAAACTAGCATCCTGGGACCGGTTTCGGGGCATCACCCCTCATCAGCCAGGCTAGCTTGAATCCAGTGGCACAGTGAGCCTGGGACCCACGTCTGGGCATACCCGGCACACTTAGGGAGAGAAAGCAGAAGACACACAGATGATGGACAGAATGCAGAGCAAATCAAACATTCACCCCCAGTCAAGAGATCGGGGTTAAATCCATTGTTCTTTTTCTCACCATGCCACCCCAGTTTAGACCCAAACAGCTGGAATGCAGATAGCAACACACCCATGACGATAACAACAGAAGCACCTACAGATCAGCCTTCCAGTTCTACCACTAGCGACTCAGATCCACCAAACACTCAATCCTGAAAGGAAGGATTAAAATACATCTCTGACTACTATAAATGACTGTCACCCCCTCACAGATACTCTGCACCTGGCTCTTTCACTACTTCAGCAACAAAATCAGCACCATAATAACCAACTTTGCATCCCAACCCGATGAGAAAAATACTATGCCGCCTGACCTGCTGGCTAATTATCACCGGCCTTGAAAACACCGCCACTATGTCCTAAGTCCACACTGAACCACATAGGACCCATATCTTCACTTCATCTTCACCAAAGGACTCACCTTGATCTGCACTTCCCTCACTCTTATACTCAATGACCCTCTCACTGCTGCGGCATTCCCGGATACCTGGAAACACACACTATCTTACGTATACTGAAAAAACCTTCAGCTGACGCGGAGACACTAGCAAACTACAGGCCCATCTCCTTACTAGTCTACCCGGAAAAGTCGTGGAATAACACATCAACAAATGACTGGCTGACCACCTTAAAAACAACCACCTATGGGATACATCCCAATCTGGATCCTGGTCTAACCACAGTACCGAGACCAACCTCATTGCCGCCACTGACGATATCTGTCTTATCACAGACAAGGCCCAGTGGCACTCATCCTCCTCAACCTCTCTGCTGCATTCAATATGATCTCCAGCCCCATCTTCACCTAGTGCCTTCATGAATCTAGAGTATGCAGACAAACACGCAGATGGATCAATTCCTTCCTCTCAGGATGCATTCAATCAGTCAGCTCTGCCTTTAACTTAATCTGTGACATCCCTAAGGCTCCACGCTCAGCCTCACACTCTTTAATATCTATTTGGCCCTGCTCACTAAGATCATCCAAGCCCAAGAATTGTCTTGTATTCTGATGACTCCCAGCTCATCCACTCCCTCTATGGTGACACCTCGAGCACCCAAATAAAGTTCATCATCTGCGTGCCCAAATCACAAACTGTTTGAAGCTCAACTCCAACAAGACAGAGGTGGTAGTCTTCGGAAAGGACACTCTTGTCAGAAATGTCCTCGGATGAAAGCACCAGACGAGAGGCTCAAAGGACACACTTACACACCGTAAAATAGCCCGACAAGTCAACCCAGAGGTCAGAATTCGTAAGGCACCTCTAATACAAAAAAAAACCCAACATAATTGTTTCCAGCTCCACAAGTAGCAACCATTAAAGGACTGCGTCTAGGATGTTTATCACAAGCACTGCAAGTGGAGAGGTTGTTGCTGCTAAGATGACAGTTTTTACCTTAGTCGAATTTGTAATTCTGCTCATGTGAAACATTCACAAGTTAAACTGCTCTATCAGTCATGGAAAAAAGAGATACACATGAAATGACATCTGTCACTGATTCTGTGCCAAAGCACAACATAGTCAAATGGAAGCACCACTGAAGTTCAAGTACTGCTGAATGAGACGCAGCTCATTCAGAGGAGTGCATACAGGAAAGAGAATGGGACAGTTGCATATACTTCCAGACTAAGCATGACAGTATGGGAAACATTGTGGCCCAACACATTCTAATGAGCAAACCATTGGATTCACAGGGGTAGGATATGACCGATAAGCTATGGGCAATTGCAGGATTCCATCAACCATATATTTTCTTGAAAAGTGGATTGAGAGCATGGCTTGATTGCCCGGGTGGTATTGCTATGAATTATGCTGGATACTGGAGACAGTCTATACCCTGACTACTCACCACACTGCAGATCCATGAGGAGTCAATGTAGGAGAGTTGACTTTATTGCCATTAGCAGTTTGTGACAGTTAAGGAACAGATGTGCGAACGTTTAGTGATTCAGAAATCAGACACAAACTGGTTATCGACCACTAACATAGGCATTTCGTATGAACGAAAGACCTTTTAGTCTGTATTATTTTGTGATGCAACCGAAGTCCAAATCACTCCTTTAGCAACTCCAAATACTGAGTCACTATTAGGGATTTCCTAATAGCGAATAGCTATTTGTATATACAGAGTGTTTGCAAATTGCCACTAGTAGCAGAATTGGGTTTCTGCATGTGCAATTTATCACCAACTCGAATCAGGTGCTAATTGGGCACAACCTATATAAACAGCCCCAAAATGCATCAGACTCTTTTACAGTGGCTGCTTTGTATGTGTTTGAAAGGAGGTTGAGGATGTTTGCTTGTATGCAGAGCAGGTTGAGGATACAGGAGAGGATATGTAGGGTTAGGATAACCCTTTTAAAACAGATGAGATCTATGACAAATATAGGCTTAGTGGTCACATCAGAAGGCAGATAAAACGACATCTGTTTCGTTTGCTTCTGAACGGAGAAAAGTACTTACCATGCACAATCTTCTTTTCCGCCCCTTTTTCTAATGCACTAGCTAATGTTCTATATTCTCTGCTTATCTTCCACTGATATGTTGTTCTAGTTCTCTGTAATAACACAAATACCATGTGGAACCAAGATGACCTTTATAAGCCGATTATCCAAATATCATAAAAAAAATACATTGGAGTTTTCAATTAACCTATATTCAAAGCCCCAAAAGTCTGCGTTGCGTTGGATATACCATCTTTCTAATCAATCAATCAATATAGCTTTATTTTGACAAGAGTGTCATAAAAGCTGCATTTTACAATAAAAACACATTAATATTCTTTAGAGGTAAAATACAAGGTTGCGACATCAATGATTTGCATAAAAGTCACTGCAAACAAATATACAGTTGGAATTGTAGTGCAAAGCCAATGTCATATTTACAAGGATAAAAAGATTATTAAAAAAATAAAATAGTTAATGTGTACACAATTTGTTTTAAGTTATTCAATACATGTCGACGTTGAAACTGGAATGAAAGTACATCAAATTTCTATAAAAAACATTATTTTCGCCTTCGGTATTTGCATATAATGTAACAAATGGAATACTTGTGCAAAATAGATTCAACAGTTCTATATGTGGAACTTTGGGCTCCCCACTAGTCTGCTTTCTGTTAAAACTGTGTCATTCTTGTAAGCTCCCTGCACCTTATAAGCCAAGCCTGCCCGAGAAATTTCGCCACACAGCATGCGTAAAACTGCCTACAATCAGATCTTAAGATACGTATTGCTGTGTGATAATCGCGTGTGCCCAGTTGTCGACAAAGTTGTCGACATCTTTCTATCCGTCCAGTACACCTGAATATTCCGCACTTTAACTCTGCCTTTATCGTCCCCTGGAATTGCTGCTGGTTAGCTTTATCGCTGCTTGGTATTTTTAATGTGTGCTAATTTTAATGTGTGAAAACATACTTTCTTAACTTCATTTTAAACTGCTTAATTCATTGTCTTTGGTGGACCCACTCTGTTGGCCTCCTGCTTCCCCGGTCCGCCACGAGTAGTTCTGCTAAATTGCTGTGGAGGGAAGCAGGCTCCTGAGGCACTTCCGGTCTCGGGAGGGAGATCCCTGCAGTTAGCGGTCTAGTGTTTTCACTAGGCACCCTACATAAGCCACATGTGTACGCAGCGGACACGCCCAGCTGGCGCCCCGAAGGCTTGCCAAAGGCAAGAGCATCTGTGCCCGTCTGCATCTGGACTGCGCCCGGCGCCCGGAACCCTGGCTTTTGCAATAGGGAACAGATAACTAGACTTATGTACTCTAGAGAAACCCTGATAAAGATCAGACAGAGTTGGAAGCCCCCCTCATGTATTACCTTTCCCTTTGAGAATCTCTATGAGCAGCATCAAGGTATATGTGCCTCGTGTGGTTATTGTATGCCTCTATGCCAAAACCCTCCTAGGTCGCACATGGTTAGGAAACCCACCGATAACCCTGGAAACTCCAGCATTGATAAAGGAGAGAGATACAATGGTTTCCTTCTAAATGCTCGATCCCTCATTAAATACTATCTTTCTAGCAGATTTTGCACCAGATTGGGTCCTTCTGAATGAAACCTGGGCCAATAACGCTTTAGGACCCGATCTAGTAGACGCAATCCCCGACTAACTACTCCATCCAAAGGGTGGACAGGTTGGGACGTACGGGCGGAGGCCTGGCTATTGTTTTTAGATCTCATTTTAAATGTCTGATAGAATCAGGCTTCAATCTACAAACTTGTGAAGCCCTTCACTTTAAACTCATCACCTCAGCCAACTGCTCATTGGGGGTTTGCTGATATATAGGCCCCCAGGTCCTAGACCCCCTTTTCTCAGGGATCTCAAACTCCTTCTAGAACCTTTTCTAGCTGAGAGTTGGATGACCATCTTGGGTGATTTTAACTTCCACCTAGAGGAGATGGACAACCAAGATTTGAATACCCTCTTAGAGGCCCTTGCTAATCTTGGATTGTTACAACTGGTATCCGCCTCCACCCATAAGGCGGGCCACACTTTGGATGGGTTCTTTACTAATGATCCCAGATTGGTCTACCAAAAAACCATCCCTATCTGCTGGTCTGATCACAGCGCAGTTGATTTTGATCTCTTACCCCCTCTGGCAGCCTAGAAATAACAGAACTTCTCGCCTTTTGGACAAATCCAGAAATTGGAAAGGGGTCTCGGCCGAGACACTAGCCAGAACTTTAAACAGTACACCCTGCGTAATCCCAGATGACTCTGATAGTGGAGCAGAGGCTTTTGCTACATGGCTGGAGAGTGCAGCCAATAAACTGGCCCATCTGAAAGCAATCGTACATAAAAGGCGCTCCCCATCTGCTCCCTGGTATAATGATAGGCTTAGGATGTTTAAACAAACATGCCGTCACCAAGAGCGGGCATGGAGGAAGACCCAAGACGAACAAGAAAGAATCTCATATAAAATGAGCATTAAAGAATATAAACTTGCGTTAATTGAAGAAAAGTCTAAGTATTACACCCAGAAAATTAAAAATGCCTCCTCCGCTAAAGAACTTTTTAGGCTAGTACAACTGCTTTCAGCCTCACAACCCAAGTCGGAACCAGAGAGCTCTCAAGTGTTCTGCAACCAGCTAGCAACCTTCTTCCATTCCAAGATTATGGATATTTACGAAGGTTTTGGCCCAACTCCTAATAAGCCTACCCAGTCAATCGCCACTAGTTGGCCCCTACCAACGTCCCATGGGACATTATCATGCTCAAGCCAAGAGACAAAAGGTCTCTCCGTGTTTCCTACACTCTCTCCCAAGCTGGCAGAAGAATACCTCCTGAAAACTTACTCTGAATCACCTCAAGAAGCCTGTCCTCCAGCAGTTCTCCATATGATCACCAATATTATAGCTGACCCACTCTGTAAGTTAATAAACAATGTGATCCTATATGGATCTTACCCTCGGAGTTGGAAGCAAGCTATCATTAGGCCTCTCCTAAAAAAACGAATTTGGACTGTGGGAACTATCGTTCGATCTCTTTGCTTCCTGTTCCTGCAAGGATTCTGGAGATGCATCTTAATATCCATTTGATGGAAACAGCAGAACAGCAACACTGGTTTAATGACTCCCAGTTTGGCTTTAGGAAACATCATGGGTAGATACCGCTTAATTTCAGCCATGGACTGTATTAGGTGTCCAGTGGATGAAGGACAAGGGGTGGCGCTGATACTCTTGGATATATCAGCAGCATTTGATACCATCTCACCTACGCTGCTGCTGGATAGACTCCAAGGTCTTGGCATCTCTCATCAAGCTTTAGCCCCCCTGTCCTCTTTCCTTAGGGAAAGATCTCAAATGGTGAAGTTACAGCACTTCTACTCAGAGGCCTTTTCCTTGCCCTGTGGAGTGCTTCAGGGCTCATGTCTAAGCCCTACGCTTTTTAATCTTTATGTGGCACCCTTAGGGGCTATAATCCATTCCTTCGGAATGGAGGTCATGTCGTATACTGACAACACTCAGATCGAGGTGTCAATCCCTAAGAACTCATGCTCGGTAGCAGAAAACGTCTTATGTTGCATGACTAAAGTGGCAGAATGGATGTCATGTAACTTTTTAAAACTTAACGGGGAAAAGATGGAAGTGATGATTTTTGGCCCAGGGGCATCAAGCTGGAACAGTAGTTGTTGGCCACACTCATTAGGAACCTGTCCAATTCAGGGAAAAAAGGCCAAGAACCTTGGACACTGAACTCAACTTTAATGTCCAAATTAATTGTACAATTATAACCTGCACCTGGATTATAAGGATGCTTAAGAAAATCTTCCCATTCATCCAGCAGTCTGCTCGTAAGCAGGTTGCTCTTGCCTTGATAATATCCAGACTTGATTACTGCAACTCACTGTACCTGGACTTGAATAAGAGCATGCAGCATAGACTCCAGGTGGTGCAGAATGCACTGCCGAGACTTGTTCTGGACATTCCCAGGGGGCAGTCGGCTGCAAAGGGATTGTAGACCCTTCATTAACTCACAATTAAATCCCTCTGCATGGTACATAAGGCTCTCTATCTCCCATATCCAACAAGATTAAAAACCATGTTTGGATGGTATTCCCCAGGCAGACCCCTCCGTTTATTGCTTCAACTACAGCTCACTGTACCGAGAACCAAAAGAAGAAAATGAGGAGACAGAGCATTTTCTACGGCCGCTAGCAAACTTTGGAATACCCTTTCTCAAACCATAAGGGCCATTTCTCAGCTCTTGCCCTTTAGGAAGGCTCTTAAGACTTGGTTGTTCTGCTTGAAGTTATCTTCTGAAGCTACTAGTGGACTTTCTCCAGATGGCGATCTATAGCGCCTTGACGCCTTCGGGTAATTGCTGCGCTTTATACATTTTAAACCAAATCAAATCAATGGCAGCACACATTTGTTCAATACCTTTGGTTGCTGCAGAGCAATGAAAGATGTTATCCACTGACTACATTCTGCAGAATGCAACTTGGCTTATGGAGTGCTGCCAATTGTTCTGAACTCTGAGCGTTATTTAGAGCATAGCAGACAAGGTACTCTATTGTGTTTGCAATGGTGTGTACTGTCCGTCAAACTCTTGGGGGCTTGTTTATAAGCCCCTTGCGCTGCCAGTGCATCACGTTTTGTGACGCTCCGGTGGTGCAGGAGCCTGCTCCATATTTACCAGGCAGCACTAAGCCACTTTTTTTGCATTAAGGATGCCTTGTAAATATCGTTCCCTTTAGCACGGTTTTCTGCGTTAAAGGGGCGTGCATTCTGCAGCACACATAGAAAGAGGAAAAAGCCTCTTGTGATTGTTTTTGTGCAGGAAGGTTTTCGTTCCTGCACAAAATAATCATCCCTGCAACGCAGGCACCCTTGCACCATGGTGAAAGGTGTCTGCTTTGGAGCACAGCAGACGACTGTGCACTAGCGCAGGGGAAAAGGACAGGAATGCACTGTATCTGAGAGATACTGCGCAAAGGGCAGCGCCGCAGGAAGGCCCGCGGCGCTGCTCTATGGCAAAAACTCATAAATTAGGACCTTGGTCTGTTCATCTCATTTAGAATTATTTACTGGTCTTCCAGAAACATGTATCATACATGATTTCTGCATGAAGAAATCATAATGGCACATCCAGCACCTTACCAAACCTCGAAGTAAATAAAAGAATAATGTGCCTGTTCCAAGTATTGCAAACAAGCGGTCTGTATTTCTAAGCGATCCATTTATCAATTCACCCCTCACGGATGGACATGCGCAGCATATTCCTGTGACAATTAGCCAAAACCTCTCAGATGTTCCCCTTTCTCCGTACGTACCGTATTGAAATCTAAAACGGGCAAATATTTAAGCCTGCTTGCACCTCATAGAATTACTTTTGCATCCCCAAATACCAATCCAGATGAGGAGGGACAAAAACAAGCATGTCTGAATACGAATTGAATTCTGGGGCATTGCTTTAGGGGTTTGGGATAGGAATTGTCTTAGAAATAAGGGGCTGGTAAAGGATGTCAGATGCCAGCAGAATTTGCGGCTGAAAGAAATGCTGCAGTTTTGGTGAGTCTCGAAGTCTCACACGAAAAAAAGGTAGAGAGAGACATCACAGGCACATCTGTAGGACCAGATTCCAGGTATAAAAGAACTCAGCCACAGTTACTGGGAGAGAAATGCATGATGCCACAGTGGGTGGGTAGAGCCAGGCATAGGGTGAATCTGATGTTGCAGGTAAATAAGGTAGTCAGTACAGTTGTAAATCATAAATTCGAGTTGTGTGGCATACAGAAGGTTTCAGAGAAAGTGATGTATCAAGAGTTTGCAGCCATGGAGAGAGAATTAAGGGATACTAATCAGGCAATGACTGCACACACTTGGATAATGGACAAGATGTTGAATGTACACCAACAAACTCTGACTGTGTCCGTGGAAATCCATGATGCAATATGAGGGCAGATTGTTGTTAATGCAGATAGGAAAGTACCAGCCATGTGTTTCATCAGCAGGTGCATCCCCTGAAGGTTTGGTGTTAGGGCAGCCATTGTGGTCTATCTGAGGGGAGAGTGTTCTGTCAATATCTTCATCCTTACTGGCAAGTTCTTCGGAGGAGTTGAATTATTCATTTGTGGAATAATTTGGCCTTGAATATGGTGGCCATATTGCTTCAAGCATCACCTCCAACCCACAGAATCTATTGTGATGCCTCTTCCTACAGGTCACAAGATCCCCTTTTGGGCACTGCAGGTGCCCTTCTATATGCTGGCTGTAATAAGTAGAGTTAGTGAAGTTTTGGTGGTGCCCATGACAGAGCACCCTGTTAATCTTGTAGAGTTGTAGAATGTATACAAAAACCTCACTTTCAGTACTTTTGTCAATATGACCAACATGCTGGCTGCATTTCTGGTATTTATGGATTATGTATTATGTATGGGGCCTCTGAAGCCAACATCAATGCACCAAAGGAAATTTTCGGGTCTGGCCTAAGACTGCACTAGATGTCATGTCAGCGTCAAGTAATCAAACAAATTCATACCTAAAAATACATTTAGAGAGGCTTTGGGTCAACTCTCTTCATCTATTGTTCTGTTCAGCTGTCATTCACATTTTACTTCTGCTTGTCACAGTCCACAGCCACTGCTCTTCTATGTACAATGAACAAGAGGAGAGACACGCTCCCCTATACGTCTTGGGTGCTCATGTCTATAGGAGAAAAAGAGGTCAGAGGAGTACACCGTGTGCATGCTGCTTGTCATAAGACTTTGAGTCTACACTTTGATATGCCACAATATTATTGGAGGTATGCTTCCAAGGATTAAGAGCTCTTACTCTGCACTTATTCATCTATGTGAGGAATTAGGATAATTTTTACATGTACAGAATTTGTTTATATTTTCTTTTGAATCACCTTTGATAATAAGATATTGACAGTGGTGTGGGAAGTTATTGTTTATGTCGGGATGACATTTTAGGAGTATTTTATTTTATAGAACATTTTATTGTTTTTCTCAATAAACATTACTGTGAAGATTGGAACCACAAAACAGAAGTGCCCTAAGTAAATAAGCCACAGGGTTGCCATCACAGAGGTACCCCCCCCACACACACACCCACCCTCGACCAGCTTACAACAGTACATTCATGACTATTCTATTGTTCCATTTCCAGTCCTCCAGTTCATGCCTTGATATGTCTCCATTACATCCTCCAGGGAATGACTGGGTCTTCAGTTCATAAAAGGGCAATTCCCCAATAGTGGCACCATGCAGCCCACATTTTGTAGCGCTTTTGCTGGCAGCCTATGGCTTTGTAAATGGGGATTTCCATGCTCATGCATGCGTCCACCCCAGACTTCCACTTCTGTAGGGGGAGAGGATCTGTCTTTCCAGGCCAAAGCAGTGTCTCTTTTTGCTACTACCATAGCCATCCATAACAATGTGGCGTGGTATCTGTCAGTGTCTATCTCACTCATGACATGAGGGTGGACTAGTTTGGGGTCTCAAGATAGTCTCCAGGCCAACACGGACCCCAGGTATGCCATCACGCCCCCCCCAAAACGAAATTAACTTTATACATGCCCTGACTGTGTGGAGGGGGTCCCCCTTTTCCGTACGGCATCACAATTTGGTGAGGCAACAGCCCCCATTTTTCATAGCCTATCACATGTATAATAAACCCTGTGTAGGTATTGCCACTGTATGAGTCAAAATTGTGAAGCTATGGCCGATTCACGTGGGGGGCAAGTGCCTCTCTCCAGTCATTGTCGGAGAGTTGTCCTGGGCACCCACCCCCAATCCTCCCTAAGAGGGTCAAATTAGTTCAGTGAATTAATCACCAAGGACCGGTAGATGTGGGAATTTTGTGATTGGTCAATTTATTAAGGAGAATCTTGGTGTCCAAGGGGTTATAGTCTGGTATGTCTGTGAGCTCTACTATGTGAGGTGTGAGAGCATGTCATAGCAACAGATACCTAAAGAATTGTTTACGATCAATATCGTATTCTGTCTGCAGTTCCGTGAAGGATTAAATCCTATGCCTGTCATGACATTACGTAGTTTGGAGATGCCTATTGTGTACCATGATTTAAAGGAGTGTAAGGCAGAGAGCCTCACAGGGGGTCTCTGTAAGGCCCATCCAAGAGCTCTGTTGGTATCTCTTCAAATTGGAAGCGTCACTGTTGTGGTCAGTGGAACTACCACTCATTCACAATTGAGAGGTGAGATGCCCTGTAGTTCAAGAGCCTGTTTGGGGTCAAAATGCCCCAATTATATATAGACTTCTAGCATTTACAGAAGTCTATTCTCAGGGTACAGTGGCTCCAAAGAAAGTCTTGCAGTAGTGAGTTTACTTTACAGAAAGAGGCCCACGGCAGAAGGAAGGGATAGTTCTGGAACTGGTATTGTAATCAGAGCAGGACAACCATTTTATAAATGGAGGAGCGCCTCATAATGGATAAAGGTAATGTCATCCAAAACCCTAAGTGCAATCCAGGCGATCTAGTTATGGCTGTAAAATACGCTGCTATGCACATCTTAGGTCTGCCGTTAAGTACACCCCCTGTGTATTGGAAAGCCTCCAGTTGAACATTTCAGTCCTCAGCCCAGCGAAGAGCGAAAGGGGGGCAGGCCAAGGAATATACAGAGGATTTAGCCTTATTAACATTGAGTCCAGAGAAACTACCAAAGACATCAAAGATCTGGAGGAATTCAGCTCGGAGTCTTGGGGATCATTTAGAAATATCAGGACGTTGTCAGCATAAAGTGAAATCCTGTCCAAAACCCCAAGTGCCCATCCCGGGCCCCTGATCAAGGCATCTATCCTTATCTATCCCATCAGGTACTCGACCCTGATGGCAAACAATAAAGACAACAGTAGACATCCCTTTCGCTTTCTCCTTTGGACCGGGAATGGGTCTAACAGCGAGCCTCCCACCCTTACACGAGCACTTAGGTCTGTGTATAACAATTAGATCCAATTGATATATCTGGGTCGGAAGTTCAATTTGTGTACTAAACCGAACAGGTAATCCCAATGGACTGAGGCAAAGGTCTTATGAAAGTCCACCAAGAGGAATGCATGGGCCCCGCGCATCCTGCCTGCCAATGTTTGAGTGTTACAGATACATTGAATATTGTGTCTTGTGACTCAATGGGGCATGAAACCACACTAGTGCGGATGGACCGGAGTGGCTATCAACAGCATCAGCCCATTAGCTAGAGTCTAGCCCAAATTCTGACTTTGATGTTCAAAAGGCAAATGGGGTGGTATGAGGAATAGCGGTCAGAACGGTGACTAGACAGTTTCAGCTAGTCTAGAGTCCGGAGGGAGTACACCATCTCCTGGGCCCATAGAAAGACTTCATCCAGTGGGCAAAGAAGTGAGGTTCTGTATGATTTAAAGAACATCACCTGCAGGGAGTCTTATAGGAAAGGAGTTGAGTCCGGGCCTCCCCAATTCCCTCTTGTGTAATATCGCTCTCTACCGAGTTTCTGTTGGAGTTTGTCAAGGGGCCAGTAGGTAGGTCTATGTGAGCAAGGATTTTGACAGAGGCCCGGAGAGAAAGGCGTGTGATGCTCAAGTTCAGTCGTGGGATTGCATAATGGTGTATGACATGAATGTGCACACAATGAATAAGAAGAACAATAACAGGAAACCCTCATGCCCCCCATTCCACACCTTGAAAACATGAAGAATCTATTGTGGAATAAACTAGGAACTGCCACCAACCGGGCGGCAAAACCACAACATCATTCCTTTTCACCATTCCCTCAAACATTCCTCAAAACTCAACCCTTAAAAGAAAATGTTACTAGATAGGCTATGGTAAGTCACTCTGCTTCATGTCAGAGTTTTTTAATCGAGTGGGAGTGAAATGGGTGCAAAAGCGGCCAGGCGTCCCCCATCAGCTATGGGGAGGAAGGCTGGCTGTCCATAGGTTCATGGTCCAAGGACATCAGACAGCAAGGTTTAGGGCAGTCAGCCAAAGCTTCTGTGGAGTGATGCCACCTCCATGTTCATCATGTTTGTTGCAGCAGTTGTTTGCATTCACAATTCCCTACATCGCTATTCCAGATGAGAAGTTGAGGGATACAGAGGCTCTAACAGGTTTGAGACAATGACCTCAAAAAGGTTGCAGGGTTAATCCCTCAAGCCCTGCATAGAGGTCTTGTAGATAGGACAATAAATTCTATAGGTTGTCTTCGTTGAAGCTCGTGGAAACTGAAAATTGTTTTTAATTATTTGCAGACAAAAAAGCAATACTGGCCAACACTTGTATCACGGCACATGTCGCTTCCTCAGGGCCATTGACAGTAACAATATATAATTGAGATTGACAAAACTATTGATATCCATAAGTACAAAAGATAAAAGTCTGTCTCAATATTCGAACAAATAACGTGTAAAGAAATAATAGTTATCTGTACTTGTATAATGAAAGTACAGTTTGAATAACGCAGAAGGACCCCCCCCCAGTCCCAAATGTCTCACTAAATATCGAGGGCCTTACTGAGTGCTGCTGTTGGCCATCATAAGAAGAGCCCTGTCTGTCATTTCACTGCAGGTGGGGAAGGAGCAGCCTTCGAGCCTTGAGGATTCTCCAAGCCCCTGCAAATCCCCTGTCCTCTCTGGCCTGTAATGCCTGGTCTGTTGCCCGAATTAGGGCATCATTGCAATGTCGGGTGGACACCGGAGTGGACTGGAACTGCCTGACCACAATTTGGATGGTCGGATACATCAATTTTACAATGGCAGCTTGTGCAGCGGGCAGAAAAGGCCCACGGCACAAGGTGCCATTGTAAAATAGATGTTTTTAAACCTCCCTGCACCGTGTGGCAGGCACCATGAGGTGCCTGCCACACAGTGCAGGGTTGTTTATGGGGGCACCAGAGGTGCCTCCCAGGCCTCATAGCAGAGGCGAAGGAGGGACGGGGGCCCTGCTAGGGGCCCCCAAAGTCACTTTCCGATAGCCTTCCCATGTCAGAAAGGCCAACATGGAAAGGCTGGCATAATCCCGGCGGCGGAGCGGAGGCTGGTTCCGCCATCATTATGGGATTATGTGTGTTTCCAATGCTATGATGGGCTCCTTGACCCCGTCGGAAGAGCAGCGGACGGTCCCTCCGCTCTATGACTATGCAATGCGGTGGGCGGACTGCAATAGCAGATGTCGGGCGGACCACAACCGACGGTCGGTCAGTTGCGGTCCCACCTGACGTTGTAATTGGGCCCATAGTCTCCACCAGTCCTCAAATCCTCAATGATGGGCATCATCTGTCAGCCACCTTCTCAAACCTGCTCCTGTTGTGTCGCAGCATTTCCAGGGTCTCAAGGAAGGTTTGTGCAAGATGGGCCAGGATGCTGCGTAATTGTTTGCCTGTGGGGTGATGTGCAAATCTCATTAAGTCTCCGAGCGCAACCTGCTCTTCTCACTCCCCCAGTCAGCAGCGCTTGATCCACTCCAATCAGCCTTGATGGCAGGTTTGAAGTCCCCATAGGTTCTCATTCACGGACCTCATCTGTGGGTCATGGCAGTCCTGTCTCCCCGTTCACTGCCCGCTGCACACTCTATGGTGGTGGTTCTCTGTTTCGGAGCCCCTCCGGTGTCTCCGGCATTGGGAGCCAGGATGCACTAGTGTCCATCTCTGCAAATGCAGTTGTGCAAGAAGGAGGGGGAGGAGTGCCCGCCACACTCCCGGCTGTACCGCAATGGTGCACTTATACACTGGTGGGGCTGAAGCTCAAGGCCCCCTCTGTGGCTCTTGTGTAGGGAGCGAGTTGTCTCGGGCATCCATCATCCCAAGCACAACAGCAGGACAGAGAGACGGTGGAGTGCACTTCTTGTTTCAGGCCGCACTGCCAGCAGGGCTGTCTCCAGGTCTGCGGCAGCCAAAGAAAGCGAAGCGATAGCTTTGCGGCCCTCCTGAATGGATCTGCAGGCAGACGTGAGGCAGGAAAAATCATTTGGACCCCCTGGATTTATGTATTGTGATAATTATAAGCAGAGTATCGGTGGAGCTCAGAAGAGAGCGACCACCATGTTCAGTGTCTTAGCCATGCCCTGCAAAAGTAAAGCATTAATGTGTTTTCATTATTTTACATCTTATGAAATTGATACATTGACAACACAGATTTTATTTAAGAAACGTAGAAGGTATTTTTCCAGATATTAACACGTAATATAGTTCAGGTTTTTCTTGCACATATTATAGTGGTTTATTTGAATTCAGCACTAGGAAAAAACATAGTTTCAACAAGCTATATAATCAATCAGTCAGCATTTGTAAAGCACAATACTGTCAACCCCAGTGGTATCTGGTCGCTGAAGATGCCTTGTCTCTGTCAAAAAGCCAGGTCTTGAGCTTCTTTCTGAAGTCTGCCAGGGAGGGTGTAGTTCAGAGGTGGAGGGGCAGGTCATTCCAGGTCTTGGCGGCGATGTAGGAGAAGAAGCGGTCCCTGCTGTGGCTGCAATGGATGAGGGGAGGTGGACAAGGGCACATGAGGAAGACTGCAGGAGTCTGGTGGATTGGTGGGATTTCAGTTGATGGTTGACATAGGATGGTTCTTGATCGTGGAGGGCTTTGTAAATGTGTGTGAGGATCTTGAACTGGTATCTCTTCTGGATGAAGAGCCAGTGGACGGTTCTGAGGTGGTGAGTGATGTGTGACCATTTGGGAAGGTCCAGGATGAGTCTGGCTGCCACATTCTGTATAGTCTGGAGTCGTCTGAGCAGCGGAGGGAGATGCCAGCGTAGAGAATGTTGTTGAGCCGAGGCAGCTGAAGATGAGGACTTGAGTGACAGTCATTCTGATGTTGATGGCGATCCACTTGAAGATTCTGCAGAGCATGCAGAGGGTGTGGAAGCAGGAGGAGGTGACCACATTGACTTGTCCTTTCACGGTTAGTTGGATGTCGAGGATGATCCCTTTGTTGCGTGCATCGTCTGTAGGTGTATGGGTTAGTCTGAGTTCAGTCAGTCACGAGTTGTGGTCCCAGGCAGAGGTGCTGCTCCCTAAGATCAATACTGGTGTTCTGTCGGAGTTAAATCTGAGGAAGTTGTTTCTCATCCAGTTGGAAACGTTGGTCATGGCGCTGGAGAAGTTGGCTTTGCTGTTGGCGTAGTTCTCGGTGAGTGAGATATGTTGAGAGTTGTCCATGTAGGAGATTATGTTGAGGCCGTGGGATCTGACGATGTCTGCAAGGGGGGTCATGTAGGTGTTGAATAGGATGGGGCTGAGTGATGATCCTTGGGGGTACACCGCATATGGTGTCCTTGGGTGTGGAGGTTAAGGGTGGCAGTCAGATACTCTGTGTGCATCCTGGGAGAAAGGAGGCAATCCACTTGAAGGCATCTTGCTGTATGCCGATGTTGTGGAGTCTGTTGATGAGGGTGTTCTGGGAGACTGTGTCAAATGTCACAGAGAGGTTGAGGAGGATCAGGGCCACTGTTTTTCCATGGTTGAGGAGGGTTCTGATGTCATCTGTGGCAGCAATCAGCAGGGTCTCAGCCCTGTGGTTGGCTCAGATTCCTGATTGAAAGGTGTCCAGTAGGTGATTGCATTCCAGGAATTTGGTGAGCTGTTGGTTGATTGCTTTTTCCAGGACTTTGGCTGGGTAAGGGAGCACGGAGATCAGTCAATAATATTTTAGATCACTGGGGTCGGCAGAGTGTTTCTTGAAAAGGGGTCTGACTTCTGCGTGTATCCATCTGTCCAGGAAGGTTGCTGTGTTGATGGAGGCATTGGAGATGCTGGCAAGTTGCGTGCTGATAGTTTCGATCCAATGTTAAAGAGGTGGTGGGGGCAGGAGACAGAGGGCGCCCCAGAGTGGATGGATGACATGATGTCTGTGATGGTCTGAGTGGTGAATGGAGTCCAGGTGGTGATCGTTTAGCAGGTGTTTGCTGGTTGGTTGAGGTGATCGAGGTTGAGGTTGGTGAGTTGGGGGTCGAAGCTGTTGTAATGGCTACAATCATGCTGTGGAAGAAGTCGAAAAGGGTGTTGCAGAGTTCTTGGGAGCAGTGGATGGTGTCTTCTGTGGCTGTGGATTTGGAGAATTCCTTGACTATTCTGAAAAGTTATTTCGTTTGGTTGGCTGCGGAGTCAATCTGGGCAGTGATGGCTGCTTTCTTGACTTCCTTGATTTGTTGGTGATAGTTGCTGAGGACTGCTTTGTGAGCAGCTCTGTCAGCGGGGTTCTTCGTGATGCGCCATCCCTTCTCCAGTTGGTAGAAGTTGCGCTTGGTGGTCCTGTTTTGAAGCTTTGTTGGTTTCAGTGGGGCAACTCTGTGGGTGATCCAGGCAGAGAAGTTCTAGATGGCTAGGTCAAGGTCTGCTGAGGTTTAGGGTTGGATGGTGGTGAGGGCCTGTGTCCACTGGGTTGTGGTGACTTTGCTCCAGCTAAGATGGGAGGACATGTGGCACTCAGTGATGGTGTGCTGGGAGTCGGAGATCGTGAGGTGTACAATGGCATGGTCAGTCCAGGTCAGTTTTTTGGTGTGGCTGAATTTAATTCTGTCACTTGTGGTAAAAATGGGGTCAAGTGAGTGCACAGACCTGTGTGTGGGTTCAGTGACCAGCTGAATGAGGCCTGTGTTGTTCAGGTTCTCCAGGAGGGCGTTGGAGATGGTATCATTAGAGTCATTGATATGGAAGTTGAGATCGCCGAGTAGGATGTAGTGGTGGGAGTCGATGGCCAGGGGGCGATGAGATCTGAGATGGAGTCGCATATAGTTGGTCGGGACCCAGGGGTCTGCAGGCGAGGGTGCCTCTTACATTGTCCTTGCGTCTGTCTTTAGATGGAAGTTGTGCTCCATGAGAGGAGTGGGGCCCGCGTTGGTGATGGTGCAACTGATGTTTTCCTTGAAGATGATGGCGATGCCTGCGCCTTATTTGTGCAGTCTCGGTGTATCATCTTGTAACTGTTGGGAGTGGTGATGGCTATATTGGGGTTTGCGGAGAAGTTGAGCCATGTTTCAGTGATGAAGACAACATCGATGTAGAGGGTGTGATGTGTCCCAGGGTATCATGGCATGCTTGCAGAGGGAGCACAGGGAGTGGGCATTGAGCAGGATACATTGGAGCGTTTCCGGGTTGTTTGTGGTCTGCTGGGCAAGAGAGGCATGGGCTCTTTCGTTTGTTGTGTTGCAGGAGAAGTGGCAGTGCCGGCAGGTGAAGGGTCCTTTAGTTGATCATGGTGTTGTGGCGAAACAGCTGTCACTTCAGTGTCCAGCTTCCGTAGTTATCTGGCGATGTATTGACGGGTAGAGGGAGGGCCAGGGGTCCTGGTGCTGGGCGCAGTTCAGGCACGGATGGGCATCCATGGGCTTGCATTTGGCGCACCGGCAGTGTGGCCGTGGAGTGGCCTTCATAGGTAGTCATGGGGGTGGAAGGAGCTGTCTGGGAGGTGGGAGGGCGGGATTGGTAGCACAACGGCGGGAGCGGGAAGAGCAGGAAACGGCAGGTACCAGCTACAAAAAAACAATACCAATGCTAGAAAGACAAACCCAAGACAAATGAAGGCACAAAAAATGATAGTAACATTGAGGAATTACCACAAACCCAAAGCGCAAAACACTCCAAATAGAGGAGGTTGAGGCAGTCAGCAGGCTCGAGAAGGGGGCTCACGGAGCAGGAACAGTGCCCCGATCAAGAGGAGCTAGGCAGGGGAGTGGCGCAGTTACCTGAGGTCAAGGGCTACTTGAGCTATAGAGTTAGAAGTTCATAGATTGAATTACTGTATACCATATATCATATTAGAATTGTGAACTTTACAAACGGTGATGAAATACTAAAACGTTTTAGTCATTTTCGATATCGATGGTTCTGCAGTGCATCAACTTTTGCAGTGCAGTGCACCTTTGCCAACTGAAAATAATCAAGCATCTTCTCTCTTCTAGTGAACTGAAATGAGCTGCATATGTGCTCATTATTTCCAGAAAAAACACTGGCAAGGCCATCCTAATTGGCTTTCCAGGCTATGTTGTGTCGCCCCTAGCAGCAGTTCATCATTCCATTGCTGAATTAGTCATTGAGAAAAGAAAGTTAGACCACATCACTCGGATTCTAAGGGAACTCCACTGGCTCTCTGACCCAGTGCAAGCTTTGTTCCCCAATGGTTTCTCTAAAACCCTTCAGTTATGCAAGCCAAGCTATTTACTTGAGCCCATCTATAAGATCAGATGAAGATATCAAGTGTCTCTGTTCTCTTTCTTTCGTCCCTTTCCCCTCATGTGTCCTTGTGTAATGTAAATGGTGCTCAAGTAAAGCGCTCCAATACCTTTGCGTCAAGTTCACGCTAGAAAAAACTGCCAAAAATAATAATAATAATAGTTCCTCTGCTGACCAGCATAATATCCTTTGCGTGGTTGGCAAGAAGTTGAGGGAATTGTGGAGATTTGCATAGCTCCTTTTGAATCTGGATTGACAGGTTATTGCATACTTGACACGGCCCCACGCAACATGCCACAATGGGCATTGGGTCAGCCAAGTTCAGCCATTGGCTCTCTTTGCCTGATCATATGTGCACATCCACCTAATAAGAGGTCCACTACATTGTCAGGACTGCTGGGACAATACTTTACTGCCAATGCATTTTTCTTTACATTCTTTATCCTTTTCTTTAATTATAGTCATTGTTATGTGCTTAAACTATGCCTTCGGGATACTGAAATTTGAGTCCAATAATGTATTTTCTTTGTACCAATAAGACTTATATTTACTAGTGATGTTGTAAAGGTGTGGTAAAAAGGGTTTCTTTACCGCTTCCAAAGTACACCTGCCTGCTAGCAAAAAACTATAATGTTTTAATAAAATTATATTCAATAGTTATTTTTCTTTATTTTGCATGTTTATTGCAAGCATATGGCCATCATGTTTAGGTGGTGGTTGTTGTCTTTTTTTCCTTTTCTTATTTTTTGGTGTACGCTGGCAAGAAAAAAATCTCACCAGTGCGCAAAGGTCAGAACTAATGACTTTGACAATGCTTTTTATTCTTCAAGTTCACAGTTGTCCTCATTTTAGACTACGTGTGTCAAGTGCTATGCTTAGTTACTGTGTTCTATCGTATCCGCCAGGTTTTTAGTTCTTTTCAGATTCTGCTTTCATGCAAACTTTTTTAAGTACCTATAAAATGAGTGTCTAACAAGGTATTATGTGACTTCATATTTTCCTTCTGCAAAGACTCTTATGTTTATAGTTACTAAATGTACTTAATATTGCCTGACATACTCGGCTGCCCCAGCACATCTGCCACATTCACCTTGTGTCAAGACACCTCCCAAAAGTGTATGTGCAAACATTGAATATTCTATATTATGTGTCCCACATCATCTTAGAGTGATGCAGAGCACCATTAATGGGATTGTAACAGATATTTTATTTATGTTACAGGTGAAATGTTTAGTTTGGACATTCCTTTGGAAGAGTGTGTAGTGTGCACTTCAATAATCAGAACTAATGGTACGCAGACACAGTGTAAACTAATTTCAACATACTCAATACATTATTCATTATTTTTTAATAGAGTGTAATACATTATTCATGCTCTGCAACCTTTAGTGACTTTACTCTTCAACTGAAGAAGAGAATTATGTGGAAGAAGGTGTTTGTATGTGCACTGCTGACTGCAATTAAGGCCGCTGGACACAGGGTGGATGTGACCTAAGTAGAGCCCCTCGTGCATCCAGTGTGCATGCCGAAGGTACCACTTCAAAGCATAAAACAACTCTTTATCGACTTCCTAGAAGCACAGCCAGCAGCATTCACAATATCAAAAAAGGGTAAATAAATAAAGCTAATAGCAGGAAGGTAGTGCATTGTGTTGCAGAAATGGAAAGTACAGTTCTATCAGCTTTCTATGGACAGAATCAAAATCATTGCCCTGAAACTGACCATCACCCCACTATCTTCGAGGCGTAAGGGAGGACATGTGATGGCTAGCTTAGCTTTCCTGGTCACAGTGCTGTCTCTCTACAAAGGGACAAATGTGATAGCACAGGGCAGACGGTACTGAGGAGGGAGAGGTTTCCAATACAAGCAGTTTTGCAGTTTTTACAGAAAACATCAAACGTGCTAAAGAAAGTGGGGTAATGGCAATGGAAAAAAGTTCCAAGCCAGCATTTAAAAAGCTTTCCTGGCTCCCTCCCTCAGTGAATAAGTCCTGCAGTGACTAGAGGTATTATACTATATTATGAGTTATTTCTGTTGTATGGGGAATAACATAGGGACCTGGAAATACGTAGTCTAATTCTGTATGTTTTCCCCTTCTGGTGGAAACACCCAGCCCAAATTTGCAAACATTTAGCACCTGCTTAGAGCAAGTGGTAAATGATCTGGGGGATTCTTCTTTTGCCAGTAGGCAGGCAGAAGGGAGCTGGGTGCGGCAGAGGGAAGGTATTCTTTTTATTCAGCTGGAGGGAGCTTGTTCTGCTCCCCTCATGCTGAAATATGCTTGTTGCCCCCACAGCTCCACTGCAGTTCCGGGTCTGGTGTCTCCAGGCCCATAATGATGGAGTTTGGCCTTTAAGGAGCTAATATTTACAGACCTGGAGACATCACAAAACTTATAGGGGCATATTCTCAAGGAGCCATCGCCGATTTATCGGCACTTTAGCGCCGCAAAAGTAGCGATAGACTTACCGCCCCATTCACAAGCTGGTGCAAACTGTCGACAGCGCCAGTTTTCCTGCGATAGCTGCCGCAAAACACATCGCCAAGGATGAGAGCGACAGACAACGCTGATGACATGCAGAGTAGGCGTTCCCGTGCAAAAACACACAAAAACACCACTTCGCGATATTCTCAACGACCAGCCAGATCTGCAATGCCGGACAAAAACTGGCGATAAGGCGCGTTAGCAGCAGGGACTTAACACCTGCTCTTTACTGGACTTAAGTAGGACGAAAACCTGCAGTACAGAGGGAGCCCAGGCCGCTCGGAGACTCAAGAGGACCACAACACCCACCGCCACCAGGCCCCGCCTCCCCGCCTCCCCCCCTCCCCCGGACTACCACCGAGGCAGCGCAGAACAAGACAGCTGACCGCCCGAAAACGGCATGGCCCCTCAGCCACACAATTGCAGAATGTGGGGAGAGGTGGGAACCAAGTATGTGTGAAGGAGGCAAGTCACCCATGAATAAGAATGTACACAATGCCAAGTATGGCGGTGATGTGCTGGACAGACTCCAGTATGCAGAGCACAGACATGTCCCTGTGGACACATACTGCTGGTGTGTGCAGTGTTGTGGACAGTGGACGCAACCATCTTACCTCAGGCAGTGGGGAAGACCTCGCTCATGTAGCTGCATCGTCCCCCCCTGTACGCGGAAGCGCAGTGGGCTAGTCCGGCGTACGCCACACCAGCGTAGGAGTGTGAATAAATAGACCGGGGTACTGGGTGTGGTTCACTTCCGGGATGGCCAACGCATCTACCAGGGCGGCGCCCCTCACCCTGCCACGAGTCCACCGCCGTGACCGCCAGCCTCCTCAGCCAAACGCTGGCTGCCGCGGCACAGGCCCTCAGCGCACCCAGCGGCACAGCACCGCGGAGTAATGTGTGCACTGACTACTGCCTTCTGCCTACACTGCGGTCAGCAGGGCTCACAATCCAAACTGAGTCTTGATTTATTTATGGCAGAGTCCCGAAGGCAACAGACATTGCTTCCAGGGCGGCCCGCCCGGACGACGCATCATCGCAGGCCGCGCACCCGCTGAGCGCTCCAGGTGCCACTAACTCTGTGCAGCTCAAGTCATCGCCATGTGGCTGTGGGCCCTTTCTGACCGCTGCCTCCGGCCTACACTGCGGTCAGCAGGGCTCACAATTCAAATTGAGTCTATATTTATTTATGGCGCAGTCCAGTAGGCAACAGACATTGCTTCCAGGGCAGCCCGCGTGGACGACGCATCATCGCAGGCCGCGCACCCGCCGAGCGCTTCCGGTGCCACGAACTCAGTGCAGCTCAAGTTATGGACCCTTCATGATGTAATCTTCTATGTGTGAGACCAGTTCTGGTGCCCCTACCTCAGTGCACTGCAAGTCATGGACCCTTCATGATTGAATATTCTGTGTGTGATGTCAGAGCTGGTGCCCCTGCCTCAGTGCACCACAAGTTATGGACCCTTTATGATTGAGTCTCGTGTGTGATGTCAGAGCTGGTGCCCCTACCTCAGTGCACTGCAAGTCATGGACCCTTTAGGATTGAATCTGTGTGTGTGATCCGATGATCACTGTTCTAGTTGTTGCCAGCACCAACCACTCCCTGAGGGCTGGCTTACACTCACCCCACACCCATCCAGCACAGGCGTCACTGGACATGTGACGCTGGTAATAAAAAGGGGCCAGGCGCACGTGCCCATAGCCAGTTCCACCATACATCTAAGTGTGTCTGTGTGGTCATTATGTATGCGTGATGGCCCTGGCCCTACCACATCACATCGTGCTGTGGAGAGCGGACGCAAGCATGTCACCTCAGGCAGTGGGTAAGACCTTGGACATGTAGCTTTCTCCTCCCCCCCGTAAGTGTAAGCAGAGTGGGCTGGGCCGGCGTACGTCAGTCCAGCACAGGGGTGTGTAGAATTAGCTCGGGGCTCAGGGCGTGGTTCAGTTCTGGCCTGGACAAGGAAGTAACTAATGCGTGTGTCTCTGTTGTAGTGTTGGCGCCACCCGGCCCGCAATTGACAATGTTGCAATGTAGCATGCACCCGGAGGGCGGTCTCGCACGAACGGAGAAATGAAGGAGCGCAAGACCGCTCGGGGTCTTGGCTCATACATACCAAGTGTTGTGTGTATCTGTATTGCCGCAGCATGAGCCAAATGCCTAGCCTTAATCGCAGCGCGAGTTCAGCCAGGCTCTACATCTATGTCCGCACTATCCTTACCATAGGCCTAGACTCACGTGGCCGCCCACCTTCAACGGCCAACATCACAGTGTCGTTGTCAGGCTTGTGGACATGCGCAGACAGGCATGACAATGGTTTGCCTTTGGAGTGCAAGTGATGCAACCGCGCAGCGTACACAAGTGAATAGGCTCGAGGGGAGGGAGGAGCAGCTGTGAGGCAACGTAACACACAGTGATGCCGCTCATTTGCCACATGCAAGTCATGTCAAACATGAACCCCAAAGTCGCACACATCCCACCCCACACCCAACAAGCCACATCACAATTCCTGAATGCAAGCAGATGACAAACTGACATTAGGGATGAAAGCTCCTTTGTCTGAACTATCAGGCGGAAGCACATCTGCACATCCAACCTCGGAATTGCATGTGCCCGGCACCCCCTGACAGATACGATAGCAGTTGAGGACGACTCCCACACTAAGCACAGCCCGACGAAAGACCAACGCATACACACCCCACAGATAGAAGTCTTTTCTGGGAGTTATCTTGCATGGAATGGCCTTCACACTTACTCCCACTCCATCCCAGGCGTACAACCGTTGCACACTTAAACAACTCATTGATCCGAGCTGTGGCATTTCATCCACAGAACTGGCGCAGGTCAGAACAGTGCAGCTTCAACCAGGGCCACTAACGCAATGGCAGAACATCCCGGACACATGCACAACCCCTGTCAGGTGGAACTGTACCGTGAACGTATGCTGCATTTACTGGGGGCACTGCCATTGGTAGTGCTGCCGGTCAGTTACCGGCTGAGCTTCCGCCTTGCCAACGTCACCTGCATTCAGCCTGTGTTGCACTGTCGATTGTGCATATTCGAGTGGTCCATGGATGTCTGCCTATCCAAAAGGACGGTAGCCGAACTGGATTTCGACATGTGTGTGCGCCCCCTGTTGGCCCACGACCAGGAGTGTCACCGTGATTCCCGTCTATGGTATGCCTGGATACTTGGCATACATGCTGGCAGCTGGACCTGGGAAATTGCAGAACTCCTCGTGTGCAGTGACCACATTGAGCCGCTCCACTATTGGGCTGTAGTGCTAATTGGTGACAGGGGGTGGATGCAGCACATCGGTCCGGACCTGCTAATGGCTAGCCTCGCCATCCTGTTCGATGGAGTCGACAATGACCTCATGTTGGAAATGATTGCCTACGAAGCTGCACTCGCTTTCATGGACGTGTAACTACGTACCTGCAGCCACAACAGTTTGGAACCCATTGCACATGTCCCAACACCTTGTTGCATCTTGGGGTTCTGGTCACATATCCCATGACAACAGTGGACATGGCTGCATTCGCCTGGACCCCGAATACGTGAGCGGACAACCATGCGGGGTAACACACACCTGTGAAAGGTGAGGCACTCCCCCGGAGTGGACAGCGGGGCTTGGCAACGTTCCTCATTCTGACATACTGCTGCATTGGTCCGCATGTTGTGGCACTTCTCTTGCCCGTACTGGCATGCATATGCCAATAAAGTCTACGCACATTCACTTATTTTCAACTGTGATGTGAGTTGTTTCGAATGACGATGTGTGTCTCACTGCCTATCTGGGTCACGGCCATACATGCGCATTGATAGCATTACCCAGGGAGTACCATTTATGTGGAATCACTGTCCCTACATTCATCAATACTTTCATGCTTAATTGATCAGGGCCATGACACATCAGTGTGAATTTGAATGTTTTATTCGCATTCAGTGGGGTTTTTCAGCTGGACCAGTACAGGGCCATGCAAACCCCACTTTCCATTGTCGCCCCGTGGAGGGCCAGCCAGAGTACTTTAGGGATGGACAGGTTCATCGGGAGAGGTAGACTTCAGTCCACAGTGTGATTGCTGTGTCATTGGTAACCAATCCAAATATGGCAGTCCATGTCGAGGTCCAAGGTGAGTGTCGCTGAGTGTAATGGGGGACAGTGGAAGATGTTATTCCAGGGCATGATGCAGAGGGCAGTAACAAGCTGAAACAGGCCATATGGCGGTGATGTATGCTACTACTTCAATCTTGCCACCAAGCCAGATTCATCGTCATCTTCGTCCTCTGATGTGTCAGGTGCCTCACATGTGGGTGGTGGTGTTTGGTCTGCTGCACTGTGTGGCACAGACACTTCAGGGGGCGGAGATGTGGATGGGGTAGTAGCAGCAGCAGTCATCTGCGCCAGGCCGTGTGGTGGCAATGCCATGACGAGGATCTGCAGGGCATGGAAGTTCCCAGCTACATCTAGCTGGTGTGCAGCCGTGGCAGCCAATCGTTCCGCATGTATCCGCTCCATGTTCTCCATGATCCTCCGCATGTGCCCCAACTCCCGGCTGACATCGCTGGAGCCACTCTGACTAGACAGTTGTTCTTGTCTCCGAGTCATGACTTCAGCAATTTCAGCCATGTATTGTTGGAGAGCATGGAGCGGACAGTGGGTGTCCGTTAGGGACTATAAGTGGACCCTGATGGGACTTAGAAACCCACGTATGGCATCTAGTTTGGCTGCCATGAGGTCGAACCCCACCCGCAGCTGGTCAGCCATCTTCTCTTGGCACCCTAACACATGGCGTTGGAATGCCATGTGTTGGTCGTGGGGGTCCTGGGAGCCAGCCGTGGTGGTGGGTGCTTCCTGCTGTGTGGTCTGGCAAGAGGGTGGGGTCTCCTCGATGCAGCTGGGCTGCCTGCTCCTGGAGGTGGGGTGCCGAAGCTGTCCATGTGCTGCTGGAGGGCGTTCGGTGTCGATGTTGGGGAGGTCGTCTTCGTCATCAGTGCTGAGTTGTTGTGTCTGCTCTGCAGGAGGTGTTGATTCTCCCTCTGCAATGTGGAGGGGAGATGCAGATTGACACTGTGTTCACATGTATGTCCGCGCATTGTACAAGTTTACTAACGGACTGCATGCCAATGTACATTGTGAATGTTTGTGATGAGATGCCTATTTGATGCGAGACAGTTGACATTTCTACACCATCAGGGATGTGTGGTTATACTTGTCCATTGTCATCTCACAGTTTCCTGCTATGCCAAATGCGAATGGCCGTTTACTACACACAAGCGGCAACAGTTGTGTCCTCTGTTCTGTTGTGAGAGTGTTGCAGTTTGTGCCACATTGTTGTCAATGTTGTGGTGCTCTGATTCTTATGTGTGTGTGCTGCATTGTGGGTGTGTTGCCCCTTCAGCTCTGATTTGGCTGGCCCTTCTCCCTTTTAGGTGGTGTGTCTTTCACTTCTGTGCTTATACAGTGCTGAGATGTTGCAGACTTGGGTAAATTGGGCTCTTGGTCGGTGTTGTAGCTCTTGGGCATGGTTTGTCCGCAGATGTGCTCTGCTTACTTATGCATGTGTGCCATTGTGCCCATCTCCCCCCGTCCCCCCAGTCCCTGGTCGTTACTCACCCTGTTGCTGTTGGCTCAGGTCATGTTGAGCAGTGTCCGATCCACCAACTCCTGCCACCGTCTCCCCAATGATGACTCGGGTCACCATTTCCTCCATCTCATCCAGCTCCTGTTGTGTCGCTGGACTCCCACCTCCATTCTGCTTTGCTGCTCTCAGGTTGGCAGCGGTTTTCAGCTTGGTTTTGCGCTTCACATCAGTCCAGCGCTTCTTGCAGTCGTCCACTTCCCTTCTCTTCACTCCGACTGCATTCACCTTGGCCAAGATGGACTGCCATATTGTATTTTTAGTTGCCAATGTCACAGTGGAGGTGATGAACAGTTGGTGGTGGTGTTCTGTTACCTCCGTAATGAGGATCCTGGTTCCCTGCGGACTGAGACGCGTCTTCTTGTTTTTCTTCTCCTTGCCTTTCCCTGTCCCCGAGGTCCCAGGCTGGTCCTCCGTGTGGCTTGTGGGGTTCTGGTTGTCCTCTGTACTTGCTCCGGCTCCCTCCATGGTGCTTCGCAGTTGTTTGTGTTTTGTAGGTGGTTTTTTTTGCAGCTTTTGTAGTGTTTGTTCCTGCCTTGCTTGTGGGACTTGCGGGCCTGGCGCTGCTTTTCGCTGGATTTTTATCGCAGTTGGGCCCATCGCAGCTTTTTTCACGTTCGGGTTTCCTTTTTTATCGCTGTCGTGGTAGTTGTATCGCGGACATTTGTGGCGTTCTCGGGAAACTATTGCATGTTACCGCCGTGTTGAGAATGAGACGTTGACACAGAGTTATTTTCCCGTGATAGACGGCGATATGAAAAATTGTGTTAACCTATTTTGGCGATGATTATCGCACATTCTTGAGAATATCCCCCATAGTTGCTCAGAACGGTATCTACTGGGAACACCACTTTGGGCAACTCATAATGAGGGCCATAGAGCTGGTTGCATGCTATTCTCTGTTGTCTGCCGTGCATTTGCTTACTTGCAGATATATTGAGATAACACATGCACTGAAAAAGGCACAATTTTGTTAACAAATGACAACACACTTCCCTCCTGTGTCAGTGTACAAGGATGGCAATGCTAAAGTGCAGCAGTATCAAGTTAACGTGGAACAGACACTCCAAATTCTGAAACAGGTCAAGCCTTAAGAAGCATTGTAATTCACCCAATGTCTTAGTCTATCTTTGTCACCATGGTCATGTCTACATATATTTTCAATTTAGAAGTGTACGACGTGATTATTCGGAAATTACAGTGTCTTGAAAATATATCAAATCACAAATTACTAATCTGGGGGCATATTAGCAAGGGCCTTATCGCCCTATCAGCAAGCTGTCGCTAACAGGCGTTAGCGACAGCTTTCTGGCGATAGCGGCCCGTTTTCCCATCGCCTTGCATGCCAGCGATAAATATCGCTAATGACATGCAAGGTAGGCGTTCCCAACTAAAAGCGACTGAAAACAGTCGCTAACACAACTTCTCCCTATTAGCAACCCAGGCGAAGCGATAAAAATATTCGCGCTAAGCGCGAATATCGCTAGAATTTGACACCTGCTAAAAACATGACTTACCTGTTTGTAGAATAGGAGGTGGATTGTCAGCCTAAGTCCACCATGGCGTTAATGCGTGAATATCGCTGTATTTCCAGCGATGTTCACACATTTCGCCGCTATCGCTGGATATTTTATCGCATTGGAGATAAACCTTGCTAATAGCATGTTATCTCCGCGATAATATCCAGCGATAGGCGGCGTTAAGAAAATGCGCGCTAAGCGCGGTTAGCGATAATTTCCGCCTGTTGTTGCTAATATGCCCCCTAGTTCTCCCATTTTGTTATCCTGTCTGTTTTCGCTATTTTCTCAAATCCTCCCTTAAACAAACGAGAGGCAAGATTGGAGGGTATGGTGGCAGCTTCGTCACTAATTCCGCATACAAAATTGCACTATAGTGCGAAGATGATCAAGACAGATTATTCAGATTGTTTTAGTTGGGGCCTGTTAATTTTTTCAGACATCAGTTTGGTTTATACCTATGTAATTCAATAATGTGAAATATTTGTGCCACAAGTCAGTACTTTTCAACATCTGGTGCACTAAGCCTATCAGATTTATTAGACAAGATCAAGGCCCTCCTGGAGATATGGCATGTTTGTACATTCTGTATCTTTTTGTTCCATGCAGGGTAAGAAAGCCCTATGGGGATAACACAAGATGTTTGTTAATCTGTGCAGTATCTTGGATACAATTTCCATTTGTTTAATGCGTAGGCATTCTTGTAATGCGTTTGCTTCATTCCAGCAGAAATTGTTGCAGACATATCTATATTGAGGACATTCAAAGAGAAGGAAGTGACTGATCTGGGGGCTTAGTGGACTAATGCTTCCACTGTAGAGACCTGTGTTTGACCCCATGGTCACAGGAACAAATCCCAGTGTGTCTATTCCGCCTTTCATCCTTCTGAGGTCGCTAAAATGAGTACCATTAAGTTGGGTAACAATAAACATCTGTTATTCAGTGCCAAGATACCCTTCTGTATGAGCGTGCACTTTACGAATACACATGTTATGTTATGATCGCATAATGTTAGCAACAATAATGCTTAATTTGAGCCGGTTGCTGTAGGTGGGGTCCACCAGCACTTATTTCTGGGGACCGGCACTTATTTTCCTCAACAAACCTTGATCCAAAGCAGGAGAGAGAAAAACACAAAAGGAGGAAAGAAGGAGGTAGAGAAAGATAGCAAAATAGTGACAAAGGGAGAAAGCAGGGATAAAAAAGACCTGTTTAATGTTCAAGGGTGAGATAACCTTTTTAAAGTGCAGGAGAGATAAAGAGGCTGGGAGGGTCAGGATGTGAATTAAATAGGCATCTGGTGGAATCAAGTTTACGCAGCCTTGGAGCAGGACTTTCGCTAGTCTTGAGCTTGTGAACAAAATCTTGGTCCCCTGGCACTTATTCTTTTATAAATTAAGCACTGGATGGGAGAAAGAGAATAGGCTTAAGGTGATCCATCCTAATAGTTCCAAATGCATCTAGTTAAGAAAATAAATCAACCAACACTCTGTAAAGTACCCACAGCTCACTATTCTGTAGCCTTGCTGAGCCTAAGGGTTCAACCTTTCATGAGGTGATTGGGGATAAAAAAAGGTGCAGAATAGCATAGATAAAGTCAATTGAATAGGAGGTGAATGTAACGTCTAGATAAATGTCATCCTAACAATGGTAGCGATATATAACAATACACTACTTTTGACAAAATAAAGCAAAGCTACCCCATACAAGACAAAATATACTCAATCTCACTGGAATTATGCGCTGATATTTATTTCACCTTACCTCAGGGCCTTCAAACAAGAGTGTCATAGACAAGAGAAAAAGTGGAGAGAACATTATACCTAAGTTGAAAGAGATAAATATAAATCACTCATCCAAGAGTATAAGTATTTGATTATACTTGAGAAAAATTATTTGTTTTCTGAGAAAATTGACTCAGCTAAAAACTTGTCAAAAGAACTTTTCAAGACTATAAAAATCCTCTCTGGCTTTAATTCAACTAATTTCCCTGATGCTTAGTCAATCCTTTTGTGATAGACTAGCCAGCCTTTTTCAAAATAAAGTAGAGGCAGTGTATGAGGAATTTGACATTAGTCATACTGTTAATGGTTCTGGCTCTGGTTCTGTTGCCAGGTACCCTAAGATTTAAAATGTTCCCTTGTTTACTGAAGAGGGAGTGATTAAACCTTTACTCGCCACTAAGTCAGGGGCCTTTTCTGACCCCTACCCCCCTAAACTCCTCCACAAGATTGCTGGGACGATGACAGGCCCTCTTGCCTCACTTCTGAACAATATCATCCAGTCCTGACACTTCCCAACTCTCTGGAAAAAGGCCTCTATATTCCCTGTGTCAAAAAAGGCCAATCTCAATCCTAAGGAAGAAAAAAATATTTTGCTCAACTTCACGTTTGCCAATGCTGGCAAAAATTCTCTAAAAGTATCTTAAAATGGCCTCTTCTGAATACCTAGATGACAATTATTATTATTATTATTATTGCATTTTGTAAAGCGCAACAGCTACCTCCAACGGAGGTGTCCCAGCGCTAACAGCGAGTTGAGTGGGGGAGGTAACCTGGTGAATAGGCTAGAGGGGGAGGCTCTAAGGTAGACTAAAGAGCCAGGTTTTAAGATTCTTCCTAAATATCGGTTCTGAGTTGGCCTTTCGGAGATGCTCCGGCATGGAGTTCCAGAGAGAGGCGGTTATAAAAGAAAATGAGCGACCGCCTAATCTAGCTTTTTTAAAGCGTGGAATAGCTAGGAATCTCTGGTGATTTGATCTCAGTGTCCTGTTTTGGATATATTTGGGTAATCTTAGTTTTAAGTATTTAGGGCCAGTGTCACTGATGGACCTGAAGGCCAGGGTCAGAGCCTTGAACTGGATCCTCTTTTTTACAGGCAACCAATGTAGGCTGCGCAGATGTGGGGAAATATGGTGGCGGAGAGGTACATTGCTCTTGAGCCTTGCGGCCGCATTTTGAATGACCTGCAGCTTTTTGATGAGGTAGTCTGGGAGACCCAAGTATAGACTGTTGGTATAATCCAGTTGAGAGGTAATTAGTGCGTGCACCACCGATTTCCTGCAGTCCATTGGTAGGAGATGTAAAAATCTCCTAAGGGTTTTCAGCTTCCAGAAGCATGAGGATGAGACTTTGGCCTATCTGGGCCTTCCCTGAGAGGGCGGAGTCAAATTTAAATCCTAAGTTTCTCGCCGATGGGACTGGTTTAGGAGGAGGATTAAGTTCCGTAGGCCACCAAAGTTCGGCTTTTGGGGGTGATGGCTGGTTAAAAAACAGAACTTCTGTTTTGTCCATATTCAATTTTAAGCAGTTGTCTGTCATCCAGGATGAAATGTTGATCAGACACTGTTTAAAGTTAGTAATTAAGCCTTAGAGGGTTCCCTATATGATTTTAGGAAAATCATAGCACAAACTCGGCTTTGGCGGTGGCCTCTGAGGAGAGCAAATCCATTATGGACAAGGGAGAGAAGGCTGCGTTGATCCTTTTGGATCTATACGCAGCCTTCGACACAGGGAGTCACTCCATCCTCTTAGATCTTTTAGAGGAGATAGGGATTTGTGGAACAGCGTTGGACCTATTTCGATTTTTTCTAACTAACAGGGAGCAGTCTGTCGCCCTCTAGCAGTTCACGTCTAAACCGTTCTCATTGCCCTGTGGGGTTCCTTAGGGGCTGTATTGAGCTCCACGTTGTTCAATGTGTATGTTGCACCCATAGGAAGGCTGTACTGCTCTTTTGGTTTTTTGACCATTTCCTACGCCGACGACACCAAAATTGTAGTGTCGATTTCCAGAGATGTAGAGGATGTCTTGCGATGCTTCAATAGTTGCATGAGTGAAGTTGTTTGCTGGATGAGATTTGATTTCCTTAAATTAAACTCAGATAAAACCGAGGTCCTCCTCTTTGGTAAGGGCATTTCCTTTTGGGATTCTTCTTGGAGGCCTCAACATTGGGGTTCCTTTCCTCTTCCTAGTTCACAAATTAAGAATTTGGGGGTGAATTTTGAATGTAAACTTACCTTCTCTGACCAGATCAATAAGCTGTCTTACTCCTGCTTTACCCTTTTAAGAATGTTGAGGAATATCTTTCCTTTCATTTTGTTTGATCTGCAGGAATCAGTGGTCACAGCACTGGTACTTTCCAGGTTGGATAATTGCAATCCCCTTTATTTGGGCATTCAGCAATGCTTTTTGAATAGACTACAAATTTTACAGAATGCAGCTGCTCGTCTTCTTTTGAGAGTACCTAAATTTAATTCACAAGTTAGCAACGCTCCATTGGCTGCCAATCAAAAAGCAAGCTGCTTTTAAGACACTCTATTTCGCCTTTAAATCTCTACATAATACAGGCCTGGAGTATATGAGGAAGTCTGGTATATGACTAGAAGAGCCCTTTGTTCCGTGATTATGACTATTCTCAAATGTAACACAGTCTTCCAGGGGGTGGGAGGGCAGAAGTTTTGTCTTTATAGCATGCAAATTACTGCCTATCCAGTTAAAAATCAGCCCAATCTGACTTTTCATGAAACAACTGAAATCTTGGCCTTTTGTACTACAATATTAGTTCTAGGCTGTACTGAAACTATTGACTATTGTTGTTGTTTACACGAAAATACAGATTTTTTAAAACTACCAAAAACGACAATGAAATTAAAATGTGCACCTTGCACATTTGTATGAAAACAATACCAAGAATGAGTTAAGTTGAACCCTTCAGCACTGTAAAAAGTGTGCTTGGTTAATTAATAATAATATAGCCTTATAGCCCACTGTAGCAAGCTATACCGGCTATTAAAGGCCCGCTCCAGCGTTAAAAGCCCGAGCCGAAGGTGAGGGCCTTTAACCCGGGAGCGGGACTTTAATAGCCGGTATAGCCCAGCTACGAAGGGCTATAAGGCTATTAGAACATTCTGCCACTAGAGGGCAGAATGTTCTAACAAATAAAGCAAAGGCCTCTTGGAGCCCAAGGGGGTTTAAATCCTCTCGAGCTCCGAGAGGCCTTTGTTCACAGCAACAGCTGTGAACAAAAGCAACATTGGAATGTTGCTCTGCGGGCCTTTACCGGCCCGTAGAAACTCGGAGCACTCCATTGTATTCAATGGAGTGCTCCACATTCCAATGTTCTAATAATTCTTTCTTTATTCGGATGCAAACACATCCATAAAAGATACAAGAATACATCACACAATGGAACAAGATAGATCTCATAAAACAACTGTTGATGCACACAAGTTAAAACATCACCCTCATTTAAAAACAATACAGATCGTTAAAACTATAAAATTTTGGGGCTATTCTCAGCATCAAGCTGAGGGTGCCTTCATGGGGCAGGCCATTCAAAGATTAATCCATTCTAGAGAGCCTAGATCTATGGGCTGCCCGCAAAAAGCTTATCACTGCGTAGAGGGTATGAGGGTTTGATAGCAGCTGCAAGTTCAAAAGTGCCACTTTAGCTTGCCTGAACTTCAGGCTCTTAACAGGGGATGAAGGAATCTTTTTCGTGGCAATGAGAACAAGTTACATTGTAAAACAAAGTGGAGCGTGTCCTGTGAAGATCCAAGATTGCAGCCACAGGGACCCCTTTGGGTTGAGGGCAGAAACCAGCTAGGGATGCCAGAAGATGGTGGAGTTGGTTGAATCTAAAACGTGTGATTAGAAAATCTATCGTGAGCGCTGGTTAATGCTAAAAGATATGGTTTCATACTCGACACAGATTTTAACTTTACATAGGCCCTCATTGTAGGTTTCTTAAGCTCGATGTTTTCACGCTGCGCATTAGAAAATTTGTGGAATAGATCTTTCGTGATGTTAACATCCCTAGTACTTAAAGTGTCATGTGCCGAGAAAATGTCTGGCCTTCCTATTGCCTGAAAAGACTCCTTAACGTAGATTAGCCATGGAATTTAATTACCATGTTCCAAGGCCAAACAATCTGATAGAATCAATCGGTTTAAGCCCTTCTCCGTGCGTGTCCATGTCTTTTTCCGACACAGTAAGGGTTTGACTGCTACTTAATCTACCAGATAATCTGCCCCTAGCTCTTCGTGCACGAGCCAGGCTGGCGTGCCATGGGGGGCTCGGAGGATCCGGCGCAAAAACTTGTTTTTCACCACTTGTAACCTCTGAGAGCTGATGTACCCCCAAATCTCACTGCCATATAAGACTTGTGCGATGACCTTAGATTTGTACAATTTCAGGATAACCTCCGGTGCCCAAGAGGCCAGTCTGTTGGCAAAGCTAGTGATGGCCCCCGTCGATTTACTAAACTCGCTCAGCTTCCCCTCTAAAAGGGCTCTCCACTGAAGGCGGTCATCAAATAACACTCCTAGGTAAGGGAAAGCTGGGACCTTAACAAGAGTGTGGTGACCAGCTTTAAAGGTTTTCCTATGAATGCCCCGGGGGCCAGCTACTAGTACGTAGGACTTGGTAAAATTAACTGATAGGTCTAGCCTGACCATAAAAGCAACAAAGCTGTCAGCTAAAACCTGTAGTCCCCGGGACTGTAAGACTGGGAGGGCTCTCCTACCCACTCTAGGGGAATCCGACTGAAGTGCTAGTAGGGCCACCTCGAGACCATTAATATACACAGAAAATAAAAAAGGATCTAAAATGCAGCCCTGACGCACCCCCCGTGTGCAGTTAAAACGATTTGTGAGGGCCCCCTCCTGTGAGTGTCTCACTGCTGCTGTTGTATGGTGTGAAGAGAGAGAAGAAGGTGCACAATACCAGGGTCTACTCCCAAAGAGGTAAAATTGTCCCACAGCTTGGTCCGGTTGATGTGGTCGAAAGCGGACGTGAGATCCATGAAGGCTAGGTACAGAGCCCCCGGTTGTGTCAATGTGTATTTAGCTATCAAAAGGTAAAGAATGAGACACTGATCGGTGGTTGACATGCCTTCCCGGAAACCAAATTGGACATCTGATAATATGTGATTGTCTGTGGCCCACACAGACAATCTAGATAAGAGGACCCTGCCCAAGACCTTTACCGTAGAATCAATAAAGGAAATAGGCCTGTAAGATTGCAGATTATCCTTGTCCCCTTTTTTAAAGATCGGTACTATTATGGCTGTGGACCAGCAGGGCAACATCCCCTTGATTGCCGCCGCATTTAGGACTTGGGCCATTATGGGGGCCCAGACCTCGATGTTATTACGAAAAGGGTCCGACGGTATTCCGTCAGGGCCCGGGGCCTTATTTAGTGATAGCAGCTCAATGCTTTAGTGTACCTCCTCCAAAGAGAAGCCTGGCTGAAGGGTATACCTGTACATAACTCAACCGGGGAATCTGCGCCATATACATTTTGAAAGTGAGAAACCCACTGATCTGGCATTATGTGGTGGCACACTATTGGTCTTGCTGGTTCAGCAAAGCAAGGGCTATTAATAATCTTCCAAAAAAGGGCTGAATCCCTCGAATCCTCAATTCCCCCGCTTTAACTAAGTTATCCCATGCCTACTTTTGTTGCTCAAGCCTGAGCATTTTTCACAGCTCTTTATAAAGGAGCTGACAGGAGGTTACCCTGGGCCAGATGTACGATGTTGGAAATAGCGCCTCGCAAATTGCGAGTTTTTAGCGACTCGCAATTTGCGAGGCGCTATTTCCAATGTACAACAGAGTTTTTCACACTGTTAGCGATTCCCAATGGGGTCGCAAATAGAGAGGCTCATGAATATTAATGAGCCTCTCGCAATTTGCGACCCCATTGGGAATGGCAGGCCCTCCCAGGTATGGTGGCCTGCTGGGCTCAGCAGACCACAATGTCTGGGACTGCTTTTAAATAAAGCAGTTTTTTTTTAAATGCAGCCAGTTTTCCTTAAAGGAAAACGGGATGCATTTAAAAAAGAAAAAAATGAAACGTTTTCGTTTCATTTTTTAAGTGCAGGTAGTGGTCCCTGGGACCACTGCCTGCCCTTAAAAATTATTTTCCCCTGCATTTGCAAAAGAGCCTTCCCTTTTGCGACCCCATTACCACCCTCTTGAAGAGGGTAGTAATTTGCAAGTGTTTTGCGCCAGCAATTGCGGACGCAAAACATTCTTACATAGGGTTGCGCTCGCTATTAGGAAGGGAACGGCCCTTCCTAATAGCGAGTCGCAAAACCCTGTTTTGCACATTCCCCATGCTGTTTTTGCATGCGCAAATGGGTTCGCAAACCTGTTTGCGCATGCAAAAATGGTCGTACATCTGGCCCTCTGTCCTTTACCTTGAAGCTCCTCAATGCCTGCGAACAATTGTGATCAAACCTCACTCGATGTATGGAAATCTAAACATACCGAAGTCTCATGCTGGCAGGAGAAGAGGCTGGACTTGATTCACAGAACTAACTTACGTCAAAAACGTAAAGTTAGTACTTTTAGTATTCACAGAATACACTTACTCATTTTGGTATTCACAGAATGAACTTACTCATTTCGGTATTCACAGAAGTTAGTAGTCCTAACTTTAGGACTCCTAAATGCCTTCTGTGAATACCGAAAGTCTTAAAATAGGATTTTTCTCAGTTTAGGAGTAGTAAAGTTAGGACTCCTAACTTTACTACTCCTAAACTGAGAAAAATCCTAACTTTAAGACTTTCGGTATTCACAGAAGGCATTTAGGAGTCCTAAAGTTAGGAGTCCTAACTTTACTACTCCTAAACTGAGAAAAATCCTAACTTTAAGACTTTCGGTATTCACAGAAGGCATTTAGGAGTCCTAAAGTTAGGACTACTAACTTCTGTGAATATCGAAATGAGTAAGTTCATTCTGTGAATACCAAAATGAGTAAGTGTATTCTGTGAATACCAAAAAGTACTAACTTTACGTTTTTGACGTAAGTTAGTTCTGTGAATCAGGCCCGTAATGTTTAAAAGCCTTAATATCAATACTTGCCCAACGTAGGCACCTGCCCTGATCCGTTGGGATTAAACGTGCCTGTGACTTTTGACTTGTTGCCCAACCCATCGAGCAAAAGTCTCAGTGGGTTGTGGTCACTACATGCATTATGTTCAATATGGAAGGACCTCCGTACCACACCCAAGGGTGCTGTCACAAAGATGAAATCTATTATATTGGCAGAACCCCTTCCCTTATAGGACGGGGAAAGGTGTGAAATGGGCCCGGTGAACCAGTGGTCTAAGGTGTGTATCACATTATGATTGGCCAAAAATGTATTTATCTCCTCCCCATCCAAGGTGTGCTCCATGTGCAAGACCTCTGAGAGCTCACAAGGCTGGGCATTGGGTAGGTTTTTTTAAAAAAAAAAGGGGCACAGATGACAGTTAAAATCCCCCACTAAAATGAGGTTTATGTTCCCAAAGTCCTCATCCTTTAGGGAGTCTAGATCACAGTTTAAAGCTTGCAAGTTGGACTGCCAGTCTTTCCCCCTCTTGGAGTTATAAAAATTAATGATAGCAATTGGGGGCTCTCTCCCCATACGCAATTTTATGCCCTGAAAGAGATGCGCATCCCATTTAAAAATCTGTAACTCCTTGCAAAGTTCTAAGTTAACAAACATGAAAAGCCCCCTGCTAGCTCTTCCTGAAATGTCGCCTGCCGCCGGAGAGAAGATCGTCTTATACCCCTCCATAAAATAATTATTCTGTCTCCCAAGTTTCCTGTAAGCATATGACTTTGTGTAACCTGATAAATGATAAAAATCTATCGGCGGAAAACTTGGAGGACAGGCCAGCCACATTCCAGGAGATTAAGCTGAAATTCTCTACCAGGATTATGGTAAGCGCCACCGGTGGGGACCGGGGGCAGAGTAGGCATGTGAGGCCTTGTCTGGGGATCGGATTGGGCATGGAGGGCACAAGGGGAAGGTGGGCATAAAAAATCACATTCAAGCTTGATGCTAGAGGGGCACTAGCTACCTCTAAACCCTGATACAGGGGGCCTGATTGATGAGGCGACTCAATAGGACTGGGCTCTAACTCATGGAGTCAGTCCAGCTCATTCAGATCCGCTAGGGGTGCAATGGGGTTGGAGAGTGGCAGCGACCTCCCAATACCTTCTTCATTGAGTCCTCCCCCCCTGCATGGGTCCCTATCCAGGCTACTCAATGAGGGTCTATAAAAAAAGCCCAACAGTAGTATTTTAATACATGTGTCAGGGGAAAATGTTTTAGATGCTCCGAAAAGGATTTTCCGCGCCACCTCTGGGTGTCGTACTGAGAGGATAATACAATCTCCTTCAAAGTTTTTCCTTGAGGGGCCTATCCAAGCCACTGTCCGTGCCATCAATATATCATGGTAGCTCTAATAGAAAACCCAGAGTGCTTTGCTAACCAATGCACAGCTTTATTGATCAATTGGGTGGCGGGTTCCTCTTTGTGAGCACCCCAACCAGGTACCCCTGACAAAACCACAGTGTAAGGAGTGCATGCTGGTGGCAGGTCGTTCATTGGAAGCTGTGAGATCTTCGAGGGATGCGTCTCTGGGTGGGACGTGTCTATCGGGCCGAGGGCCCGGGGTGGGGCTAGTGACAAGGGGTGCGCCACCACCCACCAAGCGCGACCTTCTGCGTTCTTGTCCTGTATACTGGGCCGCCACGCCCTTGGACTTTGAAGGAGCATTCACATGCAGGGTACCACTATTATTTACAAAATTACAAATGGGAGTAGCATCAACCGATGGAGGGATCACTGACAATTGGGTCAATGGGGACTTTGCCCACACAGATAAAACAGGGTCCACTTTATTTCCCAGGTCCCTGGAGGCTGACTCCAGTTTGTCCAGTCTAATCAAAACCGGCGATGGAAGGTCACTCGGGGTCATCTTGAGGTTGTGTAGAGCGGGGGCCAGCTGGTTCAACAATTCCTCAACAGTGAACCTAGGAGAGGCACTTGACTTTACCCGCCACACAGCCACAGGAGCTTCCTTCCCCTTCTTAGCCTTCCACTGCCGTTTGGAGGCCGGAGCCGGTGGGGTCGTCAGATCCGTCGGTGATATAGATGGAGGGGGGAGGGCCGGGCGCCAGAGTCTCTAGGAAAGATGGCCCAGCTGGTGCCGGGTCTGTATGCGGAAGGGAAGGATCTAAGGATGGAGTGGCCTTAGATATCAGTGGGGGGCAGGAGAGGGACACAAGCCTATGCTTCCCATGTCAGCTGAAAGCCGACTCTCGGCCCAATCAATCTCCTTATTGATGGATCCAACTGCCTTTGCCAGAAATGTATCGATGGTAAGGCGCGGCTGGCCCTTGGGAGACACTAACTGAGCCTTCTTTTTCCCTATTTAGGCTAGAGGGATGGGTCATAGCCAGGTCAGTAAGTCCAAATGCCCAAAATGACTAGGTGGTGTGCAGCTATACTCAGGGGGCCCGATTCACATAACTAACTTAAGACAAAATCGTAAAACTTACTACCATTTTGGTATTCACAGAAGGCACTTACTCATTTTGGTATTCACAGAAGGCTCTTACTCATTTTGGTATTCACAGAAGGCACTTACTCATCAATGAGTAAGTGCCTTCTGTGAATACCAAAATGAGTAAGTTACTCATTTGGTATTCACAGAAGGCATTTAATCATTTTGGTATTCACAGAAGGCACTTACTCATTTTGGTATTCACAGAAGGCACTTACTCATCAATGAGTAAGTGCCTTCTGTGAATACCAAATGAGTAAGTTACTCAAAATGAGTAAGTTACTCATTTGGTATTCACAGAAGGCACTTACTCATAAATAAGTAAGTGCCTTCTGTGAATACCAAAATAAGTAAGTGCCTTCTGTGAATACCAAAATGAGTAAGTGCCTTCTGTGAATACCAAAATGGTAGTAAGTTTAGGATTTTGTCTTAAGTTAGTTCTGTGAATCGGGCACAGAATGCGCAGGCCCCCCAGGCAACTTTCCAAACGTATAGGTACTCACTGGTATCCCGGTGTCTCTGCTCTTTGATCAGCCCCTCCGTTTGCTAGGAGTAATAAGAGTTATTCAAGGATCCAAACTCCTGGTCACCAACCAAGGGAGTAGGCCCAGTCCAGCCTTGTACAAGCACGGACGGGCGCAGACGGGCCTGTTCTTTGCCCAGTCTTCGCCCGGCACACGCGCGTCCTACTCTGCGGGAGCCCTGAAGGTCTTCTAAACGGCGCCTCCTGGCAAGAAAGTGACGGACGGATTTCTGCGGTGCTGACGAGGTGGAGACTGGGTCTTAGAGTCCTGCCCCCTTGTTGCCAGCAAAATCCCCCACGCTGCGGAAGCCCTGAAGGTCTTTTAAACAGCGCCTCCTGGCGCAAAATTAATGGACGGGTTCCTGCGGCGCTGCCGCAGTGGAGACTTGGGCTTAGAGTCCTGCCCCCTCATTGCCAGTAAAATCCCCCGCACTGCGGGAGCCCTGACGGTCTTTTAAATGGCGCCTCCTGTCGCGAAAGTGATGGACAGATTCCTGCGGCGCTTCCGTGGTGGAGACTGGAGCCAGCAAATGGTTAATTAGAGAATAGTAGAGTCAATAAACATAGTGATTTTGAGAATAAATTTATAACAAATTACTTATATTTCTAACAAAGATGTTGTGAAAATGAAACATGAAAACTTAGCATTTCTTGCAGAGGGACTTGAGAACATATTTCGTGCAACACTCTTATGTTACATGTGAGATCATAGACATTTTTAGTATAGATGCCTAATATTATATAGATTCTAGTTTTTTTCAAACAATTTTAGTCAAATGAATAAAAAAATATTTTACATGTTACTGCTTTGAGATTGCAGTAGTAGGAAATAATCACAGTTGCATATTTATGTACATTAATCACTGACAGACATTACAGAATGCTTATGTATGAGGTATTTGAGAGACTTTATAATGCTTTTTAACAGAAACTAGTGGTTTTACACTAAATGAAGTATGAGTTTAAAAGATATTTGAATTAACTTTCTCTTTAGGCTGTGTCTTTTCCATAGCCTGATGCAATTAACTTTGATACGTTTTAAAATGTTCCTTATTTGTTCTGATAATGCCTCATTCATTAAAGAACAAACTGGCCACTTTTCCTTAATTCTCCTTTTTGTGGCATTCATGAGAACCTAACCTTTTGACTGTGTCCATGGACAAACAATAATTAAAAAGCTTTTTGTCGACGAATCGTATGGGAAAATATCCAGGAATACCAATTTGTACCTGCTAAAGGGAAAGAGTGATCACTCCATAGTGGACTGATAACAAATCATGATGACAAATATGCACTATAAAGACTATTGAATTTAGGAGGAGTGGGCTCCCGTTCTCCGCGCTCCCTCTCCCTTAAATGTTTTGGCTTCCTGAGGACTCTGTTGGCGATGCTCTTGAGAACTGAGGCCTTTGCCATTGTACCCTCACTTTCTTGACTCTATCCTGCCTGCCGAACTATCCCGTTTTGCTTTTGCCTTATGCTAATTAACTTAACTGCTGGACTATTTTGGAGCTGTCTGGTGAGAATCCAGACATTAACTTACAGATTAAATGCTCCATTACCCTTTACCTATACTTATGGACTTTCCTCTAACACACTTTAACTTGAATCCTGTGTCCAATTTGGGAGATTTACCATCCTTTACTTTGGAAACCATCATTTGCATTCTTAGATGTGATTGACTAAATGTTTAGATTTTTGCTGCATGCATTAGTATGCATGACAGAATTGCTAAAAATATTACCTGCATTAATTTTGAATCTCTAATACAATAATTCATTTATTTAAAAGATCTGCTGTGGGTAATTTATTTTAGATTTAATGTACTTTCTTTGAACCTGTGCTTGGGAGTTGGCTACCAATTAATGGTCCTCATTCGGTAGACCAGCGGTGGGTTATCCTAGATTCCACCCCTTACTACGACGAAGAAAGGTCCATCAGAGGACCAATACCTCTGTGGTAAAGTATAGCAAGAAGATTGTGAAACTTTTGCACTCCTTTGGGCCCAGTGCTGGACGACTCTTTTATTTAAAAAGTGCTTCCGCTGCCACATCGTCTGTATTCTTCCTTTGTCGCTTACCTTGCATATGCTAATGCCAAGACACCCTAGGGCATTTGTTGTGCTTTATAAATATAATCAATACCAATACCTAATATAGAGTACAATCTGTCTGAAAATGACCACAAAGTTATTTAGCCAGGTGAGGCTTTTGGGCTCATATCAGATAGAAATTGATAAAGTCCACTAGCAGTAGAAGTTGCACCCATACACAAAATTATCATCTGGTCTATTTTTTTCTGAATAAAAGTTCCACACAGAAATCAAGTTCAAAGATGGTTTAATGTCCTTGTATCAGTTCAGTGGTTGGGCATTGCCACATTGTTTCTTGAGTCTAGAAGATTCAGCTGGTGCAGAGAATTTCTTTTGAGTAGGTGATGTCCTCGACTTGGCTGTGTGATGGCTTGTGACCATGTTATACATTTTAATTTAGATTCATGAGTCCAAGGTTAGAGAGTCACTAGAAAAGTATGTACATCTGCCGCAGCCATAATTCTGTCCTAAACCATTAGAAATTAAGTCAAAGATGGCCACCATGGATGCACGTGACATCATGGATGCCTGTGCCTCCATGCCAGTCATCTGTGAATGTATTTGCAATCTTTTAAGAAGCTGATTCAAAGATGGCTGCGGTAGATGCGTCCATATCCATGGTGGCCATCTATGAAATGACTTATAATATTTAACAATCCCTTTCAAAGATAGCCAGGGCGGATGTGCGCACATCCATGGCCATTTTTTAATAGGTTTGTTATTATTATACAAACCCATTTCTAGGTGCTTGGGGTCCAAAGCATGCATCCATCAATAGCACCGCTGGTTCCTGAAGGTTAAAAAAAATAAAAGTTAAAAAAAATAAAATGAAGTAGGAGAGAGGTGGTGTGCAATAGAGACATGGGTGGGGGAGAGCAGGAAGCTGGCTCTTTATATGGTATACCAAAAAGAGGTATACCGTGCAAAGAGTCCAGGTATTCCCTTACAGTGGACAGAGGCTTGCTCTTACATTCCCAAGGTGCTATTCTAGAGGGTAGTGTGGTAGAGCAGCCTTAGGCTTATCAGAGAACAGTGTTAGGCATCTGCACATACACACAATAGTCAATATTAAGGCTGCCCACAACTCAATAAGGAGCTCCACACCAATTTATGAAAATAACATGTATCTTTATATAACTTTAGGCACCAAGATCATCACGATCAGGTAAGTACTTTTTAAAATAACAGGTTTGAAGAATTGAAGCACTTTGCGGCAATTTGAACTTAGGAATAAAACATGTATTGCACTCAAGTACTCAACAGCGACTTAAGGGACCCATCTTCTGAACTCATGGTGGGTATGGGGCAAGGTCCAAGGAAGCACCAACAGATCACGTCGGGCAGCACCGAGGCAGTGCCTTACAGCGTCGGGTACCCCATTCAAGTCTATGGAGATCAGTCTGTCAAAAAAGAGGCTGCAGGCTCGGACTGAGGGATCTGTCGGGCTTAACCAACAGGGGAGCTCAACTTTTGCAATGCTAGGGATGTGGGAACACCTTGGCTCCTCTTCTCCAGGGGCCAGGGGTGATGGGTGCAAGGTGTCTTTAGGCATCGGATTTTTGTCACCAGGAGCACTCGCGGTAGAGGGGGCCTTCAAAAAGAGGCTGCAGGCGGCATCGGGAAGTCCAAAGTGGGCAAGTACAAGGTGGGCTTTGTCTCTGGAGGGCCAGGGGACCAAGCTGGCACCATTGGCTTACTTCAGCTCAGGCTCCGGGCACTGGTGCAGTGATGTTGTGCGATGTAAGGTTTTTGCAGTCCAAAGCACTTGCAGTCTTCTTTGGGGTGCCTGTCGGAGGCAGGGAAGCAACTCCCCTGCTCCACAGGAGTTCTTGAGTCTTTATGGAAGGCTGGAAGTCCTCCTAGGCTTTGCAGGCATAACAGCTGCAGGACAAGACTTCTTTGGCGCAGTTTCAACAGGGTACAGCAGACATGCCAGCAGGGCTGGTGCCAAGCCAGTTGCTCATTCTCAGTCTACTGCTTTCGCAGGTGGCATTGGGAAGTCCACAGTGGGCAAGTGCAAGGTGGGCTTTGCCTCTGGAGGGCCAAGGGACCATGCTGGCACCATTGGCCCACTTCAGCTCGGGTTCAGAGCACGGGTGCATTGGTGTTGGACGATGTCGGGTTGTTGCACTCCAGAGCACTAGCAGTCTACTTTGGGGTGCCTGCCGGAGGAAGTAAAGCAGCTCCCCTGCTCAGTAGCGGCTCCTGGTGGGAGTGCTACCGGGCGGTGACGTGGGGCGGGGAGGGGCAGGTTGGGGGGTAGTAAACACCGGAATACGGATGAATGCAGGTAAGTAGACAATTAAATCAATAAAACGAATTTCGTTGCGCGCGCTGCATCGCCAAATGCGATGCAGCGCGCGCATCGAAATTCGTTTTATTGATTTAATTGTCTACTTACCTGCATTCATCCGTATTCAGGTGTTTACTACCCCCTCCCCGCCCCACGTCACCGCCCGGTAGCACTCCCACCAGGAGCCGCTACTGCCCCTGCTCCACTGGAGTTCTTGAGTCTTTATGGAAGGCAGGCAGTCCTCCAAGGCTTTGGAGGCATAACAGCTGCAGGATGAGACGTCTTTGCCGCAGTTTCAAAAGGGTACAGGAGACAGGCCAGCAGGGCTGGCGCCAAGCCAGTTGCTCTCCCTCAGTCTTCTGCTTTCGCCACTCTTCAGTGTTCTTCTTCTTCGTAGGTCGTCAGGATTTCAGGACCACATTTGCACCATTGTCCCACTTTAGCTCGGGCTGGGTGGCTGGGATGCAGTGGGGCTCTCCAGTGTCCAGGTATCTCGGTCTTGGAGCCTCACAGCTCAGACTTTGGTACCTGCAGGATGCAGGGGAACAGCTCAGCTGTTCCACAGGAGTTCCTGAGTCTTTGGAGAAGTGCTGGCAGTCCTCCCAGGCTTTGGAGGATCAGCAGCTTGCAGGGCAAGATAACTTTGATGCGATTGTTGAGAATAGACGAATTGGCCAGGAGGACTGGTGCTGAGTCAGTTGCTTCTTCTGCACTTCTTGCTTTTGCAGCTCTTCGGGCCTTCTTCTTCTTTTGGTCTGCAGGATCTGATTTCCCTAATACTGAATTTAGTGGCCTTTAGGGGAGTATAGGTTAGTAGCCAATGGGCTACTTACCCCTGGGGTCACAACGCCCCCTATATGACCACTTCCTGGGGGAAGTGGTCATACCCTGTCCCAGAGGTTCTAAATTTGCCACCACCAAGATGGTCACTTCTGAAAAGTTGCATCCACTTCATGTAGCCCACCCAGTTCAGGGGTGGTACTCGCCTGAGGGTGGACATGCCTGTCTTGCTTAGCTAATTTTCACAGGGCTCTGGACAAAGGGGGTCAGTATCCTCTCCTGTGAGAGTAGCCAGATTCACATACCAAAAGCAGTGGGCCTCTTAGAAGCTTCCTGGTCTTGGAATGAAAATCCTCAGGTCATCATGTGGGTGGGGGTGCAAGGCACGCCCTGCTCGAGCAGGTTTGGTTTATGGCCCTCACCCTTGGGGATCAAAAACTCGTCTCTGGTGGAAGGCTGGTTAGAACCAGCCAGTTGGCACACCAGTGTCTAGTAAGTTTTCATGGGGCACCTCTAAGGGACTTCTGTGTGCATGTATTACTCAATACGACACTGCCATAAGCGCAGGTTTATTATTAAGAGATGTTTGATACCAAACATCCCTATTTGCAATTAAGCCATCATGTAGCTGGGAAACTCGTTTCCACCAGTGTCCAGTGCATGGTTGCAAAATGGCTTTCCTGCTCACTTGTACTGGCAGCAATAGAACTGACCATCACAGGGGCATACCAGCTTGTGCGGTGATGTCCTCACATGTAGTACAGTGCACCCTGCCTTAGGGCTGTAAGGCCTGTGGTAGGGGTGACTTTCCTATAGTGCATGCAGTGTTGGTAGGAATGGCTCACAGGGGGTGTGCCATGTTGGTGTTTTCACTTTTGTCTGCACCAGGACACACAGTCCACAGTTGCAGTTTGTTTGAGCTCAGTGCGGGGCCATTAGGGTGGCACAATATGTGCTTGCACCCCTAGGGACTCTCTTTAGTGCCTCTGGCCCTAACTAATAGGGGTACCATTTACTAGGGGCTTTCCAAGGGTACCAAAGGTATTGCCAATTGGGGGAACAATTGTACAGTTTTGGGAAAGAGATCTGGCACTGGGGACCTGGTTAGCAGAAACCTAGTGCACATCCAGCCAAAATCACATCAAATAAAAGGCAAAAAGTGGGGGCGACCATGTCGAAAAGGGCACTTTCCTACAGGGAGCTAAAGAGACTAGCATTATGTCCAGGGGCATGGGATGCAATTGATAAGCTAGGCGGTAAAGGGTCTGGAAGCAACTCAGAGAACAAGGTGATGGGGGAAGTTAAGAAAGAAGCAGCAAATTGGGAAAAAGCAAGAAAAACACATTCACTCCATGGAGTGAGTGTTTAAAGTGGAAAAAAAATGTAGTTCCCTCAATGCAAGAAACATCAAAAGAGGAAAGATACAAGTCAATCCATCAGTATACAGTGAGACCGAAACTCTGATAGGCAAGTCTAACACAAGTATAGAGAGCAAAGCTGTTGAATCAAGAGGAGACTACTAAGAAATATGAAAACAAATCCAATACATGAGCAAGAGGCTGCCTCAAAGCCTACCCATATGATATTGAAAAACATAGGTCCGGCCAACCAAGACCTAAGAAGGATGCCAGGATTTGTGGCCATGACCAAAAAATCTTGGGACAGGTATTTGAAAAAGCATGCCCCAAAAATTCTCATAACTCAGTGGCTTGTGATATAGCCATGTTTGTACAAATCATCAGGGGTTGGAGGTTCCTAGTAGAGTATATAGGAATTCTACTTTTCTAAAACGGGATCTTTACCCCATTTACACTAATAGGTCTGGTTTTGGTGAAGATAAAATAGCAGTGATGATCAATTTGGCACTTAAAAGGGGTTCTCTTTCAACTACAGCGTGTATATCTCTGGGATTATGCCAGTTTCTGAGAATCAGAATATCTATTGTAATCAGTCAAGCTCTAGACATCCCCTTTATTCTGCCTATGAAACAGAGATCCAAATACCATTTGATGATGTTCTAAAGTTTACACAAATCACTCACAGTGTGCCAGGTACAATTTACTTATTCTGGTTTTAATTGAAAGTTTATCAATATAATTTTGATCTAAATATTATTTACCTGTCACAACGCATCAGTGGGGCTGCGGAATTATTGTGTTACAGAAAAAGAGACCATCCTTTTTTTTACAAAGAAGCACAAAAGTATTTGGGCATATCTAAACAGCGCCGACCTCAGCAAAGTCAGATTCTGAATGATTTAAAAATCAAAACATTTGACAAAAGTCAAAGTCCTTGCCTTTCCTCAAACTAGGGGGCACATTTACAAGAAAGTGGCGAAGAGTGTAGTTAAGCCAAGAAGGCTAACGACAAGCTTCGTCACTTTAGAAATGTAGAGCTGCACCATATTTACTAGAATATGGTGCAGCCCTGCATTTCCCCCCTGTGCTGGCTCTAAATTAAGCTGCCTAGCGCCAACACAGGCACTCTTGCACCATAGTGCAAGAGTGCCTGTGTTGAGGGAAAGATTGTTTATGTGCAGGAATATCCCCCTTCCTGCACATAAAAAATCAGCACACATAGAAGTTGCAAAACTGCATTTTTTTTATGTGCAGTATGGGGGACCTTCCTGAACATAAACAATCATTGGCGTTTTGCTGCTTCTATGTGTGATGCCCAAAGCAGCACACATAGAAACAGCAAAAACGAGGAGAAATAAAGCATTTCTCCTCGTTTCACCTGTTTAAGACCAGGTTTTCCCTGGTCTTAATTTTGGCGCTGCCTCCTATTTACGCTGCTCTTGTAAATAGGGGACAGCGTCAAAATCAATGGGTGTTGCGGTGGAACACCCACCACAACACCCATTGCCCGCCCCTTTCACGCTAAGTGTAGCGTGAAAGGGGGCCTTATTTACAAGGCAGTGTTAAGCCACATTAGGCGGCTTAACGCTGCCTTATAAATAAGGCAATGCTCCTATCGCCATCACAACGTCACTAAAAGTGATGCTGTGGTGGCGATAGGGGCTTGTAAATATGCCCCTATGTTATTCTCTACTTACATGAGATACATGAGATGCTGTTGAAAACATACCGTCTTGTCAGCATCACTATTTATCTCATTCAAGCACTTCAGTTTTTCAGTCTACGAAGGTCAAAATGCCTAGAGGGGAGAGCGAAAAATTCATTTTAGACTGGGATGCTTTCAATTTTGGTTCTTTGCTCCAGAAGGAGGAGGTAAGCCTCAAGCTGAGGCCTATCCTTCTTTGAACCCCTACAGGAGTGATATAAGGCACTCAGTGGCCTCATAAGGTAAATATTTGTTATAATATGTGGCTGGAGAGCAACTTGAGGTACTTCTATTACCCTATTTGGTTCTTCATTTTGATGCATTCCTTTTAAGGTGAACCCACTCAAGTGATCCCTCTAGAAACAGTGGGCCCTCCTGTTGTGCTAAACTAATGAATAATTTGTTAAATGCTGAAATTAATGACCATAACTTTCAAGATTCTATCATCTGGATATGTCTTGAAAGTATTTTGCATGTCAGTCATTCGTTTGTATTTAAAGTAAAACCTATTATCGACAGTGCATAGAAATGGCAGAAATGCAGTATGAAGTGCTATATATAAAGCAAGTTATTCAAGTTCTTCTTCTTATTATTATTGTTGTTGTTATTGTTATTATTATAAATAGTATTTTTCATTATTATTCTTAAGGATGTTTGGAGTTAATGTTTATATAGGAGCAGAGCTATTTTACTGTTGATTAGTTACCACACTACATGAAAACAGAAAAGAAATAATCATTATCAAATCCAAATGATCTGGTCTTGTCAAACAGTGGTGTTGGCTAATTTTGCATATTTTTTATTGCAAGTATGTGCCAGAAAAAATGAAAACGAATAAAAGAAAGCATGCTACTACAAAATATGGTAGCCAGAATGTTGCAAAAATAAAATAAAAAATAATATTAATAGCCATCACATTAGGCAGTCATTTTGGAAGACTATTATGTAAAGTACAGTATGAACAATACTATTCCAAGATGGCTGCCTGGTTTACAAGCAACCGGCACGTGGGCTGCAGCACAGTGTATACTAAATGAGGGGCCTAGCATCTTCCCATAAGAAAGCAAGTGGTTGTCAGTCAAACACACTCGTTTTAAGACGGATAAGGCAAAATTCCATCACTCATGTGGCAATAGAGCCAACAGCTGAAGTTGACCGATTTATTAACCAAAGGTGGAAGCTGGCTGACTGTAGAGAAGGTGAATAAAGTAGCGTTGACAAGATAGTTGGTTTCCAAATAAAGTTCAGAAGTTTATTACCAGATACAGGACCCACGACTGGCTAGGACAGGAGCTAGGCAATAAGTGCCTTGGAAGCTCCACATTCCAGAACCCCAATCATGACGTGAATATAATTACATACTAAGGATTCCTTAAATTTACAAGACAACTAACTCAATACATTACTTACATGCCACACATCCCCCTTTTTATATAATAAAGAAATAAGACATTTTCAATACATTTCAATACATTGCAATAAAGTGTGAATAGTTTCCCATTTAAACATTGAATTACCTAACATAATCTCTTAAGCGGACTGGAGCTGTTCTAATTCTACTACTGCTCCTGTATGTCCCATCTCCTTACCCTCTTAAAGCAAAGCCACTACCAGTTTGCGGACCAGAGCTGGAAGGGACAGGTATACAACACCTTGACCTGACACAGTGGCCCTAGGTATATTCAATACTGGTGGAAAAGGGCCGTGTCAAATTACCCACATCATACCAGTCGTCGTTGGCAGATCTACATTCGTTTTCACATGTATTATTTCTTCCTTTTTTATAAATTATGTCTGCTTGCTCTTCTGTAAGTTTTACAAGGGCATTTTTATTCCACCATCCTCTATCTTGCAGTAGGACAGCCATACGAGATACCTTTAAAACCTTAACAGGAGAAGAAAATTTCGATTGTCCCTTGGGAACGTTGATGTTTTTTTTAATGAGAACCCAATCTCCAGGAACTAACTCTTTTTCTTTGACATGCAAACGTTTGTCATAATCACGCTTATAAATCTCCTGTTTCTTTCTGACCATATCCCTCACTTTACCTAAGTCAACATAAGATTGTGTAACTCAATCCAGTAACCAAGCTGGACTCAACTTGGAAATGGGTTTCCTACCTCTAAGAAGAATGTAAGGTGAAACACCAGTGGTGCTGTGTGGAGCAATATTGTAATTCCAGATCTTTTGGTAAAGGAAACCAGCAACACCTAAACCATTAACCACAGCAGTCTGTACACCTTCTTTCAGCATGCGATTTGCACGCTCAACGAGACCATTTGATGCTAGGCTGTATAAAGCTACGAGAATGTGCTTAACATCGACCTTTTTAGGAATGCTTCTACCTCCTGTGACACAAAATGTGACCCATTATCAGTGACTACCTCTTTAGTTGTCCCTTCAATGCAAAACAAATGCTGTAAAAATAGAATGACTGAACTAGAATCAGCGTTCTTAACAAATGCAAAGTACACCCATTTGGAAAAATAGTCTATGGCAACTATGAGAAACTTTTTATCCTTCCCAAATACAGAAAATGGGCCAGCAAAATCTAAGCCAATTTTCTGCCACGCACCACTAGGCCACTGTACAGGACACAAAGGCACAGTGGAGGTTTTCCAGTGTTTATCAGAACAAAGGCACTGAGCACATTGTTCAACATGAAGTCTGACTTGACTATCAATTCCTGGCCACCAGTATGTTTGTTTAATTTTGTTGACTGTGGCAGTAATTCCTAAATGCCCCTCATGTGCCAAGGAAATTATAGTACTTCTAAGATGCTTGGGAGGAACACATTTGTCCTGCCGAAGTAAGATGTCATTAGAGAAGGACAATTCTGGAGCCACCTGAGCAAATGTTCTTTCTTCTAATGACAAATTCCTATCAGGTGGCCAACCTTTGATTTAAAATTTCTTCACATTCTTCAAACACTCATCCTTATCACTATTTCGAGACCACTCATCTTGAGTAATCCTTGAATTTTGGACAACATCCTCAATGAAAAGTACACATTCATAATACCCTTTATCCTTGCTGAGGTCATCCTCATGTTGTAAAGGAAGGCGTGAAAGGCAATCAGCACGGACATTTTTTCCTCCTGGTAAGTATTTGATGTCAAAGTTAAATTCTTGTAATCTAGCTAGTAAACTTATTAGCCTAGAGGAAGCCTTGTTGGAACAACTATCCCCTAGCATATAGAGCAGAGGTTTGTGATTAGTGTACAAGTGAAATTTTGTTCCCCAAATATACATTTAAAATTTTTCAACTGACCAAGAACACACTAAGGCCTCTCTTTCAATAGTACTATAGTTCTGCTCGGCCTGATTAAGTGTACTAGAGGCAAAAGCTATAGTACATTCTCGACCATTCACTATCTGGCTCAACACAGCACCTAATCCTTTGGCACTGGCATCCACAGTAATTATGCTTTCCACACCGTAGGTGAAAGATTTGATAGCAGGAGCGTTGATGATTACATTTTTAATAGAGAGAAAAGCACTTTGAGTGTCTTCTGACCAGACAAACTTTGCATTTTTTTAAAATAAATTTCTAAGAGGCTGTACCAACAACGCATAGCCTTGTACAAACCTGGCATAATACTCACTTAAGCCGAGGAATGCTCTTAACAAATCTTTGTCAACAGGGACAGGGGCATTCCTGATGGCATCAAGTAAGGAGGACTTAGGTTTGATACCTACTCCAGAAATGTTGTGACCTAGATAATATACCTCTTGTGTGAGAAACTTACATTTTTTTTATTAACAGTCATGCCATGCTGTTGCAATTTGTCCAAAACTTTGTTGAGAAGAACATAGTGTTGATCTAATGTGTCTGAGTGGATAAGTATATCATCCTGAAATGCCTGGATGCCTGGAACATTCCCCAACATTTGATCCATCAACCTTTGAAAAATGCTGGCAGCTGACGCCAAACCAAAGGGCATTCTTCTATACATGTATACACAAAAGGAGTGGCAAATGTAGTCAGAGGTTGAGACTCGGCAGACAAGGGAATCTGGTGATACGCCGAACATAAATCTATGGTGGTGAAAAATGTACTACCCCCCAATTTGGCCAACATATCATGAATCCTAGGCAAGGGGTGGCAATCCACGACAATATTACGGTTAAGAACTCTTAAATCCGCACACAGATTTCTCCAGAACTTTTGCGTGCGACTACAGTAGCCGAGACCCACTCAGAAGATTCAACTGGACAAATTATATCTTGAGAACACATTTGGTCTAATAATTTCTTTAAATCTTCTCTAACAGAGAGGGGTACTGGTCTCACCTTTTGGACAACAGGAAAAGCATTGCTTTTGAGCTTAATAGTGTGTTCAAATCCTTTTACAAATCCTACATCATCACTAAACACAGTATCATACTTCTTAAATAAGTCATGTAGCCTTGGGTCATGTGGTTCAACATTACTAATAGAAGAGACAGGCAACTCACCTAGGACCACTGGTTCGGAATGTCCAGGTCTAAGTACTATACCCAAACTAGCCTGATCTTGCCATCCTAATATGTCACATCCATTGAGTGCAACATACACCTTGGTGTGTATTTCCCTTCCTTTAAATTTTATGGTGTCAGAAAAATAACCATTCATAATAATATCATATTCACCGAACGCCTTAGGATTGACATCGGTGGGAATCAACTTAGTGTTAGACCACAATCTTTGAAAGGTTTTCTCTGCTAAAATAGTAATAGGCGAGCCAGAATCCGCCATTATACCAACCTCAATTGGACCAATAAGTACCTCGCACATTGGTCCCTTGTACCTTTTGTTTGAATCTTTTAACGTGTTAATCTCAACAGAAAGTGAAACAATATTTAATGCATCACAAATCGACTCATCTTCAACATTAAGTTGACTAACTTTGCTCTTATCTTTCGCAGCTCTGAATACTGTGTAGAAATGACCAACCTTTTTGCAATTATTGCACCGTTTGCCTTGTGCAGGACAATTTGGATAATTCCCCATATGGAATTTTGAGCCACATCTATAACAGGCTGCATTGGGCCTTCTTTCAAATGTTTTCTTAGGTTTATATTTATTAGTAACAGCGTTAACTTCAGGTTCACTATTAGTGTTAGCAGTCAGATGCATAACACTGGTGCCAGCTATAGCATTAGAAGCAGAACCTTCAGTTAAAATTTTTGAAGAAGTAACAGAGCATTCAATGCTTCTTGCAATTCCCATTACCTCATCTAACGTAGGATTTTTGCATGTAAGTATACGCTCCTGAATTTTTTTGTTAAAACAATTGAATACTAATTGATCACGTAAAGAGGTGTCAAGATTAGTACCAAACTCACACTTAGACGCAAGTACTCTTACGATAGCTAAGTAATCTTCAATAGTCTCATGTTGCCATTGTTTACGTTTAAAAAATACGTGTCTTTCAACCATTACAGATGGTTCATCAACATATTGTTTTCCCATGCGTGCAAGTGCTTCAGTAAAAACATTCCATGTTTCATCTCCTGAGGGTGCAGGAATAATCGGTAAATTGTCAAAAAGTTGTTGTCCTGCAGTACCAAGGTGATTAAATAACAAGGCTTTTTTTCTGGATGGCGAATATTTTGTAGCGTCAATAGCCTCTAAATAATTTTCAAATACTCTTAACCACTTGTGCCAGGGAGTGATAGGTTTGCCAGGATCTTGTAAAAAAGGAGGGAGGATGTAATATATTGCTTGAATTAGCCATTAATTTATACCTGAAAAAAAATATAGTTATAAAATAAAAAAAATAAAAAAATTGTCAATACATTAAAATTACATAAATAAAGTAAAAAGTCACCAGAACAAATCCAGTAAGACGAGATGAGCGACGATATGTAAATCCAAAGAATATAACATGTGCTTGTCACGGAAGCAAGCAAATCAATTGCAGATGCAATGTAACTTTCTCAACGAACGTCGTACATACATCCGTATGTATTTAGTGCATCCCAGAGTTTTAAAGATGGCCACCACTAGCGTGGAGAGCGTGGTGACGTTGAGATGTGCCGTGATGTGCAGTACGTTTATTTTTGCAGGTGAGTAGGGCACATAGTACCGACGTAACTGATGATGTAGATGCGCTCGCACAGGAAGAAGAAGAATAACAAGAGCCGCAAGATGCAGGAGCTGTGGAACGCGGTTCCGATTCAAGTATCAATAAGGAAGGCAAGCAGGAAGGTGCGCGGGAAGATGCAGGCGCTATAGAATCCGGAGTCTATTCAAAGAGCAACAAGGCGTCAAACGGCAACGGATAACCACAAAAAGGTAACAAATTACTCACGGTTGCCAAGAATGTCAAAATTAGTTCGTTCTTTCAGAATGATGACAGAAATCCCAATACGATGCGGTCCAAAATACTTGAATAGCCAATATAAATTAAACACAACATACTGAAGAGTCGTGTGCTCGGTGGGTCTGGGAATCCATAGAAATACGAGGAAAGCAGCAGAATCGTCGCCAATTTATGTAGAGAAGGTGAATAAAGTAGCGTTGACAAGATAGTTGGTTTCCAAATAAAGTTCAGAAGTTTATTACCAGATACAGGACCCACGACTGGCTAGGACAGGAGCTAGGCAATAAGTGCTTTGGAAGCTCAACATTCCAGAACCCCAATCATGACGTGGATATAATTACATACTAAGGATTCCTTAAAGTTACAATACAACTAACTCAATACATTACTTACATGCCACACTGACCCAGTACCCCAAGCTGTATTTTGTCCTGTAGGTGGAAGCAAATTGTGAATGACATCCAATCAAACCAGTGATAGAAAAGACCTGACCCAAAGCTTCTTCATGTATGAATTTGTTTTATTACAAGAGCCTGACTGGTGGCTAAAACTGTTGGGCCAGGCGAAAAAGGCACGGTTTCTTCTTAAGTAAGGAGGAGTAGGAGCAGTCTGTTCATTTGCTTGTATACCAAAATAATGCATATGTGAAAAGAACCTGTAATACTTTAAAATAGAGCAGGCATCCAAAGAAAACCAACTCAAATGAAACGGAAATGAAATGAGACAGGAAAAAATGAAAAACTGTAATTTCGAAGTGTCTTGAGCGTAAATCTCCCGAACAAGTGCTATTAAAATAACAAATCCTACCAATAATCAAATTAGTCATAAAAACAAATTGCCCTTTAGTGCGCCATTAGTTCTAATGAAGTAGACTTGACATCAATAGCTTCACAATCATATCTGTGCTAAATTGACTATTCAATTTGTTTGAGTTAAATAACTTTGATCTACAGGGAAAGGTTGAAATCATGTAATGCTGATTTTGATGGCCAATCTCTAGAGACTATTGATTTCGGTGTTGATCCGCCTTCTAATCATTGAACATAAAAATGATACTTTATGTTCCCCTAATGCAGCTTATTCAGGTTTTTTTTCTAATGGGTTGATCGCAGATAATGGCTGCTGAGACAGTTTTTTCATTTGCAGCGGAGACCTTTTAACAGATTAGGGGAGCAAATCAATTCAGGCCTATTAATCACAGTGCCAAGAGCTGGGATAATGTTCTCGCATCATGGGAAGATGAAGAAAGAGTTTTTTAAAAAGTGTCTACAGAAGATAGTGCTTTTGAAACCTTTGATTTAGCCTCAGGCACACATATTTGAGTTCCTGGTAAAAAGAAGAGAATGAGCAGGAAGAGACCCTGGTGTTGACTAGAGACGGACCATGATTGGTCCATTCCTGACGCAGGCGTTTTGCTCATTCTGATTCTCAAGCACGTGAACCTGTGAGGTCACACTGGCATGACGCCCGAGGAGGCCCACAAAAGGCACTAGGATTGCCACCTAGCGGGGTTTATACATGCATGGCAGGTATTTTAGTGTTCCTGTCGGTACAAAAATTAAGAAAATAACATAAAGCCGGTATTTTTTCCAACTACCAGTACATATTTCATACAGTAAATGCATGCAGAAAACGCTTTAAAATTTATTCTACAGCTCCCCTTAATGACCCGTGACTGATAATAAATATATACTCAGACAGAAAGACCATTTTAAAAATAAATACAGACTAGTTCATATAAAGTTCTACTTAAGGATCATGTCAGGGCCTTTGCAGAATCCTAAACCGCGAACTGATGGGTGGTATGTTTCTCTGGGAAACGTGGCAAGGCGCTCATGATCTGTAGCCACTCTACTGAAAGGAAGTATGTCTGAAACCATTATGAATACCACAGCACTCCTTATGTATAACTACTCAATTGACAATCTCTTGGATTTTAAAATCCCGGAACCTCCTCCCACTTCATTTCAAATTAGCATATTTTCAGATGAGCCTTAATATTATGGATATTCTACCACCTTCAATTAAATTCTTGTTCAACCAGGAGTGGGAAAAGGTCAAAGGATGCAATTAAATGACAAATTAGGGCAAGATATCCATGCGTGGAGGAACCGGAGAGACTGCCTGCTGCCACCATAAAAGATAAAAGGCATGGGGAGTGTCGGGCTGTGTAGCTGCCTCTCACCTCCCTCCTTGCTTCCTTGGATGGCAGTGAGTGAAATTCACATCTCACAAAGAGAGATGGATGAACACACAGAAACGTGTAATAATAAGCTACAAGAGAGACACTTCTTAATCAGAAAGAGGGATGAAAGTCTCAGCCATGAAAGGTACTACAATCAGTGGTCAAAGTGCATTAAAAAAGTATGGGAATTGTGATTCTGCGAGTAATTGGGGTGGGGTGAGTGAGCGTAGGGGTGTAGTCAAAGGTGTGGCTAGAAAAATGAGATATTCTGTAACATTTTTGACTTTCACCTTCAGGTAACTACATATAAAATAAAGCACAGCTTAAATGAAAATTAAATGCAAGTTATGTTACTCAGTGGGAAACGCACTATCGTACATTATGATACCTCTATTAGTTAATGCACTGCACCAGAGAGCCACGGAACTGAATCCTGGTTGGTGCAGAGGAGTATAGTGACTTTAGTGCTACGCGGTCTAAGTCTGTGACAGAAAGCACTGTGAACATGTAGGTCATTATTTTAAAATTGCATTGCATACAGTATAAGATAGGCTGCTACAAAATGAGTAAAAAGGTTTAAGATAAAAAATTGCTTCCAAAATATAGATTTTAGTATACTCAGACTGTACATAGTGCAGTTTTTGTTATTAGAACTTTACTTTAAAGCACACACTTCACAGCTCAGCTGGTAACTACCTTGCAACACCACTTAAAAAGAATAAATCTATTTCATCAGGAAGCTTCATGTTATTCCATCAATTAAAGACAGTACCAGCTCCCAAGCGCTCTTTACATTTGCAGACTGACCTGTTGTGCACATTTACATTTCTTTGAGGCAAGCAGGCACCCTGGGACTAAGGCTGGTTTAGTTGTCTGTGTCTCCCTTGGTTTCACAGTGCAGGGGATCCCTGCCTTTCACTTCAGTTGAAGCATTTCAACTCTCGGAATGAACAGTCTTGGGAGGGTTGTTTTTTAACAAGAAGTAGGGGAACTACTTTTCTAAAGGTAAAAAGGTATGGGCATGTCGGGCCCCTCAGATCCCCCCTCACTTCGATCACTAACTGCAATAAAACGGAAGCTGGAATGTGAACCAGAAAGGTCAACAATCCCTTTTTAAAGACTTCTTTCCGGAGGCGCTCACGTACCAGAAAAACGTCCAAAATCTACTGATTAGAGAGAAGGAAGGCAGGCATGGCACATGATGTGAAAAATTGTGATTACCACTGATGGGTCCACCTTGTGATCCTATTCTGCACCCCTGCACAGGTGCAGAAGGAGGCTATGAGGCTGTTTTCACTGAAATTGTGCTGTCTTCAGGACATACATTTAAGGGCCTATTCACAAAGACTTTTTGGAGTATGTAAAGTAGTACTCCTATAGTAGCCTTTTATGTACTCTTACAAGCCTCATTGAAATTGTCCAAAAACATCTGTAATGTAAATATAGTTGGAAAATTCACATAGGATGAATGCCAATAAAAAGGACAGTGCCCTCTTTGCACTTTTACTAATAGAGATTTGACGTTCCAAGTCTGATCACAGAGGCATGGAAGAGTATGTAAAAGAGAACTTCTTCAGTACAGTGCTTAATTTGAGCCAGTGGTTTCCAGTGCTCAGTACCAGTACTTTTCATGAGCACCAGTTAAGGACACATTGATTTATGGGGAGATTAAGTGATCTGCCCAGAATCACAGAATGTTGGGTCTATGCCGAGACTCGAACCTGGATCCCCAACTCTGAAGTCTGCAGCTCTGGCCATTATGCCACATCCTCTCCCCAGTTTCATGGTTAGTACTTGGTTCTGTTTTAGGTGGCGCTAACAGGAGAAATGGGATGGTGCAAGCTGCCTCTTGACGAGAGCCCCAGCACCTATTTTTTTTTTTTTTAAATTAGCCACTGCCTCAGTACTACTTCCAATGCTCATAAATGCGTTTGTGAATCAGCCCCTCATTGTGTAACTTTACAAGTTAGTGTGTGAGCTGAAGGTCACAGTTTGTCGCAGCCTGTTTCCAAGCACATGCAGTTACCAAGTTAGGCATAGGAACAGTAGCACAGTCTTTCCTCTGTGTGTGTTTTATGTCTGGACAGTATTTTAATCAAGCAAATAACATTCACAAAGGGAAGCCTGTGCTACTATTCTCCAAACTGTCATGTGCCATATTCCTGCCATCTGCTGTGTTGTAGTCGGCATCAAATTAAAGAGTACACTTTATTTTAGTTCTACCCATTATGCTAGCGTTGCATGATAAAAGAAAGAGCTAGACAGCTGTATAGGTATGAACTATACATCGATCCCAAACTTAACTTTAAGCAGTGTAGTACTGCTTTAATCTACTGCCATATGAATAAAAGTTACTCTTCGCAATAGTAGGGCATAGTTATGTCCAAGAGCCCATTGGCCATTTGCAGGTGGGTGTCATTAGTCACTCCTCCATGGAGGGGTGGGGGACCAAGGAAGTGGGTCATGACCAGAAGTGGTCATGAGTTATGCGACAGAGGGAAGGGGGCAGAGTAGAGCCCTTTAAAAGTGGGCTACCCCCCAGTGACCCCTCTATTTGTCCCCTGACTATGTTAACAAGTCCATGCCATGGGCTTTGCTGTAGCGTGTGCACATTTTGAAACTTTTAGTCGTTTCCTGAAATGGGCGGTTCGAGATCTAGTGGTGTCTGATAACATAGCTCATTACCGTGATAACTTAATCGTCATGGGGGCACTGGGGTCCCAGGATTGCAAGCGTGCCCTGCAAGGTTTCCAAGAACTAGCAAAAGTAATGGGTGTCCCACTAGCTGCAGAAAAAAACAGAGGGCCACAGTACTAGGCTGACATTTTTAGGCATTGAGATTGATTCAAAGGCAGGAGTATGCCGGCTCCACTGAATAAAGTGGAGGAATTCGGGACAACCTTACTGGATTGACTGAGTTCTACCAAGGTGACCCTCCATCAGTTACAGAGGTTGGTGGGGCAGCTTAACTTTGCGCTCAGGATCATCCCTATGGGGCGGGTCTTTTCCAGAAACATCGCAAGGGCCATGTCGGGCTTGAAAGCAAAGCATCACCACACCCGCCTCTCAAGAGAGGTTAGAGAGGATCTGCATATCTGGGTGGAGTTCTTGCTAGATTTTGATGGCTCAGTGATTTGGCCACGGCCGCCAAGGAGTAATGCCGAACTAACCCTGTACACAGATGCATCTGGGAGCGTGAGTTTTGGAGCCATCCTGGGGAACAAGTGGTGTATGCAACACTGGCTAGAGGACAGGGTTGAGAGAGGCTTGACCAGGAACCTAACATGCTTTGAGCTCTGTTCCATTATTGTGGCATTTCATATTTGGAGGCCTCATCTCTCTAGTAGTAGAATCAATTTTTAGTCGGACAACATGTCAGTCGTCTCTGCCATAAATAAACCAAAGAGCGCAGTGCTCACTCGTCCTGCGACTTCCCAAATCTATGATTCAGTTATGCCTCGCAGAGAATGTGCACTTCACAGCAAAGCATGTAGCAGGAGTTAAGAACACACTAGCTGATGCCCTGTCTTATTTTAAGTTGGCAGATTTCAGAACATAACTACCAGAAGTGGACAAGGAGATGTCGCCTTTCCATGAGAGCCTATGGAAGCCTGGTGTCCCATTGTCCCGGAGCTGATAACAGCAGCAGTGGCACCTGGAACAAAGCGAGCTTATGAAGTTGCATGGTGGACATATTTAGTCTCCATGCCAGAGTGTAGAATGGAGTGTCTCTTTCAAACAGCCAGTGTTTTGTCTTTATTGGCTGTTCAACAGGAGGTGGGAAAGTCATTGATAGCAGTGAGGCAGCAGCTGTCAGAAATTGCCTTCTTTGGTGGACTACGGGGGTGACAGACCCCACCAAAGACTTTAGAGTAAAAAAGACACTTAGGGGGTGGGAGCGGCTAGTGCCTGCCAGCCAGGACAGCAGGAAACCAATTGATGTAGCTAGACTATACCAACTTTTAGGTGTCTTACCCAGTGTATGTTCTTCCCCTTTTGAGGTCCTGCTTTTCAGCTTGGCTTATTCCCTGGCCTTCTTTGGAGCATTCTGAATTTCAGAATTAGTAGCTAGATCACAGGCAGACACACAGGCAGGGATTAAGTGAGAGGACGTGGTACTGGGTCTGTATTCACTGAGGCTGTTGGTCAGTAGATCCAAAATTAATGCCAGTGGTAAGGGCATATGGGTACAGCTAGGCAAGGCATTCTCCTGCCACAGCTGTCTGGTTTCTCTGGCCAGAGGTTACTTGCGAGTCAGACCATCGGAGGGGCACCCCAATTTCCTGGTGCATGCAAATTGGGCCCCCATGGCTAGGGCACAGTTTACCCGGATCTGCCAGAAGGCCCAAAGAGTGCGGGGGTGCCCACAGTAGGTTTTACTTCACACTCCTTTCAGATTGGGGCAGCCACAAGAGCAGCAGGAATGGGACGGTCACCAGAGGGGATTAAGGCTATTGGAAAATGGAAATCCAGCTGCTTTGAATGCTACGTCTGACCTCATTTGGCATAGGGCGAGTGGGTAAAGCCCCCCTCTCCCTAACCCCTCACCGCTATTTTGTAGGGCAGCAAATGCCAGCCTCCGTTTGTGCCATTACAGGGAAACCCATCAAGGTGTTTTGGTTCGGGGATTCAGTAGTGAACAGTGCAGCAAAAAGATTCCATGACACCGTCTGGGTGCGGAGACCCAAAATGGAGCACCACTGGTTGGGTGTGGCCGGCCTTAGCTACTACACCTGCCGGTGCGGTTGAGTGATGCACCTGAGCTTGGCAGGCTTCCCAACCCAGACATTCTACTCCTTCATGTCAGTGGGAATGACATGATCCAAATGGGGAGATGGGGAGTACGTGAAAGGCTCATATTGACGTTTGCTAAACTGCGCCATTTGCTCCTGGGCGTCCTGCATAGTGGTCTGAGGTCATCCCTCGGGAGCGATGACCTGGCGATGCTAACCCTGAGAAGATCAACAAGTCAGTGAAAAAGCTAAACCATTCGGTGAAAGCTATTCTGAGGATGGCATCCATAGGCACCATCAGGCACGGGCTACTGCACCTGGGTAATTTTGAATTCTTTGATGACGAAGGCATTCACCTGTCAGATTCGGGGCTTGAGGCTTTCCTACAAACAAGCTTTGGGATAGTTGATGAAAAAAAGGAAAATCACTGGGGGGGATTGGATTCGCCAGTGACCTCTCCGCCCTGTGGCCCATCGTAGCTGTGTTATGGCACTAATGCTTGAGGGCACTAAGTTGCCTAGTTGGCCGCCTCCTTCGGGAGAAGCCTTTCAGGGGTGAGGCTAGTTGGAAGGAGGGCTGACCTGCTGGTGGCCCTACCCTTCTAGCCCGACCTCGGGTACCCCAGAGATTATGTGGAGCATGACCTAGAGTCATGGGATGCCCCATCAGGGACCAATGTGCTATGCGGTTTCTGGAGCTGTCAGAAATGTTTCAGTGTCAGTTTCTCAATTGGTCTTTCTGTACTTTGTTGCCCCCAAATGGTGATGTAAATAGGATATGTGCACTGTCGTGTTCGGGTTTGCTGTGTATTTTGCAATATTTTATATTGTGTAATGTTATTTGTTTACAGTGGTTATTATACCACCTTGTTTCATGTGAAGTAAATTTGCTACATCCTAACCCAAGAAGTTGAGTCTGTTGCCTTTGTGGGGGACAGGGGACCACGCAGTTCATAAGGGTGGTTGACCCCATCTCCATTGCACAAGTGAGCGCACTAATGATTGTCTGTCCATATGTGCTTTTAATGCATCACAAATGGATTTTCAGGTTGATAAGTGAACCCTCATCTGACATGATTTACAGGCACATATCTAATTTTAAAGGATGCAGCAGAGGATAATCAGAATCCCCACCACAAATGCCCTCCTCTTGTTGGTTCCGTGAGGGAATGAAAGAGAACATCAGGCGTTCTGGCATGAAAGAAGGTCTAGGGCCCTGGTATTCATCATTATACCATCAGGGCTGCTCTGACCTGCAGGAACAATAGCATCAAAATATGGCACTTCAAACATCCCCCGTGCTGCCGATGCAGTGCTGCGAATTCCTCCACTCTCCTCAGCTCATTATAAGCTGAAACCTACAGTCAAAGGATATTTTTTGTGCAGGAAGGTACTTCTTCCTGAACAGAAACAATCCTGACCACAATGTAGGCACCTTTTCACTATGGTTCAAGTTTGGATGTGTTGGCATTAGGCAGTGCAAAGTATGCCTGCACATGGAGAGCAAAACTGCGCCATTTCTTTAAAAATGTGACTCAGTTCTGCTCTTAGGTGTTGCAATGCAGCTCAGCGCATTGATTTGCTGCCCAATGGTGCTCCACTTGCTAGTTCTGGCCCTACATGCATATCTGGTTCCAGTCCTAGAATATGCTATGAAGAGTTCTATTACAGCATTTTCATCTCACAGCTTCTCCTGTTTTTTTTATAGCAGAGCTTTTTTTAGAGAGTTTACTATGCCATGCTGCAATGATCGGTCTCTCACCTTAAGATCGTATATTTTTTTCTTTATTTTCCACCACTAACCCGTGTTATTAATTTCATATAATAATAAATCGGAGCTCACGATTCCTTTATTGAAAACCTGCATCTAATTGTGAAATGACTAGTCACCTGTAATAAGACAATAAGGTAGCTGTGTAATTGTAAATATGTATTACAATGGGTAGTACATTCAATATGCATGCCAGCAGAGCCAGTAAATAGTGGGAAGGCAGGTCATGGAGAAAATTATGGGGCAGATTTACAAGCCCCTTGCGCCGCTATTGCGTCACTTTTTTTGACGTAAAGGCGGCGCAAACAATGCGGCCTATTTACAACGTGATGCATCTAGGGAGATGCGTCACGTTGCAGGGTGGGCGTTCCTCTGCAGGAAGGCCTCTTAAAAGTGACGCAGTGAAATCTACAAGATTTCACTGAGCCACTTTTAGGACGCCACTGCGTCAAAACCTTACGTCTGCTTGAAGCAGGCATAAGGAGTGATGCAGTACAGTGGGGCAGATTTACAAGCCCCTTACGCCACTTTTGCGCCGCCGTTGCGTCACTTTTGTGACGCAGCGGCGGCGCAAACCATGCGACATGCTGCGAGGGATTTACAACGTGACGCATCTAGGGAGATGCGTCACGTTGTAAAGCCCTGCGCCACATAAAACCTGCGTCAGGTTTCATGTGGGTGTTCCGGCGCAGGGGGGGGGCGTTCCAGCGCAGGAACACCTCGGAAAAGTGACGCTGTGAAATCTACAAGATTTCACGCAGTCACTTTTCCGACGCTGGTGCGTCAAATTCTTACGCCTGCTTCAAGCAGGCGTAAGGCGCGACGCACCATGTTAGGGATAGGGCAGGTTGGAACAGTGCTGGAGCTGCGCCGCGCTTGCGACACAACTTCAGCACTGCGCCAACCTACGCCGGCAGATGCGTCACACATCTGCTTATCCTCAGCGTCACGATGCACCGCATTGTAAATGCGGCGCATCTGTGGTGGCGCAAGGGCAAACTTGCGTGACGCATCTTCCCTGGCGCATCCCTGCTGATTTGCAGGGATGCGCCAGGGAACGTAAATCTGCCCCAGTAAGTATAGGCCTCAAAATACATTGCTGGAGTTGCGTCGTGCTTGCAACACAACTTCAGCAATGCGTGACTTTTGGGACAACAGATGCGTCAGAATTTCTGACGCATCTGTTAATCCTTGCGCCATGGAGCACTGTATTGTAAATACAGCGCATCCATGGTGGCGCAAGGACATTTAATGCTGGCGCAAGGAAACTGACGCATCTATGCAGATGCGTCAGATCCTTGTAAATCTGCCCCTCAATTTTTATCCAAGGGTGTTTTCCTGAGATTAACAGTCAATAGCGGAAATGAGTCATTCATGGCAGTTGTTTATTTTTAGGTTTGTTGTGTATGGCACTTGCATCATTGCAGGCAAACAGGTTTTACTAAATGCTTATTTTAGCTGGCATTAGGTCAGCCTCCTTCAGCCATAGGCTTCTTTTGCTCTGGAACCTTTACCCATCGGCTTGAGACATTTTCTATCACATTTTGGAGTATTTTAGGCTGAACATTTTTCTATTGACTTTGTGGATGTGTGCTCCGCTGTATTTCATAGCTAGTGAGTTGCCTGAAAGCATTAGGGCGCAAGCATTGATAAATGCATATGAAAGAACATACATTTCAGAAAAGAGAGCATTTCTTTTTTTTGTAGCATCCATGGATGTTTCTGTCTGCGCTCGCTTCACAGTACACAAACAAGTATTGAGAAAAGGGCAATGGAATATAGTGCAAACACCAAACCTACTGGCTTTGCCAGTGCTTGCCTGCAGAGCTATAGTTAATGACATAAAAGCAAGAATCTTTCTGCATGTTCCCACACATTATGAACTATGGATATTTTTGGACAGTGCCAAATTAAACTGTATATTTTTTTGCAACAAGTTAGCAGCTGAATATAGATGTTTTTAATTTCACAGTACAGATACTGCATTTTTCCCACATAATCCACACTATACTCATTCTTATCACTGTGCAATAAATGATGCATTTAAGCTTTTTGGGGAAGCGTAATGGTGTGACCATGTATTATAAGAAATAAAATACTCTCTGATGTACGTTTGAAGGCTGTTGCAAGTCACCTTGCAGTTCCATGTCCTTAATAAGGAACTCAGTCTCGACCTTGTTCCACTATATGCTAACAGAACTGCTCTTTGACTTGCAATATTCTAAAAATGTTTGGGGGGGTAGGGGTTATACAACATATTCTTCCTGCTCGCTACAAAGAGTGCTTCAGAGAGTGCTGAGATTGTAGCTGAACATGTTGCTCTTACTACGACTCTCAATGTGAATTAGTCAATATCCTTGACATGTGTTGTCCTTTTCCACTGTCTCAAATTATTCATACTCATACCTATACTTCCAATAATTAAGTGCTCTAGTTCTGGAATCATGTGACTTTCCAAGATTCTGGAAGAGCCCTGTGGCTCACTGCTCAACCGTCTGGACCTATCAGCGCCCTTCATAATCTTTGAGCCCAGGATTGGTGAGGACTGCTTGATGATGGTACTCATTGACATTTTCATGGCTCGGCAAGTTTTTGTTTATCTTTCTGCCTGGACAATAACCTGTTAAACTCGAAACTTTCCACTATTATGCTTCCAAGGCCACATGGTAGTGTTCTCCAAAATCCCTATTCCGGCTGATGTTCATGTTGCTTCTCAGTCTGTTCTAAAGGAACAGTTGTTTTCTCCCCTTCCAATCTTACTTGATCAAAGATAGATTTATTGTCATTTCTCTTGGAAAACTTGGGGGCATATTATCAAGGGCTGGCGATAACATTATCGCCGCTTTAGCGTCCGTTTTCGGGCGAAAAGCGGCAATAATTTTATCGCTTTATTAACATGGACACGCTAGCGCATGTTTCCCTGCCTTAGCGCCCAGTTTCCTATCGCCTCGCCTCGCATCGCTAATGAGATGCAAGGTAGGCGTGCCCCTTACAACTACATTATAAAATATCGCTAACGGTGCTTCGCTGTATTTACAACAAAGCCCCGTCCGGTTTAGCGCTGATTTTATTCGCGCTAACTGGGCCTTAACGCTGGAATTTAACGTCTGTTAAATTCCAGACTAAGGCATACCTAATATGGGAGGTGGATTGTGTGGCTAAGACCACAGGCCCTATCATCAGGATATCGCCAGTTTCCATGGAACATCGCTGGAAAACCAGCGTTGTTCCGTGGAAAACGGCGATATCCCCGCTATCGCTGGAATATTTATCGCCATAGCGCTAAGCGTTGTTAATACAGCGCTAACATGGCGATAAGTTCCAGCGATAGCCGGCGATAGGAAAATGCGCGCTAAGCGCGGTCAGCGATAATTATCGCTGCCGCTTGATAATATGCCCCTTGGATCTTAGGCGTGCTGCCTTTTTTAGGTTTCTAAATAATACAAATGTAATTGGAAAATAGCATAAGAGAAATTACGTTAGTAGGGTGAGGATTAGGGTTATGATTAAGGACAGGGTCAGGTTCAGGTTTGGCTACGGTTGTATGGTTAGGATAAGGCAAAAGGTAGCATGAAGTGAAAGGTAAACATCAAAATCAGTATTTAGTCTGGCACATTTTAGAGCCTGTGATGTACTCCAGGGGGCAGATTTACAAGCCCCTTGCGCCACTTTTGTGTCACTTTTAACATGGGAAAAGTGACGCAAAAGTGGTGCAAGGGAGTTGTAAATCTGCCCCCAGGTGCTTGGATACATGATTTCTCTGATTGTGCAGTGGACAGCAAGTTGTACATTTAAAAAAAAAACAGCTGCAGCATAAACAGCACTGCCTACTATTCTCTGCTTCCTGTGCACCTCCGTCTGAAATATTCAACTGGCCGGCTCACAAGGGGGCTGACATAGGTAAAGGGACGCAGTGATAGCAATGGTGCCTGTACTGGGAGTATTTGCACCAACAGTGACCGCCTAAGAAACTGTTTGGGGCTGAAATTTTTTAATATAAATTAGGCACTTAGGTCAGGTTAGGGTAACCTGTAGGGTCAAAGTTTGGCAGGGGCATAGCTTGGTCAATAAGACTGGGGGGGGGAGGGGTTGATCTTCAGAGTTCCCAATAATCACGCTGGCATATCATGTTGACATACATTATCTGAGAAGCAGGACATCAGGGAGGCTTTAAGGGGCAGTAGAAAGGGAGAGCAGTGAGGATTGTTAGCGGTACTTAAAACATTTTGGAAAATAACCGACATTTCTTAAGAACTTCAAAACAGAGAGGAGAGAGAGAGAGTGTGTGTATGTGTGTGTGTGTGAGCGTGTGTATCTTAGTCTGTGTGTGCATATACAATCCTAAGTGATTCCGAAAGACACCTCACTATACCCGATTGAAAGCACCTGTTCCCAACTATTTACTACAGAATACATTTATTAGGGGGTATAACACCCCAAAAACACTCCCCGATGCTATGCCCCTGAGGTTTGGGTCCCTGAACTCTGAAGAAAAACCCACTTGTGAAATTTCCTACAGAAATGGAAGGCTGTTTCAATCCCTCTCAATTGTAATTGGTGCTGTCTGTTTAGTAGTAGAGATTGGTCGAGCTATTTTGAAAATGTATTATGTTCAATAAATTTATATCCTTGATGTTGTCACATTTATTTGTATGCCTATATTGATAAACCTAGAAGTATCTCTGAGGCCCATGTACGATTCTGTGCCCAGGATGTATGCTTTGACTTTCAACAAATTTTATGGAGTGCTTGGAAAGTTTTTCCCATTTTTGCCTCTAAAAGCTTAGCATCTTTTTGTACTTAAGCCATTACTCTATAGTATTAAAATACATAGGAATGAGCAGTGTGATTTAATATACATAGTTTGCTGTGTGATGTAATGGAGAATTTTAGCACTAGTTCTAGTCTTTGCTGGAACTGCTTTTATAAGTGACTGTGCAAATATGTAGTCGTATTGAAGTAAGATAGAAAATGTGTGCTGAACCATGTTATGTCATTTTACATGTATTTGTGTAGCACACAGATCTCCTGGGACGGTATCCTGGCACTGAAGCAAGAGTTGTATGGGCCCAACCAGGTTTGAAGCTAGGTGAAGAACCAGGTCTCCAGTTTCTTGTTGAATTCAGGAACCGAAGAGGAGGCTCTGATGTGCGGTGACAGGGCTTTCCAGGCTTTAGGAGCATGGCAAGAGAAGGCAGGCCCGCAAGTAGGAGTCGCGTTGAGCAGAGGTGCCTGGTAGGATTGTGGAAGTTTATGCGGTTGTTAAGGTACGTGGGGCCAATGTCGTGTAAGGCTTAGAATGTGTATATGAGGAGTTGGAAGAGTGCTCATTTGTGTATTGTGAGCCATTGGAGCTCTTTAAGAGCAACAAAACAAAACATGCAACAAAACTATAGGTGAAATCATTGAATTGGATTTGTGTTTTTAAAATTACTGTGCTGCATAGAAAGCTAGTGTGTTGCCTCATGTCTCATTGCTGCACTGAGACTGTGTGCTTCACTGGGTGGCTTTCAGATCAAACGATGCAATGGCCATGAAGTAGCATGACAGCTTATGTCAACCACTTTGAGGTACCTCATCTAAAGGGGAGACCTAGTGAAATACTGGATAATCTGCAGGGGTTGCTGAAATTACCACAATTAGAGTATACCTCTGTAATGAAAGAGCCTGGGTGTGTGGGGTAATCCTGATGACGTGTCTATGGTGTTAAGGCTTGCCCAAAGGACATAATTATCAGACACTTCTAGAATAATGAATAACTTAAGAAGTGGATCAAAAGGTTTCCATAGACAATCAACCTGTACTGTGCTAAACTTGTCCATGAGTTTAATGAGTCTCAATTTGGTCTGTACAATTGACTAACAATTGCTGGATGCTATGTTTGTGTTTAGATTGTAGTAGTGTGTTTAAGAAATAACGAATGCCCTCCCTTGATTATACTTTGTGCACGGTGCCCATCGTTTTTTATTTAAGTCTGTTCCTGGTGGAAGTCCAGAATTCAATGCTGGAGTTAGATGGCCAGACTTCTTCAACCCTAAACAACGTTTCAGTAGTTCAAGTTCTACAGGGGGCAACATCTAGTAACAGAAGTACCTTGCAAGGAAATTGATTATAAAAGTGACACCTTTTCTGACTCGATTTGCATGAGGGATAAACTGCATTTCCAAGGTAAATGTAAGTCTGAGACTTTCTGTTCTGCATAGGGGCTGAAGCGACACCAAGGCATTTAAACTAGAAAAATTAAAGGAGTTTGTGTTTGGCCCTACTTCGTGATCGTTTTTTTCTCAGAGGGCAAGAGTCAAAAAGAAGTTAGAAAAATAATTCCCAAATTAATCACATTTGAAGTGAATGTTGGATTTTTGGGAATTCATAACTGTTTTTATAAGTACTCCTAGAAATGTTTGACTGTCTCCGCTTCACAGTACTACTCCTGGAATTCGTCTGAGAATTCCATTTTATCATAATTATATGTGTTTGTGTGAATATCACTGGGCAAGTGCAAATATGTTTTCTTATCCTCCATGGTGAAAATATTTTTCATTCATGGTGAATCCAAAACAACATACCGATGTAATAATATATGTGAGCAAATAGATTTATGAAGAAAAGTTTACATTTATTAAATGCAAAACTTGAATTTGCACTTATAAATCATGCCTTGTGGACATTTAAGCTAAAGGCACAAAATGGCTTTGTGAATTATGACTTCATTCTTTGATCCTGATGTGTCTTGAGGATGTTTCCTATCTGCAGTGAAGTGCTTTTTTGTAATGGAAGATTATATGAGTATTTATGCATCTTTGTACGTATATGTTGATCAAACTGTGTTGGACTTGGCCCTCAGTGCAGGGTCATCCCTAAACTTTTTGCCTTCTCTCGTTTTCTGAACCATTTTTTCTTGGCTTTTAATACACTATGAACTTAACCACTGCAAACCAGTGCTAAAGTGCATGTGGTTTCCCCTGAAACATGGGGAAATTAGCTTACACCCAATTGGCACATTTCATTACTTATAAGTCCCTAGTTAAGGGCCTGTAAATTAGATGCTACTAGTAGGCCTGCAGCACATATTGTACCACCCACTTAAGTAGCCCTTTAAAAGAATTTCTCAGACCTTCCATTGCAGCCTGTGTGCAGTTTTAAACTGCCAAATTGACCTGGAAAAATAAACTCTTGACCAGGCCTAAAATTCTCCTTTTAATGATGCCTATAAGCCATACCTAAGGTAGGCCCTAAACAGCCCACTTGGCAGGATGCATAGTATTTTAAAAGTGTGTGTGTTTAAGTTTTACATGTTGTCGTACTGAAAAACTCCTCCATTCATTTTGTACTACTGTGAGACCTCCTTTTCCAAAGGTTACCTTATTCCATTTAATAAGTGCTAGCATTTGATTGTGAACAGGTAGAGAAATCAAATTTGGTCTCAAAAGAATTGTAAATCAAAATCCTCTGTAACAGTAAAGTCAAATGTTAAGTCAAAATTCTGAAATGCCACATTTAGAAAGTTATACAAAAGGGGATGATGGACGGAACGTTTGAGCCAATCAAACACTCACCCCCAGTCAACTGATCTGGGTTTAATCCATCATCATTCTTTAGCTCACTCCACCACCCCAGTTCAGACATGGCCATATGCAAATCAGTCTGACCCTGTGCCTCATGGGAACAGTCCAGCACGAACTGCCAAGTCATGGTTGAAATCAGTTTGTGGAAGGAATGGTTTGATGTTTCTAAGTGTCCTCATCAAGTGGTTAGCTCCCTTACACACATTGCTGATATGATTTTTCATATTCAGGTGCTTGTCCAGGGTGATTCCGAGTGATTTGGCTGAGTCTATGATGAGAGAGGTGCAGTTGAACGCAGTGAGGTGATTCAGCCAAAGGTCTGGCTTGGGGATGTGGTTCGGAGGAGAGATGAGCAGGAACTCAGTTTTGGAGGTTTTGAGCAGGAGATGGTTCTCAGTTAACCAATTTTGAGTAGAAGTTAGGGTAGTGCTGAGTGAGATGATGTTATCCGGGGATGAGATTTTCAAATAGAGTTGCGTATCGTCCGCATACATATGGAAGAGAATGTTCGTGGAATTTAGTGAATTAGCTAATGGTTCCAAGAAAAGGTTGAAGAGAATAGGAGATAGGGCGGACCCTTGGGGGACACCCATGAGTACTGGAGAGGGCTGGGAGAGAGAGAGTGGTTTGCCTTGACTCTTTGTGATCTGTGGCGGAGGAAGGACGAGAACCATTGTAACACCTGACCAGAGAAACCCATCCTATTCTTCAAAATGGCTAGGAGGTTGTCGTGGTTAACCGTGTCGAATGCGGAGGAAAGGTCAAGGAGGATCAGGAGGCAGGATTCATTTTGGTCAAGCATTTTTAAAATGTCATCCATAACGTGAGTGAGAGCCGATTCAGTGCTGTGCCCCTTCCGAAAGCCGGATTGATGCTGGTCTAAGAGTTGGAAATTCTCCATGTGAGCACAAAGTTGGGATTGTACGCATTTTTCGAGGAGTTTGGCTAGGGTGGGGATGTTGGAGATAGGGCGGAAGTTATTGAGGTCAGTTTTGTCGGCGTTAGTTTTTTTTAGTATAGGTGATACCTGAGCTGCTTTTAGGCAGTCAGGGATCGTGTCTTGTGATAGAGAAGCGTTAACAATCCTTGTCCAGGTGGGGATGAGTACATTCTTGATTTCTTTGACGATGGCCGGGGGCAAAGGGTCACTGAAGTGGTTAGATGGGTTGATATTCTGAAGAATCTTGTTGATGTCTTTTTCACTGAGTGGGGTAAAGGTGCCCCATGACGCATTGTTCTTGGTGTTCAGGCTGATAGGATTGCGCTTTTCTAAGAGGTCAAGGGGTGGTGCGGACCCGGAGGATGGCAGTAGAGCCTTCTTCGAGGCGAGGTCAATGGTGATAAGTCTTGATTTCTCAGTGAAGAAAGCAGCAAGTTTGTCGCATGAGGGTGGGCTGCCTCCAGAGTCAGGGTGGTTTGGACCTACAACTGATTGCTGTTTGACCAATTCGAAAAGTTTCTTGGGGCGGTTAGCAGCTTGATCAAGTTGGTGTCTGAAGTAGTCTGCCTTAGCGCTCTTGATTTGTTTGTTGTAGAGGCTCCTAACATCTCTGAGGAGTTTTAGTTGGTCCGAGGAGGATTTGGATCTCCAGGAACGTTCAGCTGCCCTAAGGTTGCGGCGTTCCGTGTTTAAATTGTCGTTGTACCACGGTTTGGATATTTTTGTTGAGGCATTTTTTTGTTGGAGTGGTGCAATGTCATCCATGATGTTGGAGATGGTCGAGTTGAAGGAGTCGGCGAGTGACTGAACCTCAACCAAGTCGGCTTGGGAGGAGAGGGCAGATTTACAGTGGGCAGCGAGTTCATCTGAGTTTATTGATCTGAGGTCCCTTTTCCAGATCTTTGATTTTGTTGGTTGAACCTTCCTCATCGACACCTCCCTGTTAATATAAAAAAGGATGCAGTGGTGGTCGGACCAATCGCAAGGGGTAATGGAATCCAATGTGATGGTCTGCCCTTTCGAGATAATGAGGTCTAGAGTTTCTCCTTTGTTGGTCACAGTGCTGAATCAGTTCTTGCTCATTTAAGAATGATTTAATGCAAGGTACAGCGTGGTCGTTGGGGTTAGACCAGTGAAGGTTGAAATCACCGAGGAAGATTTGGGACACGGCTGAGTCGACATTGCTAGAAATGATTTCTATTAGTTGCTCGATGAAGGGGAGATTGTCTCCCGGGGGGTGATAGAAAGTGTGAAGTTTGCAAACCAGCAGGTTATTACTTGAGATGCTGAGACAAAGGTATTCACAGGAGGAAGGTGTCGAGGACTCCAAGTGAGAAATCGAGAGTGTGTTCCTATGAATACAGGCTAGGCCAACCCCCAGCTTCCGAGCTCTGTCTAGCCTAAGTATGTCATGAGTAGGAGGTACTAGGAGGTCTAAGATAGGAGTGGAGGTGGGATTTAGCCAAGTTTCAGTGAGGATGATATTGTCTAAATCATTGTGTTGGATGAGGTCGAAGATATCCGAGGCGTGTTTGCTGGCTGACCTGCAATTGAGTAATATATATTTAAGGCATAACAGATTAAGGGGGGAGGGAGTCTGGATGATGTTCACTCTAGTGAGGTTGTCTTTATTGATGATTCAAGGATTGCGAGGAGGTTCTCTGTTCGGGTTAGAATGGATGGTTTGTATTTGTCTCGGTGTGATCATGTTGGAGTTGGACCTAATAGAGTAAGAGTTGTGAAGGTCATTGAGATCATTAGACGCCAAGTAGGTCTCGAATCTTCTGGGGCGGGAGGGGGCGTTAGGTAGGGGTATGGTTTTCGAGACGGAGGGGGCTAAAAGCTGGCCCATGCGATCTCTACCCCTAGGGGAGGCACTGGGCGGATTCGCAGAGGTGAGGAAAGAGCTGATCACGGGGAAAAGATCATTTGAGAGGGCTTTCAGGTCATGTAGTTCAGTAGGGAGAAGGTGCAACTGGAGAGATATATCATCCAGGCGCGCAACCAAGTCTGGGTGTTGGGAGAGGGGTAAAGGGAGTGTTGGGAAAGCGAGCGGGGAAAGGGGGCCTCGTTGTAAGCCCTTGGGGTCTACGGTGATGGTCAGTAGTTCCTGGGGAGGGGGTTGCTCATTTGGGAGTAGCGGACTTCCATGGCCTTTGGATATCGAAGTTGGAGCATTAGCATGGGTGGAATGACCATTGGGCTGAGGGTTAGGTACGGTACAAACCGGAATGAGTGGGTTTGGCCGATCATGGTCGGTGGAGGGCATTTGCCCGGACTCCAGCATCGTGTGAGGCGTGGGGAGAGGGATGAGGGATGAGGGAAGAGGGATCCTTCATTGACGGCAGTGACAGTAGGTCACATGGGGATCTTTCCGGTCAAGGAACGGATAGAATCGGACTGGTTAGCTGTGCGCCGAGTGAACCCGAAAAGTCTCTCACCTTCTGAGTCGGGGGTCTAGAGGGTTGGGGCATGTCGTCGGTGGAGGGCATTAGCCCGGCCTCCAGCATAGTATGAGGCGTGGGGAGAAGGGTGAGGGAAGAGGGATCATTCGTTAAAGGCGATGACCATAGGTCACACAGGTATCTCTCTGATCTAGGAACGGCTAACTGTGTGTCAAGTGCACCCGAAATGTCTCTCACCTTCTGAATCGGGGGTCTAGGGGGTTGGGGCACGTCCACAGGGGACAAAGCCGCTTTGTGATCATCTAAAGGCGAAGAGTGATTTAGATAGAGTGAGGGCCTCCCCGAGGTGGTGGCCCTGGTAATGGTGGGAGGACTGGTAATGTCCTGAGTGATGGTAGGGTGAGTGTAGGTGTCATTGGGTTTCGCAGAAACCGCGTTTTTGAGTAGCGGGAAGATAGTGGCTATCTTAACTAGATTGACGTTTGAAGCTTGGATTAGGATGATACCATTGTTATAGAGGGTGATGGTGGCATTGGCGTTGAGCGTGGACGAGGGTGCTGTTGTTAGTTTGAGACCATGAGGTGTTTTTCTGGTACCTGATATTCGGAGCATAGAGTAGAAGACTTTTCGCCAACATGCTCTTTTCTTGGTGTAGAAAATAAGGTCATTAACTCTACTACCTTTGTTTGTACAAAAGTACACGTCAGAGATTAAAGTTTCGGGCCTAGCCCTGAGTATGTGATTCTTATGTTTCTTTGCGGCGTTCTTCGAAAGGTTGTGTGGGTAGTTGATAATGGATGCGTTGGATCCTGAGGGATCGGGACTTAACTCCATTTTGAGAGTGTGTCTATTGGCCGATGGTAATGACTTATCAATGGAACATGGGTGGTGTTAAAGGGGGAAATCCTGAACCCGGTGTGTGGGAATAATGTCAACATACCCACTCCAAGATGTCCACCAAAAGCAGAGAGTGGAACCAGCCCTTTTCTCTTTCTATGCCCAGCCCAGGTGTGTGGGATACTGTCAACATGTCCACTCCAAGATGGCCACCAAAAGCAGAGGGTGGAATCCGCCCATTTCTCTTACTATGCCCAGCCGAGCATAGAGACCTGGGAGGGGGGGCCTTCCGCTTCAATATCCGTGACCAGAGGACAAAAAGGATGTACGAAAGCAACAGTGAAGATACACAAAATGGGCTTCCCTCGATGTAAACACCCACGCTAGGGAAAACCAAACCAATCAAGCAAAAAACAAACAAAAAAAAAAAAACCATAAAGACAGTCAAAGATGGCCACCAAAGTTGTTGTGTTGAGATCAAGAAGAAGGAAGTCCTTTTTTCATTTCAATAACCCCACTGGTGTTTATCAGGGTAGAGGGCGCCATTTTCTGAAAGACTGTCAAGAAGAAGATGAATTAAATCCCAAAGTGGAGGATGTCGGCCTTATACCCTAATGAACGAGCATGTCGCTCTCCCCGGGGCCCAACTTGTCCAGGGGCTCCGATACACTTGAGGAAGGGTAGCTGCAGGTTAAGCAGGATCGATCTACGCCGAAGGCGGGACACCCCTGCACGGACATCCGTTGTTAATTGCAATCCCCAATCCTGTTCAGTCGACGGGGTGTAAGAACATAGCATGCCAGCCTCAAGTGCCCTATATCGAACCCCTGCCGAGGTGAGGAGAAGATCGGTAAGAACGCTGGCTGGGGCACTCGAACCGCTGAGGTAGATTAAGGCTGAGGGGGCACAAGAGCGGCATCGGAAAGAGCCTTTCGTGGTGGAATAACGATGCTGCCACGCAGAGGCGCGGGGAGAAGGGGGGAGGCGGAGGCACTCACCCGGCTTTCAGATCGTGGATTAAACATGCTTCAGCACAGAGGCACGGGGAGACGGAGGCACTCACCCGGCTTTTTGATCGAGGGTTAGCGATGCTTCCGCGCAGAGGCGCGGAGAAAAGGGGGGAGGCGGAGGCACTCACCCGGTATTCAAATCGCGCCGAACCCCCAGGCTGCTAGGATTCCAGTCTTATCCTATAAATTGAGGCGGCAGACGATCGAAACAGCTAGCGGAAGTGGAGCGCTGCCAGGCATTAACCGCGAGGTAAGCGCTGTGAGGACCTGGGGTTAGCCAGCCCAGGCTTCGGTTTTGACGAGGAGTGAGGGATCCCTGTGATGAAGCGAGGAAAACGGCACAAAAACAGTCCGTGATGAATCCGAAAATCAAACACGAGATCCTTCAGTACTCTGCTTTATAAGTATGCGATTCGGTGACAAACCTGGCTGGGTTAGACTGGGATAAATATCAGTTGATAATCCCAAACCCTGAGAGCTCTCGTCGAGAGCTCCTATGCAGTGGCCATTTTGTTTTCATTGTACCCGCTCCCTTCATCCCAGGCTACTGGAGTGAATCCAAGTGTCAGCTGGCTGCACTTCATCATGGTCAGCCTGAACTTGTCCCTTTGTCCTGGTCCATCGTGACCAAATACCCTTAGTTGGCACTTTGCTAAACCTTTAAAATTTAATATCTCGCGTTCTACTGATTGGCTGTTTGTTGCTTTGGTCGCAAATTATTTATGACATTTTACCCAATGTTTCTAAATATGTGTGGAATTTTTCTTGTGTTGTGTAGTCACTTTATTACTGTTGGTGTGCTACATAAATGATTTTCACTTTGCTTCTAAGTTAAGCCTGACTGTTTTGTGACAAGCTGCCAGAGGGTTAAGCACAGTTTACTTAGTGACTTTGGTGGTTCACTCTGACAAAGATTGTGGTTGTTGCTTGAGAAGAGTTTGACCCCCATCAACCAAGAACCCAATATCTCACAAATCGTATTAGACAACCTGAGGCCCAGTGTACTAAGATACAGGTGATAAAAAGTGGTGACAAATTGTGCACCTCATTTTAGCAATCTGTCTCTGCTTTTTTGATGTCACTTATGTACTAATAATTAGCATCACAAAATTCCCAGTAGCAGAGGGTCTGAATAATAACCTAGTTAATGAATAATAATTAGACAAGTCTTTATTTGCAAACCATTGTGATTGCCTCCAAACACAGGGATGCTGACCTTCTCCCTCCGCCTTCGCCCAACAGTATTTACAAAGCAGAAGCTGTCCAGAGGGAAAACCTCCACCTTTGCAAATCATTTACCACAGCCTTTGAAGAGTAGGCATTTGAATAATGGTTTGTGACCATAATTGCAGTATGAAACCATTGACAAAGAACATTGTAACGTGCAATCTAAAGGGGGCAGCTCCTTCACACCGCCTTTTAATTGCGATTTGGAATGAGTTGCAAAACCCAATTTGTAAGCTAGAAAGTCTTTTCCAACTCATAAAATGGGATTAGAAAATAGGAAAAGCCATTTTGTAGTCACAAACCCTTTGATTTTGCTAATCACAGGGATTGCGATCACAAAATGTCTTTGTACATCTTGTCTGTGGCGAGGAGTAGATTCATAAATGTGTACCAAAAGGTTCGCACTAGATGGAGGAAGGACCTCAACAGAGTTTATCGCGGTTGGTAGAGGGAGTGTGGATATCATCATTGCTAATACTTGAGATGCTCTTGAAGATCTCTACCTTTAGTTATTTTCCGAATTGTAGGACTGCAGGTGCAGACCTGATATTTGGAGGTGCATAGATGCAGAAGGCCTGCCTTTGTTTTTTTGCATATTGTATCTTCTAGATTGGCATATTATGCCCAGTTTATGTAGATGCTGGATACACGTAAACTTTCCCTTTGGTATCGCAATAACAGCCAGTTATCTGCTATATTGTATACTGCAGTAACGTCAAGTTGAATCAAGGAAGCCTGGTGTCCATCCTCCTGTGAAAACAGGAGATCCCCCTAATGCTTCCCATTCATTTTTCTGTTGCTTACAATGGTCGGTAGCCTGACTGGAGGTTGGTTTGCAAGGCGAAAATCTCCAGAACCTTTTGTAGTTGTTCTATGATTTGCCTTTCAGGATTTAAGTTTCGAATGACAGGTGGGAAGTCACACTGAAGTTGATTAACTCAGATCGACTGTGTTCCCAGCAAACAATACAAACGATTCACAAATAGCCCATAGCGAAAAGTCAAAATACTGACACTGTTTATGATATGGGTTACCTGTAAATGTGTCATTTCTCTGATGCTAAGTATATTTTCTTTCTATGTCTATTGTACATTAGAACTTGGATCATAAAGATGTGTAAATACCTGAAAGGTAGCAAATTGCACAAGGGCAAGGATATAGTGAAGAAGGACACAGATAGTGCTAATGTGAAACAGAATGATGACATATTGATCTAGTGGAATCCTCAGGGAAATAGGAAACATGGCACAATAAGATAGTTGCATACCTACAATGGAAGAAGAAGAGGATAACACTGGAGAAAGGAAACCTAGACACTGGGACAGGAAGGCACATGCAATCGGGCAGGGAGCGAAAATGCTAGCACCATCACTGAGAAAGACACAAAACTTTCTCCTTATTTGAAAGTAATGGGGAGAAGGTACCACCTATCAGGTAAATGTAGACCCAAATTTTGGGAATGTCTCAAAGAGGCAAAACTGACACACAGGTTCGTTTATACTGTAACCCGTCGTCAGCATCTTTCACGTCGGTAGCTGAAACGCTATCACAGGCACAACTGTGGGCTTCTTAATATAAAACCCATTATTTTATGACACACATCTCTTTGACTATACACTTAATATGATCAGAAGTCCCAACCAACCATTGAGGCTCTCCCAGAAGGGATACTCCTTTTCAGCATATGTCACTCTGCTAAATTAACATAAATAGGAGACATTGTGCTATATGACAAACAGTCTCATAGGCCATGTGGTCTCATTATTATTTCTGGGAGTTTGTATTCAGTAGTCTGTCCCTATGCCCAGACTGCTTACCTAAAGAAGTATAGAAAAACATGTAAAGTGGCATATTTGGTGAATTAATCTATGTTTGTGTTATCAGTCAGCTTCCACGATGTTTATGCTGTGGCAAAAAAGACTAAATTGCCCTTGGTGGAATTTGTAATGGTAATTTCTTTGAACATAGCCACTTTTTTTTGTGGGGGTGTTTTATATAGCGCAAACTAGACCCGAAGGTATCAGAGCGCTTTACATGAGCACCAGTTAGGCCACATACTCTCCCCTCCCCAGTTACCTCTTGTCTCCGTATCACCTCTTTTTCTTACCTGTCTTTACAATGTAAGACTGTACTTTGATTCTACATGATGACGTGACATATACAGCTAGGTTACAGCTGCCTCAAGCTCCCAATCTAGATTGTCACTAACAGTGAGTTGTTTGTCTATCCTTTGTTACGCATTATGTAATTTTTGATGACTGATAATATGGATCCGAAAAAATATAGTGTTGTATCCAGGCAACAAATTAAGCGTTGTATGGATTTGTAATTACTCTAATTGTATTCCAGTCCATCATTTTTTGCTCACTGTTACACTATGGATAGAGACCAGCCTTGGTTGAGGTCCAGTAGCAGTAGCGGCTCCTGGTGGGAGTGCTACCGGGCGGTGACGTGGGGCGGGGGAGGGGCAGGGTGGGGGGTAGTAAACACCGAAATACAGATGAATGCAGGTAAGTAGACAATTAAATCAATAAAACGAATTTCGTTGCGCGCGCTGCACCACCAAATGCGATGCAGCGCGCGCCAGAGGGCCGACCAAACAGTCAGGGTACTCAGAGTGGTGCAAGCCACTCCTCCCCGACCCGCCCGCCCCCAACCAGGCATACCCCAGGCATACCCTCCTGCCCGCCCCCAACCAGGCATAACCTGCCTTCTGCTTTCTCGCAGTGCGAGAAGCAGAAACATAAAATGGTATTTAAAACACCATTTTATGTTTCTGCTTCTCGCACTGCGAGAAAGCAGTGGGGCGACGCTCTTCCACCCTAATGGAGGAGCCGCCCCTGGGACTATTTCTATTGCTTTTACACAAAAAGGAGCTATAGAGGGAAAAACAGATCAGGTCGCCCTCCACTCAAAAATCATAATTAACACCAAAGACCTGATCTGAACGGGCCAACGAATCCTGTTCACTTCATGAGTGGGAATGGAAGTTTCTTTTCTTCCTCAATAACAACCCTTCCTATTTTATAGGTATTGTCCCAACACAGAATCGCCCTATATTTAGTTATAAAAGAACCGACCAATGAGTCAGCAGTCACCGTGTTCACATAACATACCCTGTACTATAACAGATATACATCACACATAAATGTGAAAAAATTGTGAAAACACGAGGTAGCACCTCACGTGCGCACCACCAAGGGAGCTTACTGGTTAGTTATCACCAGTCATGCCCACGTTTCTCATCATTGGTTGCTACCTCGCAAACAAAAATAAACAAAATTGTAAATGCAGTACGGGAGGCACTGAGTGCATGCTGTGAAGAAGATGGAGGCTAATTGATTTATCGGGCAGATGTCAGTTTCACTCAGCGAGTCATATTTATTCATAATGGCGCAGGATTCCTGTGTGGTCCGTTCAGTGAGTCTGTTGCACGGCAGCCAAGAAGCCAGAGAGAAGGCCTTGGCTTATATTTTATGTCTGATTTCTAACGTGCTCCGTCTTACAGTAAAAATAATGCTGGTGATACGGGTGTAAAGCGGAGGTTGGGCAGAAGATCGGCATGGCATTTGATTAATAATTAATAAAATGCCATGCCGATCTTCTGCCCAACCTCCATTTTACACCCGTATCACCAGCATTATTTTTACTGTAAAACGGAGCCCGTTAGAAATCAGACATAAAATATAAGCCAAGCCAAGGCCTTCTCTCTGGCTTCTTGCTGCCGTGCAACAGACTCACTGAACGGACCACACAGGAATCCTGCGCTATTATGAATAATAATGCTGGTGATACGGGTGTAAAACGGAGGTTGGGCAGAAGATCGTGATGGCATTTTATTAATTATTAATCAAATGCCCAACCTCCGTTTTACACCTGTATCACCAGCATTATTTTTACTGTAAAAGGCAGTGGCTCCACGGAGCCCGTTAAAGAAATCGAGGTCCTAGGACAGGTAGGATTCTTGTCTGCAACTTTAACAATACAATGTCCATAGTTATGACTTGTAAAAAAATAAGAGGCTATTTCAGGGTTTAGTGAGGCACTGAGAATTACAAGTACAGGGGAACAAACTGTACCACGCTGTGCGGTACGCTTTGCCCATATTCATCATGAACTGTTGGAAGCTTTGATTTGATTCGGATTCGGTAATGCACGTCCATGGTCACCATGAGGATGGATACTCATTGTTACAAGGAAATATAGCTCTGATGGTATACTTAAGGCAGGGCGACGTGAAAGCAATACAAATGATAGTAGGAACATTTTGCACATTAGATGTTATACTCTTAGCAACCTTTGATGCCTGAAGCTCTGTTTATTAATTATTAATCAAATGCCATGCCGATCTTCTTAAATCCTACAATACTAGCCACTCAGTCATACTGTGGTTGTGATCAGGATTTCAAAGCCTGTTTGATATTAGGTGCCCTTTGTGGGATAGAGCTGCACTGTGGACTGCTCCCTCGCCATCTGCTCACCTGACGTGCTTCTAGCACTGCAGCTTTGATGAATTTCTGACCGGGCGTAACCCAAGAAATATGCAGGAACATTTTCTCCTGACCCACGATGTGTGGAAATGTATGCAAATTTATGTGGATCCTCATTCATCCCATGTGTTCTTGTTTGCTTTCCCATTGATGCATGCAAAAGTACAGCATTTTATTTAGTTTCGGCCAGATGTGTTTTAAATCCTTTATGTTCAAGGTCCTAGGACAGGTCTTCCAGCTGTCCATCGTTCGCTTCTTGCCCATTGTCCTGCATTATGGTTGTCGTACTCCGAATTCTTTTGCGTTCCGTGTTGGTTTTTGTCATGATGCACTACATCAGGTGTTGGTACTTTAGTGCTGGCATAGTCCTTTCTGCACTGTAGAGTTCACGTGAGTTGGATGGTGATAAGGAAGTGGCTTCTGTCATGGAAAGTAAGTCATCGGTGGTAAAGGTCAGCTGTAAAAAGGCGGGCTCCATGGAGCTCGTTAAAGAAATCATAAAAGCGCCTTATTATCACGATTTCATTGGTCACTTTGAACTTGGCTGGAGTTAAAAACTCAATGAGCAACTCAACGTTATTGGGGGCTTTGACGTTTGTTTATTCCTGGAGATTCGAGCAAAAGAATTGGTTTTTATTAATGGATTTTAATGCAAGAGCTCTTAGTACCAAAAAGCTACTGAAAACAGCAGCTGGCATTCATTGCATCCCAATTAATTTAAGGAAGACAACAGGAAGTACTCCCGAGGTCGGGCTTACATTCCCCCCACCCGCCCACCGGTAAAAAAATGGTGGGGAGCCACGGCCAGCTGCCAATTAGGTCAAGGGAGCCACAGGTCAAAAAAGTTTGGGAACCACTGCTTTAAAGGAAAGAAGTTCCAGAATCAGTGCGTTGCTCAGATGTTCACATGATACAGTAACCTGTTTTATATAATACTATAGTTGCAAAATAATTTGGATAGCTGATGTCACACAGCGGTATGTTCTAGGTCTGTGAAGAGATTCCTAGAAGTCATGCACAAGTTTCCTGGGCACCTCCTTGGGAATGGCCTGTTCTACCATTTCTCTGTTTTTTGCCACCAGGAGTCATAGAACTTTAAATACGGAGTTTTTCTTGAAGGATCAGCTGCTACCCAATCCAGACTTGTCCAAAAGTTAGTGGTGTGTTCATCTCACAAGAGTTAAAAGAAATAACTGAGCAAATACTTCTTAACTCGTGGCCATTAGCCATGCACCGCAAGAGTAGCATAACCCTAATTTAGAGCTGTAGAATAATAGATGGAATAAAATCTACCTTCCTTCCATATCTACATCCTTTACATAACCTACCATACTTAATCTACCATACGTAATACACCTATCACATACATAACTAACCAACTGTCCCTAACTACCTACAATACCACCCTACTATACCTACCATCCATATCATAAACAGGTGTGTAGAAGTTTTATAAAACAACAACTTGTCAACGAGATGGGATGCTTCAGAAATCTAATTATCCCCACGTCCTATTTGGTACCCATTAAGCAAGATGACATACTATGGCAGCATTCTCATTATGTCAAAACTCTGATAATGCCCTCCTTGTTTATGCCAGGGCTTGTTTTATGTACGGGGATTGGGTTTTAGCAAGGACAGCACACTCTTGGCATATCAGGGTTCTATTAATGTAAAATGTTTGACTAATCATCGGCTCTGTTTATGAATGGGCTCTGCTTAGGACAGCCTCTGACCACAGTAGTGCTCTGAATAAGCCTGCACTTTCATAGTGCAGAAGTTCTGATTATAGTAGAGCTCATGATATATGATATATCATCGAATTATATCATTGCAACCTTTTCGACATTCTAAGGAATGTTGTGAAATTGTAGGGCAAATCCACTCCAAAGCTTTCACTCTATTTTATAAAACGGTACTGTAAATAAATCCAGACTATATTTTGCAGTCCAGTGCATACATTCCCATCTGAGGATCTGCAAGGCCACTCATTGTCTGATCTTCTCCACTCGACCGCTTTGCACAATTTTTAGGAAATTCACTTCATCTCACTGTGCCACACATCCTTTCTTCGTTTAATATTCAGTGCATATCAAGCAATAGATCAATGACTGGTTTCAAATTTACAACCAGATGAACTCTGCAAAATCTAGTCTGACACGCTCAGGAGTAAAAATATTTCCAGGTTGTGAAGTGACCCTCTTTCTAAAATACGGTTAAGGTTGTAGGGAAAGGAGTTTGTTCAGAGGGGAAAAATAGGAAATATTTAAGAAGTGAATTTAAACCTGCTCTGAATATTTTTGCAGGAGCAAATATATATGTGTATGTTCCCTCATGCGAAAATGAAATTCTCAAAAGTTTGTTAAGAGTATGGTTTAAAGAACTACGGGGCATATTATCAAGCCGGCGATAAGAAATTATCGCCGCTTTAGCGTCTGTTTTCAGACGAAAAGCGGCGATAATTTTATCGCTGTATTAGCAAGGTCACGCTATCGCGTGAATCCTTGCCCTATCGCCCTTTTCCATAACGCCCACCTTTGCATCTCTAATGAGATGCAAAGTGGGCGTTCCTGTCCCAAAATAACTGGAGAAATGTCGTTAACCGACATTTCTCCAATTATCAAGGGAATCGCTAACAAGCATAGCGATGAGAAAAGTAGCGCTAACCTTGGTTAACGCTACTTTCCTTACGCATGCTTTTAGTTTGACTTAGCCATGATATCCAATGGAAGGTGGATATCATGGTTAAGTATGCCCAGCCCTATCAACAAGCTATCGCCAAACAGTCGTACGATTATCGCTGGATTTCCAGCGATAATCGGACATTTGGCAGCTTGCTGCCAGGAATTTTATCGATTCTGAGATAAGCGTTGCTAATAGCACGCTATCTCAGCGATAAAATTCATCGATAGCCGGCGATAAATATCCTAGCGCTAAGTGCGCTTAGCGATATTTATCGCCGGTTGTTGAATATATGGCCCTACAGCTCTTGTGAAATCTTGAAAGCCGTAAAGCTGCAGCAATGCAAGATGACAGGGCTGTGGATACACAATTGTGAATTTTGTTTTCGAATCGTGCTGCTAATTCTTTACAAGTTGCCCTTAATATTGCCCAAAAGGATTTTACACTGGTTCTTCATTATTATTAAAATTGCCTAATAGTTTAGCAAAACAGCCAGGAACCTTCGTTTTTAGCAAACAGCAAATACGATTTGGGTATATTTTAGTTTGAAAATAACCACCAATCTATATTGCATTTTGCAAACAATCACCAATTTTGCTTCCATTCTCTTGATGAATTTGCATATAACCAAGGAGCATCCTGGGAGCACTATTAACTTTTCTAAACATGTGTCCATGTTTTTATACCAGGACTACAGGATACATTTACAGCTCACAGTAGTTCTTTAAAGCGCTCACACTGGGATTTGCGATAATGAACCATGTAAATAATTTTGAACATCTTGTACACGGGGGTGCATATCTTGCCTAGAAATGCCATCTGGCCTTTTTTACTGGCCCAGATGGTTTTTATATATAGGATGGTAAACATACTGGGAGAAGCATAGAAATCCAATCTGTTTTTCCCCATCTAAAAAATAAAACTCAAACAGGGAATTCATGAAGAAATCACTTAAAACCTATTTGTGAGCTCTCTGAATGATTTCTGCAGAATGATGAGAGTAAATACAGGAATTTATTTTATTTATTTATTTGGAGTTTTATATGGCGTGAACAGAGCGCTGTACAAGCAACAGGTAAGTTGTATACACAAGGGAGAAATGCAAAAGGAATACACAATCATCAAAACATATACAATATAACACTCAATCAGCAAATTTAAGCTCCGGATGTGCCCCAGTAAGTAGTAAAACAGAGTGGCTTCAGGGGTGCTCTTTAAGGAATTTATTCTACAGATGCATTTTTACTACTTTAAAGGAGAAAGTCTCTGGGATAGACCTGATTGTAGGAGGCAGCACATTCCAAATTCTTGGAGCTGGACCTGAGAATGAATGGTTGCTTGTTGCACACTTGCAATGTTAATAAAGAATACTGAGAATTGTATGCAGTTTTTTTTACCTACCACCTATTATTCATTGCAGAATAGCAAAACGTAAACAAATGGCTTGTATAGTTCTCGCAGAAATGTTGCAACCCTAATCTTGATTTAGCAGATCACATCCCACAGACATATTGTGGCACTGTAAACTAGCAGTCAAATGATACATAGTGCAGGGGGTTGGGCTTCATTGTCCCTTGAACAGAAAATAAAATGAAATGTCTTGATCCCAAATAATATGTGTTCGGTGGTAGAAGCACCATACCCCTGAACCCTTAATGTACCATAGCTACATACCTACTTACCATACATAACCTTCCATACCTAAAATAGCATACTTACCATTCTTACACTTTAAAACTAAACAAATGCATTTCTAAATTACAATTAATTTAAAAAATGCAATTTATTTTACTTTCATTTAAGAAAAGTATTACAATTCCTTTATATAATTTCTATTTTAATGTTGTAAGTATTTGCATGCAGGCAGTATGGCAGGAGGACCTGAATGTGAGATAAATGAGTTCTATCAGCTCATGAAGGGCTTCTAGGGAGCATTTAGGAACTTGAAACAGATGGCCTGCTCATTCATAGGTAAGTCTGAAGGGAGAACTAGGGAAGGGACATCTCTGTGCTCTGGGCTATCTTTAGCTAGTTTGGCACCAATCCCATGGGTGGGGGAGCTGGTCCCTGAACTAGTTTGGTGTAGATGAGGAGGAGGGGAATGCGCATTTCAATAAACATAGCGACGGCCGGCACACCAGCCACCTCCAAAGGCGGAAAGGTTGTGCGATCTTGGATTTTACTTAGAATAGTGCACTGTTGAATAGTTTGAAGTAAGGCAAACATAATGTCCTGCAAAAGTAGGAAAGGTTGCCCCTGCGACCATTTTTTCTCATTGATTAGGGAGTGTTCAGGCGTTACCCCCACTAACTGGCGAGCAATTCTTACAAGAGTGGTACCTCACCCACAGCTCATCCGTACACATATAAACTTGAGTAACAACAGAAGAGAACTGAGCCTGCTGCCTGTCTGGAGACCTGAAGGACTGGACCTCTGCTCACTTGTACCCAGGACTGTGAAGTGGGCTCCAAGGGTCAGTTGGCTGACTTCTACAGAGACACAACAAGCTGCAGGTGGCTTTTTTTCTGAAGTGCCCAGTTGACCTTTGCAACTGGATCTAGCTGGTGGCCTCTACTTGAGTGAGTCCAGGCTGTCCCTTAGGTACTGGGAGCCCTAGAAGTGACCAAGAGCAGAAGCTCAAGAAACTCTGAAAGGTTGGGACTTGGTATTTTTTTTAGCTTCCATGGCCTCTGCAGCTTTCCGAGGGACCTCACGATAACAGTGTCCAATTTTGAGAGATGTCATTGGATGCAGCACCAGGCTTGCCTCGCTGAAGGATTTTGAGCTGTGTAAAAAGGACTAACCCTGATGGTAGAAATCTTTATAGGGCAAAGCCGCAAAAAGTATCCGACCAAAAAGAGGACTTCAATGCCATACTTTTTCTATTTTTTGCTTTGAGCTTTCGAGCCAAAACCATCAACTTCAGAGGGGCCTCGTCCAACACGTATCTGACTTCGATAGGACTTTGCCAGATACTGCCTGCAGCCTTGCCCCGCATGAGGATTTTGACTCCATTTCAGAGACTATGCCACAAGGTAAATCTTTGACTGGGAAAAACCCACTTGAGTAAGTTGACCTGCGCTCTATCGCGGTCAGCCTGAAATCTCACCTAGGTCTCAGTCAGCAACAAACAGTAACTTCTCATTGGCATTTTACTTTTCCTTTTGAATTTTGCCTTAGACCTTAAAAAATGTATGTCTCCTGTAGCCTTAATGTTTTTTTCATTGCGGTGTAAATTTGCTCATTTCATTTTCCTGTATATTTACAAATTAGTTGAGTAATTTTTATTGTGCTGTGTTTAGATTTTTTTGCAGCTTTGTTGCTGTTAAATGCTTTACACATTTTCCTAAATTAAGTCTGTCTGCTTTGCTCCATAGCTACCACGGAGTTGAGAAGAGTTTTTAAATTATTGGAACTGTGTTTGGCCCTGGCAAGTTTGTGTTCTTATTCCTCGTAGTGGACTCATGTACACCCCAATTAATAACCCAATTTCTTGAGTCACCCAAAACAGCCAATTAACGAAACAGCAAAAGAAATATCCATACATGTGATAATGTGACTGTGAATGTACCGTCATATAGAAATAGTGTTATACGTACATCATGCACAGACATTGATTAATTTTCAATAAGAGGCAGTGCTTTGTTCATGTCTCCCTTTACTTTGGCAGTTAAAATCACTCTAAAGCAGGGATGCAAAAGATCTCACTGTCCGCTATGGAAAGACACTTGGGACCATTTCATGTAAAATGAGCACAGGCGGTGGCCAAAGCTTTGAGCTTATTAGTGTCTTAAGTAGTTGAACAGTTGACGCAGCACTGTTTTCCAACTTAGAAAGTGATAAATGCTTGTTTGTCACAGGAACTTTCAAGGCATGTGATCCTTTAGCTGTAAATATAGCAGCGTATGTTGACATATCTAACATAGACAACTAAACATACCAGAATAACATACACAAACCAACATTACACCACATTTAAAACATCACATGGCACATCACAATAAAACAGTCAAAACAGAAAACAACACAAAAACTGCAGCGCTGTAAAAAAAATCGCATTGCAATAATGTTGATCCAAAAGACAGCAGCACAAAAGGCAACAGTACATCTCTTCAGCACAAAATGCCACACAGCAAATGTACACAAACTTTCTTATCGCACATTACCACATCCAGAGTCCTGTTTCATAATTCAGTGGTAAATGGTGTTTTGAGCAAGCACTACCTTATAATAGTGTTTTGTGATCGGCCCTTGGACTCCCTCTGTGTTTATGATCCGAGGATAGGTGTTTTTAAAGAAGTTCATGCCATGTCCCCCCACTGTCAGCATTTCCTACCTGGATTCTTACAGCAGGGTATGTGGCCACAAATGCATGGATAATCTGACAAAGCAGAGAGTCCAAAATTCATAAAATTGGTTTAAAAACTACTGTCCTGTTTTAAAGTGTCACAGAGAGGGTACTCCATCATAAATCTAATGGAGTACCCTGTCTTCCAGACCAATGGTCTCTCTGCCCTATTTTTGGTTAGGAGGGCTGCCACCTTTCAGTCAATGGATCCTACATTGGCTCAGTCAAAAAAAGCATACTCCAACAGCACAAAAGATTTGGAGCCATTAGAGGAATAGAATTACATTGCACGCTCTATTTAGGGTGGATGTTGTGATGTCCTTTTTCTCTGTCGTACCTGGTATTGAGGAACAGAAAAAACAAAACAAATGAAGTTTCTGTTCGAAAGACAAAAACTTTAATAAAGTTTTATGAATGACCATGAAAATCAAGAGGGCTATCCAACAACATTTGTGCACATTGACAGGAATCACCATGATGGCAGTTTCTGTCAAAGTACAAAGATATTTTTTGGGCTTGAGATAATCACTAAATTTGATGGACAATAGTCTGCCAGAGTGGCACAGATAATGTCCTCCACCCTGACTATACTCCATCTTCTAAACAATAGATGAGGCACTTTGTCTGCATACTAAACTGTTCCCTTTTCTTGTAAAGGGCACATAAATATATCACACTAACATTAAGTCAGAGGAGTGAAGAATGCATTGAATGGAGAACACAACTCATTTTCTCTCCAGATAGTGGGAAGGATCAAAAGCCTGTGTTGGTGTTTCACCTTTTTTTGGTATTAACAACTTGTACTGATCCCTAAAGGGGTAGTGTTGATTAGGTATGTTAGGTAAAAGATGGCAATGACATTGGAACAAGAAAAAAAAAGTCAACCCCTGATGAAGCATTCGTTCATATTTACTGCATGAGGAATCCCAACTTTGTTTGCTATAATTGTTCCTGTGCCCTTTTAGACATAGTCATTTTGAGTATAATGTTGAATCTTATACATCAATCATGGTCTTCAAAAATATGTTACACATCATGGTCATTTGTGATGGTATTTTGCAAGAATATTTGTTTTTCAGTGCCACTGATCAATTTCTGGCAGTGCCAGGAGTAAATACTTGCTCAAGGTTGAAGCAGGAAGTACACACATGAAACATTGTCGGGGGTGTAGGGGAAGGAGTTTATCTACATGAAAATGTATTTTCCTTGTTGATGAAAAATAAAAAAAGAGTTTTCAAAGTGCAATTGCACCACAGTGTTACAATTACATATGTATAAATGTACACTAAGTAAATTTCCAAATGTGAAAATGATTATATATGCTTGTAAATTGATTTCACAAAGAATTCCAGGAACGCTCCTGGAAACCCAAGGTTGTATTGTATTCCCAGGGAAAGTCCTGGAATCCTTTATGGTTCCAGACAAATCTGAAATTTACATCAAATGTGGTCAAAATCCTATAACAGTACATTTAAGGGTCTTTTGGTGAACCAGGTCACTAGCCTGCAGCAGACATGGACCACCCAATCTCCTCTGTTTGTATAGTGTAGTGTTCACTGTTAGTCGAATTTCGGCAGGTTGAGAGGTAGGAATGTGATGGGGAAGGATTCTAGGAATGTGGGGGTGTGAGGATTCTAGTGGGACGTTCAGTGGACGGGAGAGTCAGTGCCAGCTTGGTGGATCTTAAGTTGTCTTTCTACTACATGAATAAAACTTCTGGAATCCCTCCGCGTTTTGCAAATATTCCCTACACAAATTGATAATGAGCAGGAAGAAAGGCAGCATTCACCTCAACTCTTCTTGGTGTTCAACAAATTGTTTCTGGTGCCCACGGACCACAGACATGGAGCGTCAATGTTCAAAGATCGGGACAAAGTCCTTATGACTGTGAACTTGGTGAAGGTGATGCGATTCTGTTGTGAGTATCCCTGTTTGGGAATTTTTCAAGGTCCGTTGCGATGCAAGCTTCAGAAGAGGTCTGCCCAGAGAATGGCTGCGCACACTTTGCTGCTGTCACTTCGCATTAGCCAGCACTTCAGAGGAGGTGTGTGAGGAAGTCTGCATGTGATCAGAGCTGCGCGAGTTTGAGGGCATGAGCCATTGCGAAGGGTCAGCGGTAAACGTCATCACGCACCGTCACATTTTCCTTAGCAGCCATCTTGGATTGGGCTAAATTCTAGGCCGAAACCTTTCGAGACAGCGTTCTCACTCACACACCTGCATCTGCGGTCACAGGCACACCTGAACTTTATATTGCTGGCATTTCTGTTGTGCTTGTGCATCTTCATCCACAGTGACTTGCACAGCTGAAGTTATATGACTGACAGTTATTGATTATCGAGCGCCTGCATTTACGGTGACAGGCACACCAGAAGATTTATTTGATTTTTTTTAAAGAAACTACACGGTGACAGGCACACCTGAAATATGTCATGAGGTACTTGCGGTATTGTGCAGTATAAAAGTGATGATTTTTACAATTCATTTTTGGTCTATTGGAATTTAGTTTTCTTTACTTTGCAGGTTTTTTTAAAGTGTTTTGGTGTTGTTTTGGATTATTTCCTTAAATACCAGTTTTGAATGATATAATAACAATGGCTAATACTGCAGCTCCACCCCATTTCCTGCAAGCTCCTGGGGAACCACAAATGGAATGAGAATTATGGTTCCCTAATGCTTTTAGCTTATGTGGAGGTCCTAGAGGATGAAGATTGTTCTGTGAAGAGGAAACTATCTTTGCTAAAGCATTGCTTAGGTGGAGTAGGTTTGAAGGAATTCAATAATCTCCCCCCTTTGGAGGGAGTGGGAGATATGAATGTTTTTGACCAAGCCAAAAAAAGAATGAGTATGTGCTTTGGAAGAAAGATCAATACACTAATGGAAAGATTTGAATTTTATTCACATGCACAAAAGGAGGAGGATTCAATTGAGGATTACGTATCTGTGCTACGAACATTTGCAGCATCCTGTGCATTTGAAACAATAATTTATGAATAGGTGTTGAGGGACCAAATAATGATGAAGACCAAAAACAAGAAAATCCAGGAAAGATTAGGAGCTGGAATGCTCTTTAAGTGCAGTTAATAATTTTGCAAAGGGAATTCAACAGTCTGGGAATTTGTAAATGAAATCAGAAGCCAGAATATTACAATTCAGGATACTAATTCTGAAGTTTCCATAGTGAAAAGTCAGATGACTCCCTAAAACAAGAAAGATTCTGAAAACTAAAAACTTTTGGGAAAAATAATAGTATCATTTGTTTCAGGTCTGAATGGTCATTCCTTGTTGGAAATTTTAAGGGATGTCCAGCATGGGACAAAGTGTGTATCAAATGCAAAAAAGGGACACTTTGTAAGAGTGTGTAGATCATCTAAAAATGTTAATTGTATTACATATGATGAGGAAAATGAGGCTGGTGAAAATTTTAATTCCATTTTATGTGTGGGTGGTTTTCCTAGATGCATGTTAACTATTGACAGGAACCGATAAAGATGATGGTTGATTCTTGTGCCTGGTACAGTATTATTGGCAAAACATTATTCAATGACATATGGGATAACAAGAGGTTGTTTCCATTGCCATTCAAACAGGGGGTTATTCAGGTTACACAATTGACTTGCAAGGATACTTTTGGGCAGATCTAGAACTTGGAGGGAGGAGGACAAGAAGCAAAGTATATGCTGCAACTAAAGGTAATGCCATTCTAGGTTGGCCCCATCAACAAGAGATGGGCACAGGTTTAGATCCCAATGCATGTCCACCAGTGTATGTAATTACATCAGATAGAAAAGAGTATGTCTCTGAAATACGGACATCATTCCCAGGTCTTTTTCAAGAAAGAGTGGGAAAGTATATCGATTATACGCATAAGATTGTACTGAATGAAGAGGCGATACCTGTGAGACACAAAGTGGCATTGGCGTACTGTGATAAACTTAAATGCATGTTGAATTATCTGGGTGAAGAGAAAATTATCATACCTATAGAGTCCACTCCTTGTGTGGCTCACATCTTTTTGTCTCTTAAGGGGTCAGGTGATCTCCGGTTGTGCGCGGATTTGCACAGTCTGAATAAATAAATTTGGGTAGATAAACACCCTCTCCCAAATATCCATGAGTTAATATCAACAGTGGTAAAGTTTATTCCATGGCAGATTTGAAAAGTGCCTATCCCCAAGTGGAACTACATCAAAACTCCAAACATCTTACGGCGTTTGAGAAACCGGAGGATATGTTTCAATGCTTGCGAATGCTTTTCGGTTTAGTAAGTGCAGCCTCCGTGATTTAGCATCTAGTGAAGAATGTATTTGAAGGGATTGTGGGAGCCATTGCTTTCCAAGACAATGTTTTGATTTTTGGGAAAACTAATGAGGAACATGATAACATTTTAGTGAATGTGTTAAAAAGATAACAAGACAAAGGTCTGACATTGAAATTTTCAAAGTGCAAATTTAGGCAAGATAAGGTTGGGTATTTGGGACATGAAATTTCAAAGAAAGGTATCAAAACCTAAACACAATCATGTGGAAAGCATTTCAAATGCTCCTTCGTCTAACTCTAAAGACCAACTACTGTCTTTTTTGGGGTTAACAGCATTTTATGGGAAATCTGTGCAGGATTATGCAACCAAAGTGTATCCTCTCCAGCAATTACTAAAGAGAAATGTTAAATGCGAGTGGGATATAAGCCAACAAGAGAGCTATTAAAAAAGAAATGGTTTGTGCCCCATTTTTAAAATCATATGTGGTTGGTAAAGAATGCATTGTATAGTGGATGCCAGTAGTGTAGGTTTGGGAGCAGTGCTCATGCAGAAAGACAACCATGAAGAATGGGTGGTTTCATATGCCTCCAGGACATTACAAAACTTCTGAGTGCAATTATTCTACTATAGAGAAAGAATTTTTAGCCTGCAACTGGCCAGCACAAACTTTTCGCCAATTCTTATGGGGGGGGACAAAATTTGTTCTGAGAACTGACCACAAACCGTTGGTCAATATGTTGGCTGCAGGTGGTGGAAGAATGTTAACAGCTCATATAGCAAGATCGGCAGCCACGCTGCAAGAATATCAATGTGTTGTGGAATATGTTCCTGTTCGGGCTAATGTACACACTGATTGTATGTCTCAGTTTCTGACTATGGATCAGATCAAGTTAAATGAGGATGTGGAATGTGATGTGGTAGACAACCTGGATGATGTTAATAGTTTGTGTGCAAATGAGAATGTAACAAAAGCCATATCTGAGGAAAGATTAAATGAAGCAATGCAAGATGACAATGTTTTGTTATATGTTCAGACTTATTTGAGTAAAGGTTGGCCAGAAGAAAGAAAACGGAGGGGCTTATTTACAAGCCCCTTGCGCCTCCTCTGCGTCACTTTTAAAATGGGAAAAAGTGACATACCGGCCATCACAGGACATTACCCAATTCAGTTAAAGGGTTGTCCCCATTTGAAATGTTATGCGGTAGGAAGCCGGGGTCAAAGTTGATGCCATGGTGGCTGAAAGAGAAAAATGTGTATGATGTTGAGATTGATTTTGCAAAGATTAGGAAGATTTTGGAGAGATATCAGATGGAGATGCATGAAAGGGATCCCCAGGCATTATCTGTTGGTCTAAGTTGAAGGTTGGTGATTCTGTAAGGGTGAAAATGGGTGGTGTATTTAATAGGAAGGTGGCCAAGTGGTCAGATCCAGTGGAAATTGTGGACATTTTTAGAAAAGCAGTAGAGGATGGTAAAATATGGAATTTCAGAAGGATTTCTGTGAGCAAAGGGGTATTGACGAAAAGATGTGGATTTACAGATGATGCGAATGGAGACTTTTATTTTCGTGTGAATGATAATTCTGACACTATTAATGGTGACAGGGAAATATTAGGAAGGGAGAATAGATCGGGTGAGTCTGGTGATGTAGGTGAGGAAGTTTCAGGCCGAGTTGTATGGATTATAGTACAAGAGTAATAAGTGATGGTGAACTTTGTGATGTAGGTGGAGTCTGCAAGTTCTAGCGGTATGGTTCCTAGTGCAAGCACAACAAATGATGGGGATGTTTCTGAGCATACCAATGACAATGTAATGAATGAAGGGCAAAATGTTGGGTTCCATAAAGGGATTGTGAGTAAAGAACATTCCCACGAAATTGAAAGATTTTGTTCAGTGCTAATGCTATTCAATGCATATTTATTATTGTGTTCTGCATATTCCTTTGTCTAATATGTTCTTTGTACTATGTATTACTTTGACTACCTTTATGCTGTTTTTAATTAGTTTTGTATTAGGATTATTTTATTTTGTTCTTTTTCATTTTATATTATTAAAAGGGAAGTTGTGTAGTGTTTACTGTTAGTGGAATGTCGATAAGTTGGTAGGTAGGAATTGAGGGAGAAGGATTCTAGGAATGTCGGGGTGTGAGGACGGGAGAGTCAGTGTCAGCTTGGTGGATGGTAAGCTGTCGTTCTACTACATGAATAAATCTTCTGGAATCCTCCGGCATTGTTTGTGTGTATTAGATCTTTATAGACATTTGTATGGTGCCTCAAGTTGGGCCCGATTCACAGAACTAACTTGCGACAAAATCCTAAACTTACTACCATTTTGGTATTCACAGAATGAACTTACTCATCTTGGTATTCACAGAATAAACTTACTCATTTTGGTATTCACAGAAGACACTTACATATTTTGTGTAACTTACACATTTTGTGTAACTTATACATTTTGTGTAACTTACACATTTTAGTATTCACAGAAGGCACTTACTCATTGATGAGTAAGTGCCTTCTGTGAATACCAAAATGAGTAAGTTAATTCTGTGAATACCAAAATTGTTGTAAGTTAATTCTGTGAATACCCAAATGTGTAAGTTCATTCTGTGAATACCCAAATGTGTAAGTTCATTCTGTGAATACCAAAATTGTTGTAAGTTTAGGATTTTGACGTAAGTTAGTTCTGTGAATCAGGCCCGTTGTGTGTAGGATGTGAACATATCCTCCCTCCACACATTGGAGATTGTCAAGGTACCTACGATTTGTGGAGTCCCCTGAAGATAACTGAGAAAATTGCCCAAAAATGTCATTTAGGTTTTGTTTTTTTAAAGAAATGAGGAAAATTCACTGTGCATGAAAGTTTTTCAGTGCTATGATCTTCCTCTTCCCAGCTTTTATTGGTTTCTCACTTCTTGCAGTTTGTGGACGGAAGGAGTGTGAAATCCATGGGTTAATATTGAAAGCCATCCATTTCTGAAAACTAGACTAAATTATGAATTCAACAAAGGATCACTTGCGTAGATGGATTTCCCAAACTGAGGTCCTTATTTATGGGGATTTAGCATAGGGCAGCTCTGCAAGGCATCTTGCTGCACTGTCCTCCGCCAAAGTGAAATGACAGGAATGCACCGTATTTATGCAATAAGGTGGATTCCTGTCTTTTCTCCCTGCACTGGTGCTGTTTAGGCTGCTAGGCACCAATTCAGGCACCCTTGCACCATGGTGCAAGGGTACCTGTGTTGTCTGCAAGATGGTTTTGTGCAGTAAGGAGCACCTTCCTGCACAGAAACAATCCTAAGAGGTATTTTCCTCTTTCTATGTGTGCTGAAGAATGCAGCACACATAAAAAGGAGAAATAATGAGGAGAAATAAAGAAATATATTCTCCTTATGCCTCACCTCAGAAGGTGTAAGGATTTGGCACTTCCCCAAGTTCACATGATCTTGTAAATCTGGGGCATCGTCAAAATTCATGGGTGTTAGGTGGGAAACCCCACCGCAACGCCCTTGGGACGCCTCCCGAACGCAGAGTAAGGCCTTACTCCATATCTATGAGGCCATCCGAAGCTGTGCATAGTAAATTTGAGTCTGCTCATATACCGGCGGCACAGGGGGGTCGTAAATAACCCCCTAAGTAATCATTGAAATAAAAATAATAGTGAATAGAAATAGGTGACAATGTTTTCATCTGTAAAATTTGCATTGAATTCTGATCTTCAAAATTAACGTAGTGCTAAGCCTTTTAACCTCTTCTTGTTGCAAAGTTAACACTCTACACCTAGAGCAATCAACTGAGCTGAGGCTTGAAATTATTTTTCATTGTGTATTGATCATACATTATTTATTGAGACGAAATCTAAGGAATAAAAAATCATTATGAGGGAAATTTAGGTACTTTTGATATAAGCCCAAGAATCTGAGTTTAAGAGTAGAGGCTTATTTGTCAAATTCAAAATTTTTGATTATATATAATATCAAGTGATTTTGGAGGTGTTTTGCAAAATGTATTTTTTGTGCACACTTACTTCAATGAGCAGGGCAAAAATGTATTGAAATTCAATAGATAATCATTGTACTACTGTTCTGCATTTCTAACCTTCTCCTGATCAAAATGGTTCCCTACATGTGTAAGTGGGTGTATCATATGGGGCAGGAAACATATAACATACCATAGCAAAGTCAAGATTGAGAATTTGAAAAACATAAATTCTTTGTATGGAGTACCTGTGATATTAGGGTTGCCGGTACTCAAGGTAACCTACCAATCACAGACATTTTGGAAAAGTAAACACCAGGGGTGGTGAAGGTTGTTTTAGTGTGCATTAATCTCACTACATTTTCTAACACAGAATGCCCTGTAACCATCAAACCTTGGCACAAGATATAGATTTTTCTCACATATCTGTGAGTAAAATTTCCATACTTTGCAGGGGTTAACAATAGTCCTACCAACCAGCATTTCCTTCTCTTCTCCTAATAAAAACAGTACCTCCCCCATTGTGTAGGTGAGTGCATCAACAGGGTCAGGAAAGGTCCAAAAATGCAACCTGGAAACTTCAAGATTTTTCTTTTGAATTTCAATTATTCAGAGAATTATGGTAACTGCTGTGTTAGCCCACCCTCAATCGGCACTCATGAAAACCTCCCAATTCAAGGCATTTTTCAAAGCTAGACACTCAGAGGGCAAGGTGTATAACATGCATGGATGCTACCACACTTTCTTATCCAGAATGCTCTATGAACGCGAAGAATTAGGGTTTGAACGTATATTGATTCTTCGGATTTGGTCAGTGGCAGCCCATACCGAACAGGGGTGGTGGGGCGGGGGAGGGGCGGAGGAGGGGAAAAAATCAAGAAAAATTTAAATTCACTTACCTCAGCACACCCACGTCGTCTCTCCTCTGTCCTTTCCATCCTCTTCCTGGCTTCTGTGCAAACAGGAAGCAGGAAGTATCCAGGCTCCTCTAAGCCAATCACAATGCAGCATTGTAATTGGTCTGAGCATCGTGGTTCTGCACTCAGATGGGCACAGGGAGCCTGTGCATGTTCCCCACCAGGCTGTGCTTTGCAACATAACACCTAACCATCGCACTCCTACAAGTGTGACAATTCAGAGTATTTCAGGCCACACACAGCTATAATAATGGCATGAGAGGCTAGTATTATTAATTTTCGACGTATATATTGAATTAATAAACATGTTTGTTGTGTTCAACTCAAAATTAAAAAGACAGCGCCATCATGTGGTGTGCTGTCACTAGAGCTGGTGCAGAGAATTAAGTGCCGGTGCTGAGCACCAAAAACCACTGGCACAAACTAATCACTTACTAGTACGTAATTGCAGTGGCAGTTTATTCAAATAATGGAGGGCAAGAAAGGAGAATGATCTGCAACCTGACCTGACCTTACTGAACCTGTGGACTTTGAGCAAGGCCTTGTCGCATGATCTTAAGAATCTGGAAAGGGTATAGAGGGTGAGCTTCAAAGATAAATAAGTAGGCCCTTTACCATGTAGAGCTTTGTGAGGTAGACAGCAGATCTTAAAAATAATTCTGTTTCTCACAGGTAACTGATGTAGGGACTGTAGAAGAGGGGCAGACGCTGTACCAGAAGGGAGGTTACAGATAAGGTGTGCAGCGGTGTTCTGTACTACCTGAAGCTTGGAAAGCACACTTCTCATTTGCGGAGGCCAAAAGCGAATTGTCTTAATCTCGACAGCAGATAACCAGAGCCTGGACTAGAGTTTTCCTTGTGGAGAGTGGTAGTAAAGGAAAGACTCTTTAAGCATCTGCAACATGTAAAAACATGAACCTGTAATGAACATGTAATGGAAGAGATTTGTTTTTTCATAGTGAGTGATTGGTCCAGCCGGACTCCCAGATTTTTTACCACTAATTTGAGGGAAGGGGCCCTACCCAATTATAATGGCCACCAATCAGGTGACCAAAGAAGTTGGGCCCTCCCAAATAGCACAATCTCCGTTTTTGCTCTGTTAAGCTGGAGTCTATTTTTGGACATCCAGGTTGCAATGGCTTTTATCCCAGCAGAAAAAGACTCTTTAGAATTTGTCAAATTTTCCTCAAAGAAGAAAAGTAGCTGGGTATCTTCCACATATGAAATAATCTCAAAGCCAAAAGTTCTGTATTGGCGAGGGGGGCCACATAAACGTTAAAAAGCATAGGGCTGGGACAGGAGCCCTGTGGCTCTCCGCTATCCAAAGTCATGATTAGTGACTTGTAAGGGCCCAGATTGCATTTCCTTTTTTGCTTGTTTTATCTGATAATCAATTATGATTTTACTTTTATGTACAGATTTTATTTATTAGCTGATGAATTTTTTATATGATCATTTTTGCTATGGTTTTTAATTATGCTGTACATTGTATCTATTGTATATGGCGTGTGCTTTTACTGCCCTGGTGGCCGAAATAAAGTACTTTGAAATGATGGTTTGGGTCCTATTTGAAAGGAAGTCATTTAGCCATTGCAGAGCCATTCCATGGATCCCAATCTCTTGTAGTCTACCAAGAAGCCTAGGATGGGATACAGTATCAAATGCTGCTGACAGATCAAGCAGTACCAGCATTGTGGGTACATTTGCGTCAAGGGAGCATTTAGTGTGGTCATTGACCGCTAGCGGAGCCATTTCTGTGCTGTGTAGCGGTCTAAAGCCCAACTAGGTGGGTCTAATAAGCTATTTGACTCCAAGTAGCTTGTGAGTTGCTTATGAATGTGCTTCCCCAAAAGAGAGAGGAGCGAGATAGGCCGGTAGTTGGTGAGATAAGTCGATGCCAGATTGGCCTTTTATTGGCCTTTTATTGAATAGGTCTAAGCCTGAAGGGATTTTTCCCTTGGTAATAGAATAAATAGAGAGCAGATTGAAGGGGCCAACTCATATGGGAGGTCTGCCATAGTTCTAGGTGGACAAACGTCTATTGTCAGCCCGATTTTGCCCAGGTCAGAAAGTTCTGAATTGTTTCTGGAGAAATTTCTTCGAATTTAACTAGACTGGTATTATCCTCAGAGAGAGGAGAAAGGACTGTCTGCTTCTCAGCAGGCTGAGCTGATTCGCTGGGGAAGTTTTGGTAGATCATTTTGATTTTCTCTTCAAAGTAATTAGCTAGGGTGTCTCAGAGTAATTGCAACACATTCGGTTCTGGAGAGCATGCCACCCGGTTTGTAAAAGATTTGAGTATTTTAAAAAGAGTTTTAGAAGAGTTTCTAGCCTCAGCGATTTGCTTCCCTATTTAAAGTTTTCGAGAGTTCTTGATACTACGATGATATGTGGTTAAGGCCAGCTTGTAAGTATTTTTGTCAGTGGGGTGATTAGTCTGGCGCCACCTTCTTTCTAGTCTGTTGCACGAGGCTTTCTCTGTCTTTAATCCAAGTGGATACCAGGGTATGCGACGTCTGTGAGAACTCTATTCATAATGTGTAAGAGGGGCTATTTTGTCAAAAACAGAATTCAGTGCACTGTTAAAGTTAGAAAGCACTAGGGGGCAGATTTACAAGCCCCTTGCGCCACTTTTGCGCTGCCGTTGCGTCACTTCTGTGAGGCAGCGGCGGCGTAAACCATGCGCCACGTTGCACCCTATTTACAACGTGACGCATCTAGGGAGATGCGTCACGTTGTAAAGCCCTGCGCCACATGAAACCTGGGTCAGGTTTAATGTGGGCGTTCCAGCGCAGGGGGGGCGTTCCGGCGCAGTAAAGCCTCGGAAAAGTGCCTGAGTGAAATCTACAAGATTCCACTCAGTCACTTTTCCGACGCCGCTGCGTCAAAACCTTGCGCCTGCTTGAAGCAGGCATAAGGCGTGACGTACCACGTCATGTATGGGTAGGCCACGAGCATTACTGGAGTTGCGTCGCGCTTGCGACACGACTCCAGCAATGCGCCTCCCTTCCGACGGGAGATGCGTCACGCATCTGTTTATCCTTGCGCCACGATGCGCCGCATTGTAAATGCGGTGCATCTGTGGTGGCGCAAGGGTAAACTTGCGTGACGCATCTTACCTGGCGCATCCCTGCTGATTTGCAGGGATGCGCCAGTCGTCATAAATCTGCCCCTAGATCCCCATCAGAGTCATCGGAGTGGATGGTGGACATCTGTTCCTTGGCCCATGAGACTGGTGTAATTTTCTGCCACTGTCTAGATAAATTCTTTTGACAAGTGGGGGATTTACCTTTCGCCTTGTGTGTAGGAATAAGGAAGCAAATAAGCGAGTGGTCAGTCCAGAGTAGAGATTTTGGTGAATCACAGAAGAATTGTGAAATGTTCCTAAAGATTAGGTCAAGGGTGTGGCCCGCGATATGAGTTGGACCATTGACTTGTTGACGTAAACCTAATGTTTCTAGATCAGAATATACTTCCTCAGACGTGGATTCCACAGGCAGAATGGTAAAGCAAGACAATGCCCACTTTCTAAAAGTGGCATTTTCAAACATGCAATTTGAAAACCAATTTCACTAAAAGATGTATTTTTAAATTTTGAGTTCAGGGACTCCAGACTCCAAATCTCCACATCTTCCCCATTGGAATTTACACTTGTAATAGGTTACAAGGCAGCTCCAATGATAACCCATTGGGATGTATGATGATACAACGTGATCATTTAGATCGCAGTACATTACATCGCTGTTTTTACAACGCAAGTCGTTACAACGACTTGCGCTGGAGGGCGCTGGACTTAGGAATAGTGTGATTTACTATTCCAACTCCAGTCTACGTACAGTAGGGAAGGTTTTGGAATAGTAAATTACACTATTCCTTAGTCTAGAGCGCCCTCCAGTGCAAGTCGTTGTAATGACTTGCGTTTGAAAAACTGCGATGTAAATGTATTGCGGTGTTTTAACCGCGTTGTAAAGGTCGTTTTCCACCCATTGGAGAGCTACTCCTTCAATAGTGAAAAACGAAATTAGCAGTATTTCACAGTCAGGACATGTGAAACACACCAGTACATGTCCTACATTTTATATGCACTGCACCCTGCCATGGGACTACCTTGGGCCTACCTTAGTGGTGCCTTACATGTAGTAAAAGGGAAGGTTTGTGCCTAGCAAGTGGGTGCGCTTGTCAGGTAGACATGGCAGTATAAAATCTGCTCACTCAGACTTGCAGTGGCAGGCATGAGACATGGTTGCAGGGCTACTAATGTGGGTGGCACAATCAGTGCTGCAGGCGCACTAGTAGCATTTGAATTACAGGCCCTGAGCACACACAGTGCCCTTTACTAGGGACTTAATAGCAAACAATATATGCCAATCATGGATAACCAATTTACACAGGGAGCACTTGCACACTAGCATTGGTCAGCAATGGTAAGGTATCCAGAGTTCTAAAACAGGCAAAGACGAAATCAGAAAAACACAGGAGGAAGACAAAACGTTTGGGGATAACCCTGCAAAAAGGGTCAGGTCCAATAGGCCTCAACTCTCACGATTGGGCCCAGTAGCCCCTGCATGCCCTGTGGCACTCTGGTAAGGGGTAAAATGTTTGGTAATTTCAGCAAATTTCTACTCACTTGAAGATTCAGGTGATTCAGAATCTGCTATCCCAAACTTTAGGAGTCAGCTAAGTTACTTTGTTCATCCTTACACTCAGTAACATATATGTGTACACAAGCCTGCTGAATTCATATTTGGGTAATATCTGCATTTTGGTGTAGACTTCAAATAACCTTGTCAGTCCAGGAAGGCCCCTGCTGACTCATGTTGATAATAATATACATAGCATAACAACTTCATTAATACAGAACTGAAGGAGGTCTTCACACTGCAGGTAATTTAACATCTAAATGTGTTGTCCCAATTTTTGCTAGTTATGTGTTTAGCCTTCCAAGGCCTCCATGAGTTTTCTTATTTTACCAACAGTACTTATTGCATGGATAGTGGTCGTGTTTGCCCTGAAATGTTAAAGGCAAAAAAGCATCAAACTAATGAGAAGAGACCTTTTGCTGGTATTCAGGTTTTTGCTTCCTTGTCAGTGAATGGAATGTCTCAGCCAAAAAATAGCTAATCTGTCTTTTTATGTGTGCGAAGGGACACAACAGTTAAAATCACAGCTTTAAAATAATTTCATTTGAATTCCACCTTCCTGACTGAAAGATGCCATCCTTTCCTGCTCAAGGAACAAAATAGTCCTCCGAACAATGGTTACTTTTTCTGGTCTGCCACAGCTAAGAATCTTTACAGCTCTCTTTTTGTTCAAGAGAATGGCCCAACCTTCAGTGCAGACAGGAAGGTAAGCACTGTGCAAGTGATCAGCTTTGCTAACCATTCTGAGGTTACTTGGCTTAAGTTCATATAGGGGGGAGCATGACAAGGAAACTCTGGAGGTCTTCAGAGTTCTTCTGAGATTCGGCTGAGCTGAAGCATAGACTGCTTCATCACCAGACAAGCACCAGGGTATAGAGATAGTCTTGGCCTGCAAATCATTCACAATGCATCTGTCAATACATCAATTGATAAGCCCACCTTCAAGCAGCATTCAGCTTCTTCATTCCAATGTAATAGTTAGACCTGGGTGAAGTTTGAAGAGTTCTACTCTGAGGAACTCCACAAAGTGTCGGAAAAACTCTGCAGTGCTCCGCGGAGTTTCCCCAGCGACAGAGTTTTTAGTGCCAGGAGTTATTCCCGTGCTGTAAAATCAGCACGAATGGCATTACGTGTCGCGCCAGAGGGCGCTGCTGCTTTCTACCGCTCAAGTAGCAGATGCCTCAATGCGAGCGGTCATGCAATGCCGCGACAGCACGCATTGAGAAACCTCGGGAGGAGGTCTAGTGCATGTTTTTTTTGTGCGAGCGTTCGCCAACTTATGGGGAGGGAATGATGTGTGCCCCCTTTCCACCAAAAATGCTGGGACCTGGGGAATGGGGTCCCCGGGGCCGCAATTTCCTCAGAGCGGGGGACTGCAGGCCTACCTCCCCTGGGGGATCGGGTTCTCAGGGCCAAAATCATCCCACAGAGGCTTGGGGGACGGCCACATGAACCCTCCCCTTTATTTAAATAAGTGGTCCTGGGGGATGAAATGAAATGAAAGTTTTATACAGCGTGTGTATGCCCAGGCGTCTTAGCACTAGAGCTGTCATAACCTGAGCAGAGGAAGCGAACAGTGGTTAAAAGTTGAGCGCAAACAGCCATGTTTTGAACACCTTTCTGAACAGTTGTCTGTTGGTTTAGCTTCTCAGAGTAAAAGGCAGAGTGTTCCAAAGTTTAGGGACCAGATGAAGGAAGCTTCTGCCGCCCCATTTCACGGTCTTCACCCTGAGAACAACCAGCAAAGAGGCAGTCGATGACCTAAGATTGCGTTGTGGGATGTGCCATCTCATATGATTACTGAGATGGGCTGGTCCTGCCCCATAAAGGGTCTTGCGAACAATGCACAAGGACTTGAATTGGACCCTCGCCTGGACCGGCAGTCAATGCAGATCACAAATCCCTTGGAACACCGGACTAAATTTGGGCATTATGAGTTGTAATCATCCTGCCGCATTTTGAAGTGATTGAAGCTTACGTATGGTCTTCTTGTTTGCACCCAGATAAAGGGCGTTGCAGTAATCAATCTTTGACCCCCGGGGATGAGGTCCCTGGGGCCGATAAAGGCTCGGGGAAGGGAGGGGTGCAGCCCCTCCCCTTTAATTAAAAAAAAAAACACCCTAGGGGATCGGGTACCCAGGGCCAGGCCCTTATGCCAAACCCCTACTGTGCGGGGTTGGCTGTATGAGGGAGTTTTGCCTGACCTCACATAAGAAATCATTCATGACATGTTCTATGACACCCTTTACGATATCACTCATGACATCTCAAATAACATCAAAGTTTGTTTTACAGTTTACAAGATAATAGGTGGAAATTTCAGTGCTATAATAGACTTTGAGTGCTCAAAGTCATTTCCTATGCACAAGACTGAGCTTCTTTCCATCTGGGCAAACTCAGTGGGGCTGTGCGATGCATGGCAAGCTTGCCATTTAGGGGAAAAAGTATGCACATTTTTCTTAGTTCTCCATTGATATTTATCCCCCATAGATTACTTTTTCCTTAAAGCCACTTATCTGTTTGTTGTATAGGGCCTCCAAATCCTTCCACATGGCCCATCTGACCATTTACCGGTAGTACATATTTCTAGAGAATGTTCACATGGTATTTGGATTCTAAACACCTGGTTGCTAACAGATGATCATTTGTCAACATTCCTGCTTAGGGAAGTGGAATCTTATTTCCAACTTAATGTACAGTTGGTCTTCTCTCTTGCCACAATATGAGTAGCCTTTAAAACAGTGATCAGGGCAAGGCTGTGGCATACCTCTGCATTAAAGACAAGGAACCCACACAAATGGTCACTACACTAGAGGACAACATCCTCAGCTTGGAGCAAGAATATATTGTCACCCAGGAGACTTGACAGTTTGAGCCTGCTAAGTCTCAATTAAAGAATTTGTCAGTAAATGTCAATAGTCGAGTTTGGATGACTTCACAGTGTCATGTTTAAACATTTAGGAGCTCATTGAGAAATGTGAGCAAACTCTTACATTCGCTAACTATAAAGCTGTGTTAGAATTGTACCAGCAGTCTAAGATTCTGTGGAGTGGCACGCAGCCTGCTCCATTGAGATCACATCTGAATTTGCCAACTATTACACAGAGCTCTGAGGTGTGTCCCCCATCTGCAATTGAAGGTGCTAATCCTTCACTCTTAGACATCAGAATTCAGATCTGTCAGATTTCCAACAGGAAGAAACTGGATCTCCTCTTCATTTCTGAAGAGATGCTAGAGGTGATATATGGTATGCATTCGGGTAAGACTTATGGCCCGAACAGTTTTTCTCAGGAGTTTTTTACAAAATAACCTCTCTCTTTACTCCTTACTTCTTGGCTTTCTTTGAAGAAACCTTTTAAATAAGCAGACTTCCTCATGACCTTCAAAGCACAACAATTTAGGTATTGTTAAAAGCTAGGTAATTCTTGGATTAGTGCTATTCATACCAACCAAATTCCCTTCTTAACAATGAGCTCAATATCTTACATAATTGCCTGACTGTTAGACTTGGCATCTTTTGGCGTGCTTCCCCTGACTTTTTGCTTTCTGACCTCTCGATTTTGACTCTGTTTTTGCTGGCTTAGTGTCTCTGTGCACTTTTTCCCTGCTGATCAGTGTTAAAGTGCAAGTGCTCCTGTTGTAAATTGTCTAATGGATTGGTGTTTCCATGATTGGCATATTTGATTTACTTGTCAGTCCCTAGTAAAGTGCACTGAGTGTGCCAGGGCCTGTAAGTCAAATGCTGCTAGTGGGCTGCAGCACTGGATTGTGCCACCCACACAAGCAGCCTTTAAATGTAACTCTGGACTGCCATTGCAGAGCCTGTGTGCAGTCTGGTACTGCCATGTCGACTTGGCAAGTGCACACACTTGCCAGTCCCTAACCTTCCCTTTTCTTACATGTTAGTCACCCCTATGGTAGGCCCAAGGTACCCCTGTGGGCAGGGTGCATTGTATGTGAAAGGTAGGACATGCCCTGGTGTGTGTGGCATATCCTGATAGTGAAATACTGCCAATTTCGTTTTTCACTATTGCAAGGCTACCTGCTCCCATAGAAAAGAATGGGGAATTTGTTTATAACATATTATAAAAATAACTACCCCTGGGAACAAGGTAGGAAAATAAAGTTTGATATGCCTGAACTCAGAATGTTACAATGCATCTTTTACTGAGGGTGATTTTTACATTCTGTGTTTGAAAATACCACTTTTAGAAAGTAGGTATTTTCTTGCTTAGCCATCCAGTATGCCTCTGCTAGGTTTGTGTATTGCATGTCTGGCTTTGGATGACAGGGGCTGGAGAGGGGCAGTACCTCCAGTGAGCCTGATGAGTCTGGGCTGGGCTGAATAGGCCTGGTCTGCATTTGGAGTGGTGGGAGGAGTAGCACCTGCACCTGAATAGGGCTGTGCCTGCCTTCCACAATGATGGCTCCGCCCCCCTGTGGTGTGTCTGGAGCCAGGGCTCACACTGACAATGGAGGTTGTTGTGCACTTGCAAAGTGCCCCACAGTACTGGTTTTGGCTGGGTACAGACACTCTCTGCCTTCAGAGAACAAAGGATTTTTGGGTATAAAAAGAGGGGCCCAGACGCCAGACTTTTAGAACTCGCTGGAATCACGGAACCTGCCAAGAAGAAGAGCTGGAAGAGCTGCCAGGAGGAGTACTGCCCCTTTGTTGTGTTGTTGCTTTGTTGGGTTGGCCTGCAGTTGCTGCTTCTGCCTTGGGCAGTGAAAGGACTGGACTGAACTTGTGCTGAGTATCTCCAAGGGCCTGAAATCGAGCTGGCCTCCTGTTTTGAAGTCTCAGGGACTGCAAAGACTTCATCAGCCTCTGGGTACCGTTTCTGGAACCGCTGTTTCAGTTGCCACAGAGAAGGTAACCGCAACCGACTCCGTTACCGACTCCGTTGCTGGCTCCGTGTCCTGACGGCACCGCAGACTGCACCATCCGCATCGCGCACTGCAACCCTGGTCTCACCGACGACGACGACCGACGCCACCGCCACCGAGCCGCTGCTTGCACCGTGACCTGTGGGCACTGCAGTCCGCACCACCTTGCTTCACTTCTCCAATCTTGTCTCACCGACGCTGTCACTGCTGCTGACTCAACACCTGTGACCGCATCGTGGTTGGGGGCACCACTCGCAAAGTTTCATGACGCACCGCCTCATCCCACACAGCCGTCTGGGCCGACCGACGCTAGCTCCCGCAAACCGGCTCTGTCGCCTGCACCGCAACCTGCCAGCAATGCATCGAGCACCGTGTCGCCCTGCACCGTAAGCCTTGGTCTCACCCACGCCATCTGGACGATCGTCACCGAGCCACTGCCTGCACCGCATCGAGAGGACACCGTGCTCTGCTCCACTTCCACTTTGCAATGCAACTGCGACGGTTACCACGACCGGCTAGCACCTCCGTGTAAGCCGTAACAAGAAAGGTACTGTTACTGAGTCTGTTCACGCTTTTGCTGGCCCGTATCGACGCGGTCGGCTGAAACTGTTAGACTCTGTTGTTTTCAGCATCGCGGTAGCCGCGGACGGAGCTACCGACTCATACGAACTGTGTTTTTGAGGTATTTCTGCAGTTTAGAAGACATCTTTCAAAGTATCTATTTTTCAAGCACTGTATTGTGGATTCTTTATCGTTTTTGGTCTTGTTTTGAGTATATAAAAATATTGGATATTTTTCTAAAGTGGTGTGGTGTCCTTTTGTAGTGCTTATACTGTATTACTGTTGGTTATGTGCAAATGCTTTACACACTGCCTCTAACATAAGTCTGACTGCTCGTGCCAAGCTACCGAGGGGGTGAGCAGGGGTTATTTTAGGAGTGTAACTCCCTTATCCTGACTAGAAGGAAGGGTCTCTACTTGGACAAAGGTGCAAACCCTTGCCAACTAGAGACCCCCATTTCTAACACTGACAATACATTGATGAGGTAATTGGCCCCGGCACACCAAGATCAAAATGGTTTTATACCATGCTAGAGCGCACAACACTGTCTCAGACTGCTGCAACTAGCATTGGCCTGGGCAAATGAATTGTCAGGCCACAGCACACTGGTATAAGTGGATTTGAAAAGGCCTTTGACTGCCTCAGCTGTAGCTTTCTCTGCCTAATCATTTGCAAGATGCTTTTTGCGTCAGGAGGCTGAATGGACTAGATATGATAGCCTGGTGGAGGGCTTTGATGACAACATCCTCCTCTGTCTCAAGATTCCCAGATAGACAGGTAAAAGGTTTATGGAATTTCTCAGTCATCATGGTGTGACCTAGGGGATCATAGACCTCTGGGATAAATGTATCAGTGTACTGGTACAACGTGAAAATTTGTCTTCATATTGCCAATAAAAATACAGGGTCCATACATGCATCTTGAAATACTTGGACCTGTATATCACAACAGACCACCAGTGCTTCTGAGAACTCAATAGGAACCCCTTAAAGGAGAATATAACAACAGATATGGAGTATGGTAAACACACCACTCTCCAAATTGACAGAGTAGATTTATTGATCATGGTCCCATAGATGATCACACTCTTGAATTGTCCCTACAAGACTCCAGTGGACTTTTTCAAGTCAATATGCTCCCTTACTCGTACCTTACTATGGGCGTGTAAGCAGCCAAATGTATCCTTTGAGAAATGCATACAGACCGTGTACAGTGGAAGACTGGGAGTGCCAGGAATGTATCTCTACAAATACTACTATTTGGGACTAACTCCTTGACAATAGAGAGGATCGTGCGCAAGAACAGGAGTTTCATCTTTTCGAAGTACTACTTCATTTGGACTCCTCTACATCTCCAGTAACTGTGCCATGCTCCCCCAAGTCACTATGATGACTTTAGACTGTTCACTCAAAGTACTGGGAGTGAGAACTCGCACTCAAAACCCCACTCTTTTAAGGGGCATGGTTGGTACACCAAGTGCAACTGACTGGATTATGGCATGGGATCACATCGGATTACTAAACTAGGTGAATTTCTAGCAGGATATGTAGGCATTCACCCTTAATTATTTTCAGTTTTATCAATATTTATGGGTAAGAAATACCCCAAGTCCATTGCAAGGTGAATGGCTTACCCTCCCAGAATTTAGAGCAGTAATAGCCAAGCTGACATTGGAGCAGTTGCGTGGGAAAGGCATCTCCTCCACATATCATTCTCCCTTGATAAATGCCTGCATCTAGTGAAGGGCCTCACTCCCACTGGGAAGAGGATATAGGCTGCCTACATTAAGACCATTGGAGAAAGGTGAAGATGACCCATGGTCATTAACTTTGAAAGTCATTGAAAACACAGGAGGTGACTGAGGCTCCCAAGCATTGGTGGGGTGGGCTTGCCGCTAGCCAAACAAAATAGTACTCAATATTGGAGATCATATAGGTCAACCCCAGAAACGGAATAGCTGCAACTCCTTTCAACTCCACGAGGCAGCTTACAGAGCCAGAGGGCATTAAACAAGTATAGCAAAATCCTTGGTGAGAACACTTCCAAGATGTTGCATCTTAATTAATCCTTACATAAATATTAGGTTATAGGTTCTGAATAGACTGCTGTTTTTCTATTGCTACATTCTCAACATATGTAAAAGCTTTGTTAAAATTCTGTATAAAAGTTTGTCTGTTTTTGTGTTATCAACAGATAAATATAACTGGTTTTAAAAATGTCCCCAGCATGTCAGAGCCCTTGTATTCAGTGTATATCCGGTGCAACTACTTCAGCAAAATATGGCTTAAAAACCAGAACAGCACAATATTGGGCACGATGCCTGGCTTTCTGACTTATTTCGGGAGAATGATGATGAGTTACAGTAGATACGTCATTTCATAATGCAATTGAAACTTGACCTCGAATTTTGGATCACCAAAGTTTGTAGGGTCACCGAATCTTAAAAGACCTAAGAATGTGAATGATTTCAAACTGGCCAGTACTATGCCTGGCTAAAACATTTATAACTTTATTTTAGAAAAAAGTGGTAATTTGCACTTGCGATTTCCGACTTTGCATGTGTGTACATTTCCAGGTTTTTGGAACACCTACAAAAGTTCCAGATCATGCCTTCAACTTACCCCAGCCTCAGGTGTCCAGCTGAAATCCTGGAACACTTTTGTAAATTCCATTTTCCTATGCCAAAACATACTCAGGTGCATTTTCACACGGGAAGACATACACATGCATATTTTTGTTTGCATGAGGAAATCTGCACCACCAGTACAAATGCACTTGCTAACTTTTTTCTCCAATTGGAAACCATGTTTCCCAATGAGAAATCCCTATTCTTAAACCCTTACCAAATTTAGAGGTGTTCCCTTCCCCTTCCTTCCCACCTTGGGAAGGAATTTACTCTAGCAATTGGCAGAAGTAAATCCCTGAAGATTTCCACAGCTGGAAGGTGCCAGAGATGAGTTTGGGAGTAAGCACAAATATATATTCATGGATTTTCACAAACTCATGAAACGTTTTCACCCTGTGATGCTCTCCATTCCATACCACTGCTCCTAGAATCAGTTAAACCTTGGCATTGCATAAATCGGTTTATCAGTACAAAAACACCTTTGCAAAATTAAAAAAAGGGTTCTGACACATGCACAAATAGCTTTGAGATGTGGATCCTTAGTCAGGAAGTGATATATTATCTAGGTAACTATGTGGGTAAGCAAGATTTGAACCTAACAGGGGTGTTTCACCATAATATAATTTCAAAAATACCATGGGGCACAAATATTGTGTCTACAATAACATTCTATTAAGACTATTGTGGGATAGAATTTCGCAGGTAAGAATATAATGTTGTCGATTTTTTTAATATAGTTAAAAATGTGTTCAATATCGCATTGTATAACATTGTTTTATGTGTAATTAGTATAGGTTTTTATTGTATTAAAATATTGTTATTTACTGTATGCTTCATGTGGGGTTTGAAGGGCAATAGGGTGGCAAGTATTTTTATTTGTTTTTTATAATATGTTTTACGTGAAAACTTAATGAAAAACATTTTAGTGACATTTTAACAAACTTACAAATATTTTAAATTATTTACATTTTTATAAAAATAAATTGTGCTTCGATATAATGTTTAGATGTTTTTTTAGGTAATTGTGTTTTTTGTTTTAGGTCTTATGTTTTGTTGTATTTAGTGTGATGTATCTATTAAGTTTCAGATAATTGCAATATGTTGATTACATTTTAATTAACCTGTAATAATATTTTCATACATACATTTTTTCCTACAAACAATGTTTTTAAATGTAATTATTTTACATGTTTTTAATTATTTAGCAATTACTAATATTTTACTTGTTTATTTTATGTATTATATTAAGTTCTGTTTCTTAATAATTATTTGCAAATTTTAAAATATTTAGAAAGAAATGTTTTATTTTAAAAGATTATATTTATTTTTAATATGAAATAATTTCAGGTAAATTATAAATTTGTTTATGGTTTACTTTTTTAAAAAAATTACATATAGTTGTTGAGGAATATTTGATTAATTTTTTTTTATTTTGGTCTATAATTTGTATTTATGTTTCATTGTCCTTTCAATTGCAGGCTTACCTTTTACTTTTGTGTTTGTTACTGTAAATATTACTTTTCTAATTTTAAAATTGATTTTGGTGTTTTAATTTGGGTTGAGAATAGTAATCCTGACTACCTCAAAGTTTAACAAGTTTCCTAATGTGGCTAAGTTGCTGCTGCATCTGTGAAGGGACTGCATATCCCAGGGGTCTTTGCCTTGAGAGGAGGGGCTCGATACCAACAGACCTAAAGTAGGAAATTGAGGACAGTTGGTTTTGTTTGGCCTTCTGTGAACTTTCCTTGGGAGTTTCTGACTATGCAGCGCTGCAACACTTCTTTTGAAATAACTATCGCACTTTAAAAGTTCCATTATTAATATTAGTTGACTCCTACTAATCCTGGAAACAAATCTTTAAAGGATACAAGGAGGGGACCTTTGCTACGTTCATCGGAAAGCATCACTGGGCCCAAGAATGACCAAGCTGAGAGCAGCCTCCAAGATCTGTTTCTCAGTTTGGATCATAAGATTTTTATAGCCCTTGATGAATTTGGATCACAGATTGTTGCCTTGGAAAAGGTGGTGGGAAAATTAAGCGGGACTTTGGATATCATTCCAACAAAAGTTGAGAAATTGTCATGTTCCCCAGCATTCAGAACATGTATTTCCATGAATGTAGACAATGGTTTCAATTAGGGCATCTCTAGTTGTTCTGAGCTCCCTGCACACATACCATGGTCTCTAAATGTAGAGTTAGGTCCCCCAAAATTAACAGCTGCAACCACACACAACAGTAATTCAGCTTCCTAGATGGCTGCAGTCTCAGATGAAGGGAATTTGTCGAAGCAAATGGTACTTAGTAGGCTCACTGAATTAAGGGTACTTAGTTGGAACATAGCAGAGTTGCTAGGCAAGCTCTCTGGTGATGGTTGGATTAGCAAGTTGTCTACTTTTGATGTTATCTGTTTACAGGAGACGTGGGATGTTTAGGAGTGTTTATTTTTGGATGGGTTTGCCATATATACTGCACCAGCCATTGCGGCATCTAGATGTGCCAGAGGAGGTCTCGCTACACTTATTAATTTGAACCTTTTTTTCCTTGCACCTTAACTGTAAATTTGAATTTATTTGATTTCTCCTAACAAGTATAGAATGCTGGTAGTTAATTTTTATAATGCAGTTGTAGTTAGGAATGAGTTGGACGTTATCTCTAGCCTGACAGTGTTCATAAATTATTATTTCCATTTAGAATCTGAATTCACAATGACTGTGTTACTTGAGGGACTTTAATTTTCATCCTTGTTCTTCCTGCCAAGATATAGGTGTCCCAGAGAATAAAAATACATTTACTGATGAGGTGCATTTTAAACAAACACAGCAAGGCAGCTTTAATATTAACTTAATTGCTGATTACAATTTGGTTAACTTAATGGAATCGAATCAGGATGGTTTGCTGAGAGCCTACCCACTTTTAACGTGAGGGGTATTAACTTCACTATTGATTATATTTTTGTTTCTTTTTAGCATTAATAAAGTGTAAGGTCTTGTGGGACCATCTAAGCGACCATAACCCTCGGATGGCCACTATTGTATGGGACAAAAAAATCTGTCGATGGGATCAATCTCCCCTAGGTGTCCCAGGGGTGGGGGGAGTCAGGTATTTATAAGGAGGACCCTTATAAAATTAGTTTCTAGTTGCCCTGGGTTAAGTGAAATTGCACATTTCACTCTCAACATTGTGGTAAAGTGCTTCCCAAAATTGACTTTTGTGCTAGGAGCACTGTAGAGTGAGGATCTGCAATATGTTTTCATATTCAAAACTCCTAAAGTTTCCCCTAGGTGTTCATGGGGTGGGGGGTCCTGTAGACATAGGCTGGGTCCTTGTAGAAGCTCTGGTGTTGGAAAAATGGACCAAGGCATTTTTCCCTTTGCAAATCCCCAGCCACATAGGTTAACATGGCAAGAAGTTATTAACTAATAGTTCCAGCTAGGAGAATCATTAACTCCTAAAGTATACAGACAAGAAGTTATAAGACTTTCTTGTCTATAAGACAAAATATAGCCGTCCAGTGGTCTTTCCTGATTGGTCAGTGTTAAGTGGATTAGTCATGCTCCCTTGATGAGATGATAAATAGCCTGGTGTTATAAAGCCCTTCTGGGAGGGTAGGTTTCTGCTACATAGAAATGCCAAAGCAGGGGGAGGGGTCATAAACAATATTCTTCAATAGAAGGAGGAGACAGGCAGGAGAGGCCAGTTTTGTTTACACAGCTACTATTTGAACCCAGCCAGATGGTGGGATTAAGGAAGGAATGAGCAGGTGCAAGGGGGAGAGTCTATGGAGATTACCATCCTGGGGGTTGTATTTTGCCAGCTCTTCTCTCTCTGCTAGAAAATCAGCTATGGTGAATTTTGAAGAAATGGTGCTCTTTTGGATAAGATAGTGCCACACTTTGGAGGATGTGGTCATAACCTGGGGTGTCCTCATTGGACAGGAGTGCCCTCCTGCTTGACACAGAGAACTTGGAAATAAGTATCTGAGAGGGGCAGAGCCTCTCAGATCTGCTGCTTGAAACTTAAGGAAGAAAAAGGGTCCATGCTGGAAGTTTGATTTGCACCAACCAGGCCTTGCACTCTGACTTACTGTGCCTGCTGCACAATCTGGAACTACAGCCCTGTGGATCAACCCTGCTTCAAAAGGACTAAAGAGTGGACTCCCTGCAAGCTACAGGTTAACAGAGCTCACCTGGATCATCACCACCAAGAATACTCAGCCTGGAGTACTACCAGTGGATTTGTAAGGGTGTTGTCCAAGTGGATTGTGGGAATTGAAGTCCCAAACTTTCAAGAACCATCTTGGAGCTTCCAGACCCTTGGAGTAAGTTTTGGACACTTTGGGACCCTCAAAGGTACTTTAGGAAGAAGTTCCAGAAGTTTGGAGCAACTTTGGAAAAAAGCTTCATAAGTGGACCGACTCGACCTAGCCAGACAAGCCGGCGACCCTCAACTGTGAGCCGGCCTGCCGTCCAGGTTCATCCCGCTGAAAAGCTACGGAGGAACGACTTCCAGAGTTTGACCGGGAGTAAGCTGAAACCCAAGCCGGCGAACCCTCACCGAATCCAGCCTGGTGAAGAGCAACGAGGGACCCTTGAAGAAAAAGCTCCGTAAAAGTTTCTAAGTCTGAACGTAGGAGATGTGACCGGGACCAACTGCGAGAGTCAAGTCGCCCACCGTCAACCGTGTGCCAGCCTGTATCCCTGGTTCATCCCACTGGGAAGCTCCAGAGGTCTGACTTCCATAAGTTTGACCGGGATCTCATCCCAAGGCAAGCCAGCGGACCCTCACCTAATCTGGACTGGCTGAGTGCTTCGGGGGACCCCAGGAAGAAAAGCTCCAGAAAAGTTTCTAAGTCCGAAGGTAAAAACTTTGATTGACATGTACCCCAATGGGTAGCGGCACAGGACTCCATCTCGGTCAGCCTAAAACTTTGATTTTGTCCCGGTCGAGCGCGACCAAATGTCCCAATAGGCGCTTTAGGTTTCTATGTGCTTTACTGAATTGGTGTTTTTAAATGATTTACAAACTTGTCTTTGAAGTTAAGCCTGCCTGCTCCCAGCCAAGCTACCAAGGGTTGAGCATGGGAATAACTTTCTAAGACATGTACTGAGCCCTATATTGTTTTAGTGGCCTCATTGCCAGCAGTATATATCTATTTACCACTACTAATAACCCACTTTCCAACAAAGGGCAACATGAACCTCTCCACAAACTTCTCTAGATCACATGTCATGGTGTTCGGACCAAAACTATGAAATTTGTAGTGGAGGATCACCATATCAGTCAGGTAGACAATTTTCTCTATCTGGGCATCCAGTTGGGCACTCGTCTTAATAGGCACCCATTAATTAGCCATAATGTAGTGTCTTTTATTAGGTCTATTTACAGTACAGGAGATTTCTCCCGCAGGTTAGGGAACACCCATCTAAAGACAGTTTGGGACATTTTCAAGGCAAAATGTATCCCAATAGTTAGCTATGGGTGTGGGATTGGGGCTATGGGGCCATAGCCCCAATTCAAAAAGCCGAAAACAATTTCCTTGTGGAGGTCTTAAGGGTCCCACAAAGTACATCCTCTGTGGTAGTCCATGAAGAGCTGTATATGGACTATGTCTCTGATTTTATACGTCTTGGTTCTCTGTTGCTTCGGCTTTCAATCTAGATAAAGGATGAGCTGGAACTTAACAGACTAGTTGTCTGTGATTGCACGGTCCTGAACAATTCCTCACAAATCCCTTTTTTAAATTATGTTTCAACCACCCTGAAAACCTTAGGGAGACATAAGCTATATTCTGAGCTAAACTGCATTGTTAAATCTGATCAGACATGGGAGAAGCAAGTGTTCATAGATAAGATGGTAGTAGATCCTGATACATTAGCTGTGAACAAACACTCAGTACGCCATGCAATACTGTGTGAGTGGTATGGAGCCTTATCTTGGTTTGGATATGGCTAATTACAACTGACAATTGTTGACTCTTTTTAGGCTTAATCTATTCCCATGGATTATGTTTTCTAACGTTGGCATCTATAAGTACTCTACCTTGCCTATATGTGAGAGTGACAACACTTCCATAAGCGATAAATGTCACATAGTTATGATTTGTTCCAGGTATGATGATCTGCAGCATAAATATATATGGCCTCTTTTGTTGCCCATGCATTTCAACCAAGTGATACCTGCTTTATTGTATTTACAGTTTTAAAATATACCCACAGCATGTTACTTTTTCATGCTATCTTTTTGGTGTTTTAATGCAAGTTAATCTGGGATCCCCTTTTTTTATTGTTATAACTGTGTATCTTATAACTTTGTATTTTGCATACTTATAGCAATTTTCAAAATAAAATATTTTCATTTACTTGATGTTTTTGATTATTTGTTTAATATTTTAATTTATTATATTTTTATTCATTTTATAGTTATATATTGTTGTTATTCAGGAAGTATTGAATTGTGTAGTTGTTTACTGTATACATTTGAAAGGAGGGATCTTGCTATTGAATGAAGATATGATAGGCCTTGGATATTACCATACATTAATACTTTGCATACATTTCCTTAGTATGAGTAGGGAATTTTTGACTTGATTTGAATTGGTTATTGTCCCATTCTAAGTTTCTGTTAGCTTTGCTTTTTTGAGTATTGCTGAAAAATGGTATAGTGTAGGGTGGCTTCTTTCAAGTGTTCCTTGGAATGAATTGTGCCACCTTCCCACTGTGTTATTCATCTGTGCTTCATGGTGCTTTCTTGGGCATTGCACCATGGAATATGATACTTGGGTTGGCGTTTGCATCCTGATCGGTGCAGGTGACCAAATGAAGTATCTTCTTCAAATGGCACTGGTTTTGTTACATGCTTTTAATAATATGGACGTTCCATTTGAATACAATAATTTTTAGTGATAGTTTTGTGTTAGTTGCAACTCTTCAGTCAAGGTGGATTTTTGTGGGTGCCTGCATATGCTCTGCTTAAAATGTTAGTAGCACTGAATTGCAGTGTGTGAGTATGTTTTCAGTATAGTGGAAATCATTGCTTGTTCAAAATCTATTAAAATGTTTTTAGGTTTATGGTTGAAAGTTTGTTGTTTTATATGCGTTAGTGTTAGAAAACATGTTATTAATTGGTGTGGATGATATTCCACTTCAATCACCAGGATACTCACCTGGGTGAGTTGTGTGCTATACGAATACACATAACATATAACACATTTGTTAGAAATGGGGTTTCTGATTGGCTAGGGTATGCACCTAAGCCAGGCAGAACCCACCACTCTAGTCAGGGCAAGTAAGTTACACACCAAAGATAACCTGTGATCACCCACTGGTAGCTTGGCACAGAGCAGTCAGGCTTATCAAAAGAGGCAATGTGTAAAGCTTGCGCAACACACAGAAACACAATGCATACACAACTAAAGAGACTCTACACAGGATTATATAAAAATATTTAGTGCATTTTGTACATAAAGCATAGACCACAATGATAAGTGTCATAAATACTGGGCAGATACTGCAGGTACTGAAATAGTACTTGTTATCCTGATGGTGCAAGAATTAACATGAGATACATAACATCAGGGCATGAAATGCAGCAGTATGAAATAAACCATGAATCATCACATGAATGCTAGAATGCAAATCAGGTTATGAATAGGCACATGAATCACCGTATATATCACCATAAACAAGCAGTTCACAGCGCACCTGTGCTCCTTTTAGGTGTTATATTGTAAGTAATGACAGAAAATAGGGCACATGAACACCTGTGCAACTACTATGCATTATATGGTAATGTCTTGTGCACCTTGCTTTTAAACACAGTGCTGCATTGTTTCTGGGGTCCTCTCCAGAGGTTTCACCCCAACAAATTTCCCCAAGCTGTGTGCAAACATGGGGGGGGGGGCACACACATGGCTTAATGTGGCAGGGAGACCTCACTGAATCCCCGAGTAGCAAACAGTCAGAGATACCTGCTCATGGATGCACGATGCAGCTTCCAAAACCAATGCAGCATCTTAACAATCCCCAAGCCGCTCTGAGCTCACAGCGTGTCAGGGGCCTCTCCGGGACCTTGCGAACCGCAAAAGAAACTGTGAAGTGGTTAGTGCCCCCCACAAGATACAAAGTGGAGTAGAAGCGGGAACTTGTGGTGACTGCGCGGGTCGGATGACTCAGAGGCACTCACTAGTGTGGCTGGAATCCTGAACAAAGCTAGGTGTTTCTCCCGGTGCAGTGCGCTGCGTACTGTAGCTGGGATGGCTCAGGTCCGAGAGGGGATTAGGCCAGTCCTGAAACCCAAGACAAACAAATGATGGACGGAATGTGGAACAAATTAAACATTCATCCCAGTCAAGAGAAATGGACCAGAAGCAATCATCCTGGGACCGGTTTCGGTTTATCACCTCTCATCAGCAAGGCTAGCTTTAATCCAGTGGCACAGTGAGCCCGGGACCCAAATCTGGGCATACCTGGCGCACTTAGGGTGAGAAAGCCAAAGACACACAAATGATGGACTGAATGTGGAACAAATCAAACATCCTCCCTAGTCAAGAGATCTGGGTTAAATCCATCATTCTTTTGCTCACCATGCCACCCCAGTTTAGACCCAGCCATATCCAAATCCGTCTTGACAATGCTCCTCACTGGAACAATCCAGCCTGATCTGCCAGGCCAGGTCCTCCCTGGACCAGAAACAAGCATCCTGAGATCGGTTTTGGGATATCACTCATCAGCCAGGCTAGCTTTAATCCAGTGGCACAGTGAGCCCGGGACCCACATCTGGGCATACCCGGCACACTTAGGGCAACAAAGCAAAAAACACACAGGATGCTTCTTTCTGATCCAGGGAGGACCTGGCCTGGCAGTTCACAGTTAGCATTTATTTAAAGTTTCATTTTGTTAGGTAACAATTGGTTTGTTTCTTTGTATAGTGTATACTTGATTGAATGGCGGAGGGCACAATTTAAATGTGCCATTTATCATTTATGATTTATATTGTGTTAAGGTTAGTAAATTGTTGTTAGTACAATATATTTTAATTATTTTGTCATCATTATGGTTACCATGAAGGAAGATGTCATTTTTATTTGTGGTTAGTAAACATTGCGGTATGACTATCTATTCACATCTGCTAGGCTCTACTTCTTTTTCCCTAGATGTTTTACGTGTTCTGGCAATTATATTAGAATAACTTATGTACTTTAATGTTTCTTTATACATTTTAATGTTATAGCTACACATTTTTTGCATTTGTGAATTGTTTTTCAAGATATAGGCCCAGTTTTATGAAAGTGGCATACAGCGCAGCACAGAACCTAAAAATGCTGTGCGGCATTGCATGACAGGGAGAGAGCAGGAGAGCCCCCATATCTACAGAGATATGGCTCTCTACTCCCCTCACCCTATTGCAGGTGCAGAATTTTGCTGCCAAGCACCATGCACAGACCTTTGCGCCATCCTGCAAGGGTGTGTGCATGAGTCTAGCATAGGTTTTGTACTTGACAATTACCCTTCCAGTACAAAATAGCATGCCTAGACCGCTTTTAAAACTTTTCCTACTTTGTATTTGTGCTGTACAATGCAGCACACATGCATAGTCAGAAAAGAAAAAAGAAATAAAAACATTTCACCTTTTATCTCCTGTTTTCCTGCAGCATTATGTTTTTGGCACATAACCCTGTCTACTAATGTTAGTATTGGTTTGTAAATCCCCAGAAAGGTTTTGCATTGGGTTTGCATTAAAAAAAGTAACGCAAACCCAACACACAATCTTGGTTTCATGGTCAGTTGACTGTCGAGGATGATGCTGAGGTTGCGTGTGTGGTCAGTCGGTGAGGGTCCGAGTTCTGCAGGCCACTGCCAGTGTTCCCAGGCAGAGGTGTTTTTCCTGAAGATCAGTACTTCGGTTTTGTCGGAATTGAGTTAGAGGCAGTTGTCTCTCATCCATTTGGTTATGTAGGTCATTGGGTCACAGAAGTTGGACTTTGGGTTGGAGGGGTCATCTGTGAGTGAGAGGATCAGTTGAGTGTCGTCTGCGTAGGAGATTATGTTGAGTCTGTGAGATCTGATGATGTCTGCGAGGGGGGTCATGCAGATGCTGAACAGGGTGGGGCGGAGGGATGATCCTTGTGGTACCCTGCATATGCTGTCTTTGGGAGCGGAGGTGAAGGGAGGCAGTCAGATGCTCTGTGTGCATCCTGTAAGAACAAGGCAATCCACTTGAGGGCATCTTCCTGTATGTCTATGTTGTAGTTTCTATTGATGAGGGTGTTGTGGGAGACTGTCTCGAACTCCACAGAGAGGTTGAAGAGGATCAGGGCCACAGTTTCTCCAAGGTTGAGGAGTGTTCTGATGTTTGTGGCGGTGATCAGCGTGGTAAACACAAGGAGATGATAGACAGAGCGCTGAAACGTTTCAGACACTCGCCCCCAGTCACAGACCTGGGTTGAATCTATCATCGTTCTTTAACTTACTTTGCCACCCCAGGATGCTTGTTTCCGGTCCAGGGAAGACATGGCTTGGCAGTTCGGGCTGGACTGTTCCCATGAGGCACAGGGTTAAGACTGATTTGCATATAGCTGTGTCTGAACTGGGGTGGCGAAGTGAGCTAAAGAAGGATGATGGATTCAACCCAGATCTGTGACTGGGGGTGAGTGTTTTAAAAGTTTCAGCACTCCGCCCATCATCTCCTTGTGTTTGCGGTGATCAGCGTGGTCTCAGTGCTGTGGTTGGCACGGAATCCTAATTGTGAGACATCCAGTTGGTGGTTTTGTTCCAGGAATTTGGTGAGCTGCTGGTTAATGGCTTTCTTGAGAACTTTGGCTGTGTAGGGGAGATTGGGTGATAATTTTTTTAATTGCTGGGGTGAGCAGAGGCTTTCTTTAGGATGGGTCTGACGTCTGAGTGTTTCCATCTGTCCAGGAAGGGTGCTGTGCAGATGGATGTGTTGAGGATGATGGTGAGTTGTGTGCTAATTGGGTTCGTTGCAAGGTTGAAATGGTGGGAGGGAGGTGTTGTTGGGCACTCCGGAGTGAATGGAAGACATGATGGCTGAGGAGGTCAGGGCGATGAGCATAGACCAGGTGGTAATGGTTTGGCTGATGTTCACTGGTTGGTTGAGGTCATTGGGGTGGCAGGTTGGAGGTTGAAACTGTTGTGAATGTTGGTGATCTTGCTGTGGAAGTAGTCTAAGAGGGTGTCGCCAAGTTCTGGGGGGGGTATAGTGTTCTGTACAGCTATAGGGTTGGAGAATTCTTTGATTATTTTGGAGAGTTCCTTTGTGTGGTTGGCCATGGAGTCGATGCGGGTGGTGATGGATGCTTTCTTGGTTTCTTTGATGTGCCACTGATAGTTGCAGAGGGCTGTTTTGTGAGATGCTCTGTCAGTGGGGCTCTTGGTGGTGTCACTGAAAATGTCTCAAAGCACACCCATATTTATGTGATCATGTCTTTTTTTCTCCATTGTTTTTCAAGTTTGGCGTGCATACCCTCTTAGTGCCCCGTCCCGGGTGCACATATGTAAATACTCAAAAAAGGTGTGACGCGCGCTGTGCGAGTCACCTAGGGTTGCACAGCCTTATGCACATTTGTGATCAACATTATTCACGTACTCAAAAGTATTCAAAAAAGTTCAGTCTGTTTATTTCTATTCATTTTTCAACATTTGTCCATCACATCAAAGGTACGAAATTCCACGGTTTTCTTCCATTTTATTTGCACAGGACTTGCCCATCCGGGCCTAATCACAGGCATGTTATGAAACTCGAATCCTCCGTTAAAACTTAAAATCACCCAATGCATTTCGGTCCTTATGACCTTCCTCAGGGGTATCTACAATAGTAAATAAATATCTGTCAGACAAACAAAATAATTCTTGTGCAGCAACTGTAAATTAACCAACTTTTTCAACCACTACCCCTTCAATGAAAATTTCAATGTTGTTAAAAATAATACTCGATTCCATCTCCTACTTGCATGTTCAATACCATTCGCCCCCTATCCTCCATTGATTACCAGCCCCCACCCACCAAACAGTGCTCTATAATCCTCCATACAAACATAACATATATTACATAAAAACATAACTCACAATGATTCCACTAATGCAACTAATCATTAACCCGTGATATCTCCTACAAGAATCCTCCCCGGTTTACAACTTTCCAACTCTGCTATTTTAAATGTTCAATCCCCGGTTCCTACCTACGGTGATCCTGCCACGTCCGAACAGCGTGCCTCTACTCTCTTGCATTCGAAACATAATCAAATTTAAATCACCCCGCGCAACTGCTTAAAAAAACGTACTAATTAAAGTGCAAAACACACAAGATGATGGACGGAATGCTGCACATTGGCAAACATTCACCCCCAGTCACAGATCTGGGTTTAATCCATCGCTATTTTGCTTCACCACGCCACCCCAGTTCAGACATAGCCATATGCAAATCAGTCTTGACCCTGTGCCTCATGGGAACAGTCCAGACCGAACTGCCAAGCCATGTCTTCCCTGGACCGGAATCAAGCATCCTAGGACCGGTTTCAGGCTATCAGCCTTCATCAGCCAGGATAGCTTGACTCCAGTGGCGTAGTGAGCACGGGACCCACGTCTGGGCATACCCTTCCCACATAGGGCGAAATGCAAAACACACAAGATGATGGACGGAATGCTGCACATTGGCAAACATTTACCCCCAGTCACAGATCTGGGTTTAATCCATCGCTATTTTGCTTCACCACGCCACCCCAGTTCAGACATAGCCATATGCAAATCAGTCTTGACCCTGTGCCTCATGGGAACAGTCCAGACCGAACTGCCAAGCCATGTCTTCCCTGGACCGGAATCAAGCATCCTAGGACCGGTTTCAGGCTATCAGCCTTCATCAGCCATGATAGCTTGACTCCAGTGGCGTAGTGAGCACGGGACCCACGTCTGGGCATACCCTTCCCACATAGGGCGAAATGCAAAACACACAAGATGATGGACGGAATGCTGCACATTGGCAAACATTCACCCCCAGTCACAGATCTGGGTTTAATCCATCGCTATTTTGCTTCACCACGCCACCCCAGTTCAGACATAGCCATATGCAAATCAGTCTTGACCCTGTGCCTCATGGGAACAGTCCAGACCGAACTGCCAAGCCATGTCTTCCCTGGACCGGAATCAAGCATCCTAGGACCGGTTTCAGGCTATCAGCCTTCATCAGCCAGGATAGCTTGACTCCAGTGGCGTAGTGAGCACGGGACCCACGTCTGGGCATACCCTTCCCACATAGAGGCGAAATGCAAAAACACAAGATGATGGACGGAATGCTGCACATTGGCAAACATTCACCCCCAGTCACAGATCTGGGTTTAATCCATCGCTATTTTGCTTCACCACGCCACCCCAGTTCAGACATAGCCATATGCAAATAAGTCTTGACCCTGTGCCTCATGGGAACAGTCCAGACCGAACTGCCAAGCCATGTCTTCCCTGGACCGGAATCAAGCATCCTAGGACCGGTTTCAGGCTATCAGCCTTCATCAGCCAGGATAGCTTGACTCCAGTGGCGTAGTGAGCACGGGACCCACGTCTGGGCATACCCTTCCCACATAGGGCGAAATGCAAAACACACAAGATGATGGACGGAATGCTGCACATTGGCAAACATTCACCCCCAGTCACAGATCTGGGTTTAATCCATCGCTATTTTGCTTCACCACGCCACCCCAGTTCAGACATAGCCATATGCAAATCAGTCTTGACCCTGTGCCTCATGGGAACAGTCCAGACCGAAAAAAAACGATGGATTTAGGCCCAGATCTCTGTACTGGGGTGAATGTATGACATTGTTCTGCATTCTGTCCATCAACTGTTGTTTTTGCATTTGTCACCCCGAGTGGGACGGGTATGCCCAGACGTGGGTCCCGTGCTCTCCATGCCGCTGGAATCAAGCTATCTTGGCTGAAGAGGGGTGAAACCCCGAAACCGGTCCTAGGATGCTTGTTTCCAGTCCAGGGAGGACCTGGCTTGGCAGTTCGGGCTGGACTGTTCCCATGAGGCACAGGGTCAAGACTGATTTGCATATGGATGGGTTCAAACTGGAATGGCATGGTGAGCAAAAACGATGGATTTAGGCCCAGATCTCTGTACTGGGGTGAATGTATGACATTGTTCTGCATTCTGTCCATCAACTGTTGTTTTTGCATTTGTCACCCCGAGTGGGACGGGTATGCCCAGACGTGGGTCCCGTGCTCTCCATGCCACTGGAATCAAGCTATCCTGGCTGAAGAGGGGTGAAACCCCGAAACCGGTCCTAGGATGCTTGTTTCCAGTCCAGGGAGGACCTGGCTTGGCAGTTCGGGCTGGACTGTTCCCATGAGGCACAGGGTCAAGACTGATTTGCATATGGCTGGGTTCAAACTGGAATGGCATGGTGAGCAAAAAACGATGGATTTAGGCCCAGATCTCTGTACTGGGGTGAATGTATGACATTGTTCTGCATTCTGTCCATCAACTGTTGTTTTTGCATTTGTCACCCCGAGTGGGACGGGTATGCCCAGACGTGGGTCCCGTGCTCTCCATGCCGCTGGAATCAAGCTATCCTGGCTGAAGAGGGGTGAAACCCAGAAACCGGTCCTAGGATGCTTGTATCCAGTCCAGGGAGGACCTGGCTTGGCAGTTCGGGCTGGACTGTTCCCATGAGGCACAGGGTCAAGACTGATTTGCATATGGCTGGGTTCAAACTGGAATGGCATGGTGAGCAAAAAAACGATGGATTTAGGTCCAGATCTCTGTACTGGGGTGAATGTATGACATTGTTCTGCATTCTGTCCATCAACTGTTGTTTTTGCATTTGTCACCCCGAGTGGGACGGGTATGCCCAGACGTGGGTCCCGTGCTCTCCATGCCACTGGAATCAAGCTATCCTGGCTGAAGAGGGTGAAACCCCGAAACCGGTCCTAGGATGCTTGTTTCCAGTCCAGGGAGGACCTGGCTTGGCAGTTCGGGCTGGACTGTTCCTATGAGGCACAGGGTCAAGACTGATTTGCATATGGCTGGGTTCAAACTGGAATGGCATGGTGAGCAAAAACGATGGATTTAGGCCCAGATCTCTGTACTGGGGTGAATGTATGACATTGTTCTGCTTTCTGTCCATCAACTGTTGTTTTTGCATTTGTCACCCCGAGTGGGACGGGTATGCCCAGACGTGGGTCCCGTGCTCTCCATGCCACTGGAATCAAGCTATCCTGGCTGAAGAGGGGTGAAACCCCGAAACCGGTCCTAGGATGCTTGTTTCCAGTCCAGGGAGGACCTGGCTTGGCAGTTCGGGCTGGACTGTTCCCATGAGGCACAGGGTCAAGACTGATTTGCATATGGCTGGGTTCAAACTGGAATGGCATGGTGAGCAAAAAAACGATGGATTTAGGCCCAGATCTCTGTACTGGGGTGAATGTATGACATTGTTCTGCATTCTGTCCATCAACTGTTGTTTTTGCATTTGTCACCCCGAGTGGGACGGGTATGCCCAGACGTGGGTCCCGTGTTCTCCATGCCACTGGAATCAAGCTATCCTGGCTGAAGAGGGGTGAAACCCCGAAACCGGTCCTAGGATGCTTGTTTCCAGTCCAGGGAGGACCTGGCTTGGCAGTTCGGGCTGGACTGTTCCCATGAGGCACAGGGTCAAGACTGATTTGCATATGGCTGGGTTCAAACTGGAATGGCATGGTGAGCCTAAAAACGATGGATTTAGGCCCAGATCTCTGTACTGGGGTGAATGTATGACATTGTTCTGCATTCTGTCCATCAACTGTTGTTTTTGCATTTGTCACCCGAGTGGGACGGGTATGCACAGACGTGGGTCCCGTGCTCTCCATGCCACTGGAATCAAGCTATCCTGGCTGAAGAGGGGTGAAACCCCGAAACCGGTCCTAGGATGCTTGTTTCCAGTCCAGGGAGGACCTGGCTTGGCAGTTCGGGCTGGACTGTTCCCATGAGGCACAGGGTCAAGACTGATTTGCATATGGCTGGGTTCAAACTGGAATGGCATGGTGAGCAAAAAAACGATGGATTTAGGCCCAGATCTCTGTATTGAGGTGAATGTATGACATTGTTCTGCATTCTATCCATCAACTGTTGTTTTTGCATTTGTCACCCCGAGTGGGACGGGTATGCCCAGACGTGGGTCCCGTGCTCTCCATGCCACTGGAATCAAGATATCCTGGCTGAAGAGGGGTGAAACACCGAAACCGGTCCTAGGATGCTTGTTTCCAGTCCAGGGAGGACCTGGCTTGGCAGTTCGGGCTGGACTGTTCCCATGAGGCACAGGGTCAAGACTGATTTGCATATGGCTGGGTTCAAACTGGAAAGGCATGGTGAGCAAAAAAACGATGGATTTAGGCCCAGATCTCTGTACTGGGGTGAATGTATGACATTGTTCTGCATTCTGTCCATCAACTGTTGTTTTTGCATTTGTCACCCCGAGTGGGACGGGTATGCCCAGACGTGGGTCCCGTGCTCTCCATGCCACTGGAATCAAGCTATCCTGGCTGAAGAGGGGTGAAACCCCGAAACCGGTCCTAGGATGCTTGTTTCCAGTCCAGGGAGGACCTGGCTTGGCAGTTCGGGCTGGACTGTTCCCATGAGGCACAGGGTCAAGACTGATTTGCATATGGCTGGGTTCAAACTGGAATGGCATGGTGAGCAAAACAACGATGGATTTAGGCCCAGATCTCTGTACTGGGGTGAATGTATGACATTGTTCTGCATTCTGTCCATCAACTGTTGTTTTTGCATTTGTCACCCCGAGTGGGACGGGTATGCCCAGACGTGGGTCCCGTGCTCTCCATGCCACTGGAATCAAGCTATCCTGGCTGAAGAGGGGTGAAACCCCGAAACCGGTCCTAGGATGCTTGTTTCCAGTCCAGGGAGGACCTGGCTTGGCAGTTCGGGCTGGACAGTTCCCATGAGGCACAGGGTCAAGACTGATTTGCATATGGCTGGGTTCAAACTGGAATGGCATGGTGAGCAAAAAAACGATGGATTTAGGCCCAGATCTCTGTACTGGGGTGAATGTATGACATTGTTCTGCATTCTGTCCATCAACTGTTGTTTTTGCATTTGTCACCCCGAGTGGGACGGGTATGCCCAGACGTGGGTCCCGTGCTCTCCATGCCACTGGAATCAAGCTATCCTGGCTGAAGAGGGTGAAACCCCAAAACCGGTCCTAGGATGCTTGTTTCCAGTCCAGGGAGGACCTGGCTTGGCAGTTCGGGCTGGACTGTTCCCATGAGGCACAGGGTCAAGACTGATTTGCATATGGCTGGGTTCAAACTGGAATGGCATGGTGAGCAAAAAACGATGGATTTAGGCCCAGATCTCTGTACTGGGGTGAATGTATGACATTGTTCTGCATTCTGTCCATCAACTGTTGTTTTTGCATTTGTCACCCCGAGTGGGACGGGTATGCCCAGACGTGGGTCCCGTGCTCTCCATGCCACTGGAATCAAGCTATCCTGGCTGAAGAGGGGTGAAACCCCGAAACCGGTCCTAGGATGCTTGTTTCCAGTCCAGGGAGGACCTGGCTTGGCAGTTCGGGCTGGACTGTTCCCATGAGGCACAGGGTCAAGACTGATTTGCATATGGCTGGGTTCAAACTGGAATGGCATGGTGAGCAAAAAAACGATGGATTTAGGCCCAGATCTCTGTACTGGGGTGAATGTATGACATTGTTCTGCATTCTGTCCATCAACTGTTGTTTTTGCATGTGTCACCCCGAGTGGGACGGGTACGCCCAGACGTGGGTCCCGTGCTCTCCATGCCACTGGAATCAAGCTATCCTGGCTGAAGAGGTGTGAAACCCCGAAACCGGTCCTAGGATGCTTGTTTCCAGTCCAGGGAGGACCTGGCTTGGCAATTCGGGCTGGACTGTTCCCATGAGGCACAGGGTCAAGACTGATTTGCATATGGCTGGGTTCAAACTGGAATGGCATGGTGAGCAAAAACGATGGATTTAGGCCCAGATCTCTGTACTGGGGTGAATGTATGACATTGTTCTGCATTCTGTCCATCAACTGTTGTTTTTGCATTTGTCACCCCGAGTGGGACGGGTATGCCCAGACGTGGGTCCCGTGCTCTCCATGCCACTGGAATCAAGCTATCCTGGCTGAATAGGGGTGAAACCCCGAAACCGGTCCTAGGATGCTTGTTTCCAGTCCAGGGAGGACCTGGCTTGGCAGTTCGGGCTGGACTGTTCCCATGAGGCACAGGGTCAAGACTGATTTGCATATGGCTGGGTTCAAACTGGAATGGCATGGTGAGCCTAAAAACGATGGATTTAGGCCCAGATCTCTGTACTGGGGTGAATGTATGACATTGTTCTGCATTCTGTCCATCAACTGTTGTTTTTGCATTTGTCACCCCGAGTGGGACGGGTATGCACAGACGTGGGTCCCGTGCTCTCCATGCCACTGGAATCAAGCTATCCTGGCTGAAGAGGGGTGAAACCCCGAAACCGGTCCTAGGATGCTTGTTTCCAGTCCAGGGAGGACCTGGCTTGGCAGTTCGGGCTGGACTGTTCCCATGAGGCACAGGGTCAAGACTGATTTGCATATGGCTGGGTTCAAACTGGAATGGCATGGTGAGCAAAAAAACGATGGATTTAGGCCCAGATCTCTGTATTGAGGTGAATGTATGACATTGTTCTGCATTCTATCCATCAACTGTTGTTTTTGCATTTGTCACCCCGAGTGGGACGGGTATGCCCAGACGTGGGTCCCGTGCTCTCCATGCCACTGGAATCAAGATATCCTGGCTGAAGAGGGGTGAAACACCGAAACCGGTCCTAGGATGCTTGTTTCCAGTCCAGGGAGGACCTGGCTTGGCAGTTCGGGCTGGACTGTTCCCATGAGGCACAGGGTCAAGACTGATTTGCATATGGCTGGGTTCAAACTGGAAAGGCATGGTGAGCAAAAAACGATGGATTTAGGCCCAGATCTCTGTACTGGGGTGAATGTATGACATTGTTCTGCATTCTGTCCATCAACTGTTGTTTTTGCATTTGTCACCCCGAGTGGGACGGGTATGCCCAGACGTGGGTCCCGTGCTCTCCATGCCACTGGAATCAAGCTATCCTGGCTGAAGAGGGGTGAAACCCCGAAACCGGTCCTAGGATGCTTGTTTCCAGTCCAGGGAGGACCTGGCTTGGCAGTTCGGGCTGGACTGTTCCCATGAGGCACAGGGTCAAGACTGATTTGCATATGGCTGGGTTCAAACTGGAATGGCATGGTGAGCAAAACAACGATGGATTTAGGCCCAGATCTCTGTACTGGGGTGAATGTATGACATTGTTCTGCATTCTGTCCATCAACTGTTGTTTTTGCATTTGTCACCCCCGAGTGGGACGGGTATGCCCAGACGTGGGTCCCGTGCTCTCCATGCCACTGGAATCAAGCTATCCTGGCTGAAGAGGGTGAAACCCCGAAACCGGTCCTAGGATGCTTGTTTCCAGTCCAGGGAGGACCTGGCTTGGCAGTTCGGGCTGGACTGTTCCCATGAGGCACAGGGTCAAGACTGATTTGCATATGGCTGGGTTCAAACTGGAATGGCATGGTGAGCAAAAAAACGATGGATTTAGGCCCAGATCTCTGTACTGGGGTGAATGTATGACATTGTTCTGCATTCTGTCCATCAACTGTTGTTTTTGCATTTGTCACCCGAGTGGGACCGGTATGCCCAGACGTGGGTCCCGTGCTCTCCATGCCACTGGAATCAAGCTATCCTGGCTGAAGAGGGGTGAAACCCCAAAACCGGTCCTAGGATGCTTGTTTCCAGTCCAGGGAGGACCTGGCTTGGCAGTTCGGGCTGGACTGTTCCCATGAGGCACAGGGTCAAGACTGATTTGCATATGGCTGGGTTCAAACTGGAATGGCATGGTGAGCAAAAACGATGGATTTAGGCCCAGATCTCTGTACTGGGGTGAATGTATGACATTGTTCTGCATTCTGTCCATCAACTGTTGTTTTTGCATTTGTCACCCCGAGTGGGACGGGTATGCCCAGACGTGGGTCCCGTGCTCTCCATGCCACTGGAATCAAGCTATCCTGGCTGAAGAGGGTGAAACCCCGAAACCGGTCCTAGGATGCTTGTTTCCAGTCCAGGGAGGACCTGGCTTGGCAGTTCGGGCTGGACTGTTCCCATGAGGCACAGGGTCAAGACTGATTTGCATATGGCTGGGTTCAAACTGGAATGGCATGGTGAGCAAAAAAACGATGGATTTAGGCCCAGATCTCTGTACTGGGGTGAATGTATGACATTGTTCTGCATTCTGTCCATCAACTGTTGTTTTTGCATGTGTCACCCCGAGTGGGACGGGTACGCCCAGACGTGGGTCCCGTGCTCTCCATGCCACTGGAATCAAGCTATCCTGGCTGAAGAGGGGTGAAACCCCGAAACCGGTCCTAGGATGCTTGTTTCCAGTCCAGGGAGGACCTGGCTTGGCAATTCGGGCTGGACTGTTCCCATGAGGCACAGGGTCAAGACTGATTTGCATATGGCTGGGTTCAAACTGGAATGGCATGGTGAGCAAAAAAACGATGGATTTAGGCCCAGATCTCTGTACTGGGGTGAATGTATGACATTGTTCTGCATTCTGTCCATCAACTGTTGTTTTTGCATTTGTCACCCCGAGTGGGACGGGTATGCCCAGACGTGGGTCCCGTGCTCTCCATGCCACTGGAATCAAGCTATCCTGGCTGAATAGGGGTGAAACCCCGAAACCGGTCCTAGGATGCTTGTTTCCAGTCCAGGGAGGACCTGGCTTGGCAGTTCGGGCTGGACTGTTCCCATGAGGCACAGGGTCAAGACTGATTTGCATATGGCTGGGTTCAAACTGGAATGGCATGGTGAGCAAAAACGATGGATTTAGGCCCAGATCTCTGTACTGGGGTGAATGTATGACATTGTTCTGCATTCTGTCCATCAACTGTTGTTTTTGCATTTGTCACCCCGAGTGGGACGGGTATGCCCAGACGTGGGTCCCGTGCTCTCCATGCCACTGGAATCAAGCTATCCTGGCTGAAGAGGGGTGAAACCCCAAAACCGGTCCTAGGATGCTTGTTTCCAGTCCAGGGAGGACCTGGCTTGGCAGTTCGGGCTGGACTGTTCCCATGAGGCACAGGGTCAAGACTGATTTGCATATGGCTGGGTTCAAACTGGAATGGCATGGTGAGCAAAAAAACGATGGATTTAGGCCCAGATCTCTGTACTGGGGTGAATGTATGACATTGTTCTGCATTCTGTCCATCAACTGTTGTTTTTGCATTTGTCACCCCGAGTGGGACGGGTATGCCCAGACGTGGGTCCCGTGCTCTCCATGCCACTGGAATCAAGCTATCCTGGCTGAAGAGGGTGAAACCCCGAAACCGGTCCTAGGATGCTTGTTTCCAGTCCAGGGAGGACCTGGCTTGGCAGTTCGGGCTGGACTGTTCCCATGAGGCACAGGGTCAAGACTGATTTGCATATGGCTGGGTTCAAACTGGAATGGCATGGTGAGCAAAAAACGATGGATTTAGGCCCAGATCTCTGTACTGGGGTGAATGTATGACATTGTTCTGCATTCTGTCCATCAACTGTTGTTTTTGCATTTGTCACCCCGAGTGCGACGGGTATGCCCAGACGTGGGTCCCGTGCTCTCCATGCCACTGGAATCAAGCTATCCTGGCTGAAGAGGGGTGAAACCCCGAAACCGGTCCTAGGATGCTTGTTTCCAGTCCAGGGAGGACCTGGCTTGGCAGTTCGGGCTGGACTGTTCCCATGAGGCACAGGGTCAAGACTGATTTGCATATGGCTGGGTTCAAACTGGAATGGCATGGTGAGCAAAAAACAATGGATTTAGGCCCAGATCTCTGTACTGGGGTGAATGTATGACATTGTTCTGCATTCTGTCCATCAACTGTTGTTTTTGCATTTGTCACCCCGAGTGGGACGGGTATGCCCAGACGTGGGTCCCGTGCTTCTCCATGCCACTGGAATCAAGCTATCCTGGCTGAATAGGGGTGAAACCCCGAAACCGGTCCTAGGATGCTTGTTTCCAGTCCAGGGAGGACCTGGCTTGGCAGTTCGGGCTGGACTGTTCCCATGAGGCACAGGGTCAAGACTGATTTGCATATGGCTGGGTTCAAACTGGAATGGCATGGTGAGCAAAAAAACGATGGATTTAGGCCCAGATCTCTGTACTGGGGTGAATGTATGACATTGTTCTGCATTCTGTCCATCAACTGTTGTTTTTGCATTTGTCACCCCGAGTGGGACGGGTATGCCCAGACGTGGGTCCCGTGCTCTCCATGCCACTGGAATCAAGCTATCCTGGCTGAAGAGGGGTGAAACCCCAAAACCGGTCCTAGGATGCTTGTTTCCAGTCCAGGGAGGACCTGGCTTGGCAGTTCGGGCTGGACTGTTCCCATGAGGCACAGGGTCAAGACTGATTTGCATATGGCTGGGTTCAAACTGGAATGGCATGGTGAGCAAAAAAACGATGGATTTAGGCCCAGATCTCTGTACTGGGGTGAATGTATGACATTGTTCTGCATTCTGTCCATCAACTGTTGTTTTTGCATTTGTCACCCCGAGTGGGACGGGTATGCCCAGACGTGGGTCCCGTGCTCTCCATGCCACTGGAATCAAGCTATCCTGGCTGAAGAGGGGTGAAACCCGAAACCGGTCCTAGGATGCTTGTTTCCAGTCCAGGGAGGACCTGGCTTGGCAGTTCGGGCTGGACTGTTCCCATGAGGCACAGGGTCAAGACTGATTTGCATATGGCTGGGTTCAAACTGGAATGGCATGGTGAGCAAAAACGATGGATTTAGGCCCAGATCTCTGTACTGGGGTGAATGTATGACATTGTTCTGCATTCTGTCCATCAACTGTTGTTTTTGCATTTGTCACCCCGAGTGCGACGGGTATGCCCAGACGTGGGTCCCGTGCTCTCCATGCCACTGGAATCAAGCTATCCTGGCTGAAGAGGGGTGAAACCCCGAAACCGGTCCTAGGATGCTTGTTTCCAGTCCAGGGAGGACCTGGCTTGGCAGTTCGGGCTGGACTGTTCCCATGAGGCACAGGGTCAAGACTGATTTGCATATGGCTGGGTTTAAACTGGAATGGCATGGTGAGCAAAAAAACAATGGATTTAGGCCCAGATCTCTGTACTGGGGTGAATGTATGACATTGTTCTGCATTCTGTCCATCAACTGTTGTTTTTGCATTTGTCACCCCGAGTGGGACGGGTATGCCCAGACGTGGGTCCCGTGCTCTCCATGCCACTGGAATCAAGCTATCCTGGCTGAAGAGGGTGAAACCCCGAAACCGGTCCTAGGATGCTTGTTTCCAGTCCAGGGAGGACCTGGCTTGGCAGTTCGGGCTGGACTGTTCCCATGAGGCACAGGGTCAAGACTGATTTGCATATGGCTGGGTTCAAACTGGAATGGCATGGTGAGCAAAAAAACGATGGATTTAGGCCCAGATCTCTGTACTGGGGTGAATGTGTGACATTGTTCTGCATTCTGTCCATCAACTGTTGTTTTTGCATTTGTCACCCCGAGTGGGACGGGTATGCCCAGACGTGGGTCCCGTGCTCTCCATGCCACTGGAATAAAGCTATCCTGGCTGAATAGGGGTGAAACCCCGAAACCGGTCCTAGGATGCTTGTTTCCAGTCCAGGGAGGACCTGGCTTGGCAGTTCGGGCTGGACTGTTCCCATGAGGCACAGGGTCAAGACTGATTTGCATATGGCTGGGTTCAAACTGGAATGGCATGGTGAGCAAAAAATCGATGGATTTAGGCCCAGATCTCTGTACTGGGGTGAATGTATGACATTGTTCTGCATTCTGTCCATCAACTGTTGTTTTTGCTAATTAAAGTGGGCACCTTGCACCAGTCCAAACAACCCTTATGGCGATTTAAGTGGTCAAAGATAACCTTAGAAAGCTATCCAAGTGGTAGCTGTGGAGAGCGGCCTTCAGGCTTAGTCTTGAAGGAATGTTAAGCAGCTTGTTTTACCAGAATGCAATATTATTGTATTGGTTAAATGAAAGGAGAACCACACAGTAGTTATAAGAATATCTGTTTATTATTATAACACACCTTAAATACCTCACAGTATCTGCTACACACAGATAAACACAAAGCACACAATACTGTAGCACAGAAACAATCGTAAGTAGCACTAATACACAGTGGGCCCCCGGGGGAGACCAAACCATATACTAAAATAGTGGTATAAGAACCACGACTCAAGTCAAGACAGTGTCTAGAGGGTGTAGAATCGCTGGGACCCCAAGAAACCACCCAAGGCGAGTAAGTAGGTACCCCACGGAGGACGGGTGCAGTGTGGGAACACGACTGCATGCTATGTACAATTCAATGGGAGAGTCGCGGTTGCAATTTTTAAATTTAAGGACCGTTCCCAGTGGATTACGAGGAAACCCTTTGGAACATAGAAGGTTGGAGAGCCACCCCACTCACGGATATCAGAGTACCAGAGTTACCTATCCCAGGGAAGCCGGGTGCATAAGGCTGAAGTGGCGTCGGAAACCGCTGTCGTTCTCAATGGGAGTCTTCAAAGAAATGCCACTGCTGGAAAGAAGAAAAGTGTTCGGTGGAACCCACAGGTGGATTCTTGATGGAAGGAACCTGAAAGCAGAGGGGACAGAGTCTGGGTCACTCAGGAGTGACCAGGGGTTCAGTAGACGAATGCCCACCGATGTTGGGTGCTTCAGGTGTGAAGAAGGAGACCTTGACTCTACAGCTGCAGGGACCAGGAGATGTCGAGGACAACCAGGAGCCGGATAGGAGCTGGTCAACGAAGGATGTCGAGTGCTGAGGGGTCGGTGTCCGGCGGGAGCACCAACAAGCCTTGGCAGCGGCAACACACGAAGAAGGTCAAAGAAGGTTACGGTCTAGCCCAGCAAGGACCAGAGGACTCACCACAGCAAGGGGAGTCAGGGCAGGCCTAGAGCAACCAGGGAATCCCAAGAAAAGCAGTGTTGTCCCTCAAGTGGACCCACAGGCCGAAGGCACAGGAGTCGCGAGGGGACCTCTAGCAGTTTCACAAAGTCACAGCTTGCAGGGCACAGAGTGCAAGGAGGCCAGAGTCCTTTGTACGAAATGTGCGCCGAGGTTAGAGCTATCGACAGCCCAATGCACAAAACACCAACAAGCATATGCACTTGCAAAAGTACGTGGTGCACAGGTGTTCGAGTTATGCGGTGCCCACGAGGGATACTGGCCTCAAACTTAGTGGGAGGAAAGCTCAACCTCAAAGAACGTAGGAACCAACCTCCTGTGTTGCTGGAGCCTTCAGAGTCCACAGGAGCTCAGGATCAGCAGACCAGTCAGTTGCGTTAAGGTGCCTGCAAATGTAGGGGAGTGACTCCTACACCCCAAGGGAGATACTTCAGTTGTCCTTGATGCTCCACAGGTCCTGCACGGAGCCTGTATGGTGCACGGGCACAGACGATGCTTTGAATGGAGAGGGAGACGTAGTTGGGCCCAGTCGAAGTCCAGCAAAGTCCAGAGTGTCCAGACGGTCGAAGGCCAGTGGTTTCTTGTTCAGAATCTTGTCCACGTCGAATCTAGGGTCCTACAGCCAGGTAAGCCCTTTTGTACCCACGGGAGAGGGTTGGACAGATTCAGGGGAGGGTCAGGACAGTGGGGAGGTTACTCCCATGTCCTTTGTCCAGTTTCACGCCAGAGCAGACGCCAACGGCTCCCAAAACTGGGCTGAGCTGGACTATGCACAGGGACACCAAATGTGCCCCTCGTGCAGACTTTCAGGCACTTTGGAAGTGCACCCACCCAGTTCCAATACACTAAATCCTGTCTGGGAGGTGGTCACACCTCCCTGTGACAGGATGCCTATTGTGCTGCCTTCCTCTGCTCGAGCTTGGCTCAGCAGCAGGAGGGCAGGAATGTGTCTCTGGTCGGCAGCAACCATTTTGTGCTGTCCGGGTTGAGAAGGCTGGTACCGGGAAGACCAGGGACCCCACGAAGCTTGCTTCTGAAGGGTGGAATCATACCTCCCACACCGGTTACCGATGTGGAAATATGATTCCAAGGTGTTTGATACCAAACACGACATGGTTTGTTGCAGCCGTTTTCGAGATAGCATTTTACACGAGCATATAATGCACCTCTACCTATATGTCTGGCTGCGTCACCGACAACCCGTGAGAATGGTCTCCGAAGGCTGCAGGGGTGTCCTGCTCATGCATGGGCACCCTCTCACGTAACACCCAGCACCCTGCCTTCAGGATTGTCAAGGCCTGCTATAGGGGTGACTTATAGGTTTTAAGTGTAGTGACCTATAGATATGGTAAACCTATATCTAAAGTAAGTGGTGCATGCACCATCTTACACAGACTGCAATGGCAGGCCTGTAGTTCCACTTTGCATGGCCTCTCATGGGTGGCATAATACATGCTTCAGCCCATGGGAGGCCTCTGGGGTACCTATGCCCTAGCTACATGTGTACCATATACTAGGGACTGATAACGGTACCCCAGTATCCAACCTGGAGTGTACCTAAGTACATGTCATAACATTTTAGGGAGAAAGCAGATAGACTGGGATCCTGATTAGCAGGATCCCAGTCAGACTAGTCAAAAACAGTGTAACAATAAGCAAAAAGTGGGGGTAACCATAAGAAGCAGATCCTACTTTCCTACAATGGGGTTAAGTGTGTGCACAGCTTTGTGAATGGGTTTGGTGACCAGTTGTGTGAGGCAGATGTTGTTGAGGTTTTCCAGGAGGGAGATGGAGATGGCATTGTTGGGGTAGTCGATGTGGAAGTTGAGGTAGCTGAGTAGGACGTAGTGGTGAAAGCCGATTGCTAGGGGGGGCGATGTGGTTGGAGATGGCGTTGCAGAATGTTGCCCGGGGTCCCAGGGGTCTGTAGGCGAGGGTGCCTCTTATCGTGGTCTTTGAGTCTGTTTGTAGTAGGAAGTTGAGGTGTTCCATGAGAGGCCGTCGTTGGTGATGGTGCATCTGATGGTTTCCTTGAAGATAATGACGTTGCCTCTGCCTTGTTTGTTGGCACTGCCAGAGACGTTTAAAGGCATGGGCAAAGTGGGCTGTGGCCAGGGCCCCAGCTTTTTAGGGGGCCCCCTGATAGAGCCAGCCTTGTCCTGCAGAGAGTTTTGCCTTGATGACCCTGAATAATTCTTAAACATATTGTTTTAGATACTGGTTTCCTTTAATTTATTTTTAATGTGGGTGATTGTGTGAGAGTCTAATGCAAACATTTTGCAGAGAAATTTTGTGTTTATGTTACATGCAACATCCATAAAAAAGTTTCCTTTAGAGCAAAACAGGACCTCACTTATGAGAAATGGGAGGGTGTCACAGAGATTATTTGCAGTAATGTAAGTGAGCTGCTGTTATGTTACAATATTGAAAACACACACCACTATCCCTGAATATTAGATGTAAACACATTTTGAATGTGGACCAGTGACCTGGCTAAAGAGGGCATGAAAGAGCTCGAATTGGATCATAAATTCAAAAAAGTTCTGAACAGGGGCTCCCAAAAATATGTTTGGCCCAGGGCCCCCCAAATCCTTCAGATGTCTCTGGGCACGGTCTCGGTGTATCATCTTGTAGCCTTCAGGAGGGGCAGTGGTGATGTCAGAGTTCAAGGAGGGGTCAAGCCACGTTACGGTGATAAAGGCAACGTCCATGGAGAAGGTGGTGATGATCTCGCAGATTTCCGTGGTGTCATTGCAGAGTGAGCGCATGTTGAGTAGGATACGATCAAGCATTTGTGTGGTGTTCTTGGCCTTGTGGGCAGGAGTGGTGCAAGATCTTTCGTAGGTTGTGTCACAGGAGAAGTGGAATTGTTGGCAGGTGAAGGTCCCTTTGGGGGCTCGTGGGGAGGAGGAGACGCAGCTTTTAGTTCAGCATCCACGGTCCAGGTCCAGAAGTTTCTTGGTGGTGTTCCGTCAGATTGCAGACGGGCCAGGGGTCCTGGTGCTGGGCGGTGTCCAACCGATGGTGCGCTGGCAGTGTGCCCGTTGTGTGCAACGCAAGTGGACCTGGGTGCCTGGCACAGACCTGGAGTGGGCAGCATTGGGTCAGCAGTCCATGCAGGGGCAGGGACTGCTGGCAACATAGGGGCAGGAGCTGCAGGTAGCGCAGGGACAGGGACAGCAGGCGTTGCGGGACATGGACTGTAGGCAGTGCTGGGATGGGGCGGGCAACACAGGGACAGGGGCTGCAGGCAGTGCAGGGACAGCAGACAGCGCAGGTACAGGGACTGCTGGTAGCACAGTGGCAGTTGCTGCAGGGACAGGGACAGCAAGCATGCAGGAACAGGGATTGTAGGCAGCGCAGAGACAATAACTGCCAATAGCGCAGGGCATGGACAGCAGGCAGGTTAGGGACAGAGACTGCAGGCAGTGATGGGGCAGGGACAGGGGTGGGCAGAGCAGGGACAGGGATTGCAGGCTGCATAGGGACAGGGCAGCAAGGAGGGCAGGGACAGGGGGTGGGCAACCCAGAGACAGGGACAGCAGGCAGCGCAGGGACAGCAGGCAGATCAGGGACAGCAGGCAGTGCAGGGACAGGGACTGCAGGCAGTGCAGGGACAGAGACTGCAGGCAGAGCAGGGGCAGGGACAGCAAGCAGTGCAGGGACAGGGAGGGTGGGCAGTGTAGGGGCAGGGACTGCAGGCAATGAAAGGCAGGGAAAGCAGGCAGCACAGGGACGGTGTTGCAGGCATAGTACTTTAAGCAGGAGTCAGTTGAAAGAGGGGTGGCTCAGCCCAGCCTCCTCTGGGGTCAGATGGGCCCACCCATGGCCCGGGCTTGGCCTGGGCACTGCTCTGTGTGTCCCATGATGTGGGAGGCGGCGTGGGTTCGAGAGGGGCCTGGACGAGAAGCAGAGGCGAAAAAGCACCAATGTTATCCCCACAGAGTAGGCTGCTGGGATGTGTGGTCTGGCAGCGGGAGGGATCTGAGTGAGTCCCTCAATGTGGTAGGCGGAGCAGCATCTTAAGACGTCTAGGCAGGAAGCAGAGTCGATGAAGCACCAATCTTGTCCCAGCAGGGGAAGCTGCTGGGATGTGTAGGCTAGCAGCAGGAGGGACCTGAGTGAGTCCGGCGATGCGGGAGGCGGCAAGGGTTCTTAAGGCACCTGGGCGGGCAGCAGAGGCGACAAAGCATCAATCTCATCCCAGCAGCAGAGGCTGTTGGGATGTGTAGGCTGGCGGCAGGAGGGATCTGAGTGAGTCCCATGATACGGGAGTCAGTGCTGGCTCTTTAGGCACTGAGGCAGGAAGCAGAGGCTACGAAGCACCAATCTCGTCCCAGTAGCAAAGACTTCGGGATGTGTAGGTTGGTGGCGGGAGGGATCTGAGTGAGGGCTACAAAGTCTGTACACTGAAAGTCCTCTTCCAGACAGTTTGCTGTGGTCCAGCAAACTGCTTGTGCGTGCCACTTGTCCTGCAGTTAAAGTGCAGAATCGAAGCTTGCAACGCAACCCCATCCTGAGCAAAAATGCTTGAAGATAAAGAAAGCTACATTGGAAGTCTGCATGTTGATGGCCGGGAACTGAATGAAATGGCTGAAAATAATAGGTACTGCGCCATTACGCAAATTACTCCCATACACTTTACGGAGTAAGTACGCTAAAGGCGGATGCAACTAGGTTACGAAAGCAGCAAAAAGCAATAGCTCAGTACAGATTAAACTGGAATTCATGTGCTATGAAAAAGAGATTAACCAGGTGTTTGTGAAGAAACATTTAAGCATAAAGCCGGCCAAATATCATAACGTTATCTGCTTTCATAGACTAGTAGTATACACAGGTTATCTACTTAACGAAACCACTAACAACTCATCGGGCAACAACGTGATGCAAAGCAGCCACAGAAGGAAGGTCAGGGTTGTGTTTGGCAGCTGCATGGCCTCAACCAAAGCTGCCGCAAAACAGCTCAGAACAACTCCCTAGACTGCCATCAACTAA